>CM042146.1:43472573-43916374 GCA_023376005.1 Doryteuthis pealeii
AGTTTCTGTAAATCTAATGTTATTTAATTCGCCTAAAATACGATTCTTAATATTAATCTATGTGTGCATTCTGCATTTGTACCAAAATCAGAACTGTAATTGTGATAATTTAACTTTTAAGCACATTCAAAATTCTTTTCTTTTTTTTTTTTTTGCAATTTAGTTTTTCTTTCAGTTTTGGTAATAATTTTCAAGTCCACGTTGCACTTTTCAATTTTTAAAAAAAAAAAAAAAAAAAAAAAAAAAAAAATGAATTTAATATACTATACTTCAGTATAGTATATTAGTTATCAAATTATCAAATGAGCATATAGTATAACTATTAATAATTTAATCGATCAGCATAGCTTTTTGAATTAAATTAATGTTTATTTTTTTTAGATTATTTATCGTTTTACATTAATTTGATTTACTTTATTTTAATTTCTTTTTCTTTTTTCTTTTGCTTTGAAATTATTAATTTTGAAAATTTTAGCAAATCACGTTCATTTATATCTTAAATTTTTAAAAAATATAGTTAATCATTGACATAAAATTTCTTACAATATCCTATGTGATGTAATTCCCTTTCTACTCTGACGGAAAAAAAAAATTCCCTGACCTACCCACCAGGCCGCGATTAAAAATATCTTTTCACATGCGTGATTTTTATAGTGAGGATTCAAACTCGTTATTCAGTAGTAGTAGATTCTGTAAACGATTATTTAAACCATGTTTTTTTTTCTCATCTACCCAGCTTCACCAAGTAGCCACTTCTAGTAATATATATATATCATTTAAACAAATTTTGTTGAATACACATGGAATATTTCTTCTTGGCGATCTTCAGTTGCTTACGTTCAAGCTTTTTTACTGTTTTTTCTTTATATCAGGGTCCAAAATGGTATTTTGTTCCCAAGTGCTTTCAACCACATCCATGGTCCTCTTCAGGGGTATTATTCATGGTAATTGTTGTTTATTTTGGCGGTTGTTGCTTTTTTTATTTAAATTTTATATTATATATATAGTATTATATATATAAAATAAAACAGTTTTAGTTACAGTATGAGACAATGGTAGTCTGAATCAACCAGACCATCTCTTGATGCAACCCCAAGTTCAGCCTAATTCATCTTTGATGAACAGTTCAGTCTAATCTAACCAACTCTTGACAGATTAACAGTTCCTAAAACTATTCAGTATGGATATTTGTTTTTGTTCACTTCAGATGCTTCATAATATATCCCAACCATAAAACTATATTAGTCTCAAAAAATCTTCAAAGCCCAATTCACCTACTGATAAGTGGAATATCAAGGAAAATAATGTCATAAATTATGAATGAGATCCTCACCAGAATGGCATTAGGTTAGGATTTTCATCACAGAAAATTTGATAAGGGAATAAATACTGATTAGGTTTAGAAATGATTGTTGTTTTGGGTTAATGAAATATTGATTACAGGAAAAAAAGCGTATGCGAATAAACATTGAAATAATAACAAAACTAGATTTGTTACATTATATACTCATATAACTGCCTAGTTTAATGTTGGAAGATACATTTTTTGGTTATCTATATTTTATCTCCATCATGAGAGACTTATAATTTAAGTGGATTTTATAACATATGGGTAAAACAAAGCTAGAAACAGCATATTAGTTATATTCCTTTTTGGTCCCCCATACTTTCATGTGTCTCATAAGAAAGTAAGGAAAACTAAAACATTGCATACCTTTTGTCATATTTTAGTCATTCATACTTTGGTTGTCTTCACAAAAATATTTGTGAATATTGGTATAGGAAAGTGTAAAACTTAGGTGACATGTCTTGTGTTTTACATGTTACTAGGTAATGGATGCTGGTTTCTTTTATATAAAGAGATAAGATTTTTGCTTTAATGAAAAATTGATTTACCTACAAGCACTTCTTTTGAGCTTACTTTTTTTCCTTTTGATGAATGTATGTTAGAAGTTAATTACTCAGCAGTTGAGAGGGAGGTGGCGAACAAAACAACGACCCCCAAGTTCTTTCAGTAAGTCTGCTATTTAGAAAGAGATTAATGTTCTATTGTGCCGTTGTCTTTCTTACCAGAATCTTTTTTTTATTCAATCATTGTGTTCATTTAAAAGGTTTCGTTAGTCATTCATGTTTAGACTCCTTACAATAAATCAAATCTCTTAGAAAGCAAATTGATTTTAGACCAGACAAAAAGGTCTATTACCTTTTTTTTAAAATAAGAAATGTTTATTATATGAAGTTACCTGCTCCAAAGGTTATCTCATCTCATTATACCATCACCACAACAACAACAACAAACAAGACAAAGTTCAATTTCTTCCTGCCATTTCATCTCATCCAAATTTGGAACAAAATCAATCAAACACAATGCATTAAATTTCACAACATTATTTATCTTTTCTTTAATTAATATTTTCTTTGTTAGTTTTTTTTTTTTTTTTTTTATTTTTTTTTTTTTTTTATTATTTAAAAAAAAGAAGAAACAACCTGGCAGTCACTGTTCAAAATCAAATAATGACAAAGTATCTAATTATAATTAATGTCTTTTTATATACTGCTGTCACACAATTCTTTATATTTTCTCTTTTGGTTAGTAAACATTAAGTTTCCTTCCTGTTGTTGCCAGTTTTTCCAATTCCCACTCATTTCATTTTCTCTTAGACATTATTCAATATTAATATCCACTTATTGATAAAATAAACCTGTTAATACATTTTTTAGGTTGTAATGCTTAGATGATAATGCCCAGACATTTTGGATGCCAATGAAAACAAACTGAACATGCCTTTCTACTGCGCTTTAGTTTATTTTCATAAATTACGTAAACTCTTTTATATTATTTTTCATAATATTTATTACTAAAATATAGATTTATTATTTCATCTATATTTATAATGATTCTTATTTTTTAGGTGTGTTACAATAATTACAGCCAAAAATGTCTCCTCATAGCAAGTTTTTATTATGTAGCTAGCATAAATTCTTCCACTTAAAAGAATAAAGCCAATTTTCAACCCAATGTCAACTTAGCTAATAATAATGTTTTAATAATGTTGCCAACACCAATCAGTAATTCTTAAGAGAGATAATTATTAAATGCTAATCATAGTTCTTTATTATTTATTTACATTGATTATAATGTAAAATGCTGAAAATCAGCATTCAAAATCTTTGATTTTTCCATAGGCAACTTGAACAGCAACCACTGGCCAGTAGTGAAAAATCTGCTTATTCATTGTTGTCTCTGACAGACTTCCAACTGTATAGTGTAATTAATTAGTGTTATCAAAAACTTTTCTTCACATTGAATTGGAACTTATTTGTAACATAATACATATAACTCTTGGCAAAAATTTATGGAATTATCATATTTAGATGATTTCCTTCAAAGATTTGTAATTTATTGCCCCAATTTACAAATTGACAAGTAAATAATTTTTTAACATTTGAATTTTTTCCATTTAAATAAAACATACCACAAACAAAATGCAAATTATTTTAATTAGTGGATATATTTTTCTCAATCAAGAGAGGACAAATTATCAAATTCATCAATAAAAAATTTTTTTAAAAAGATTCCCAATTTTTTACTTTGGCCCATTTTTGACAATGGCTTAGAAAATTTTGAGGCCCATGAAACAATATCTTCTCTCAAGCTGATTCCAATTTTTTTTTAAATAGACAGTTTAGAGAAATCTTGAAAAAGAGATCTAAACTGTTTGCTGTCCATGTCAAATGAATTGATCTAACTTTTTTTATGAAGAAAGTTTTTAACATTCTGTTATGTCAAGATGCATTATCACCTGACAAAAATAATTCATCATTGCCAAAACCAATTTTCTCTGAAAAAAACATAAAATTTTCAAGCATCATCACCATGGTCAATACAGATTTATGATTCATATATAAATTTATCATCATCTACATTCCATGATTGTTTTTCTCTTCACTGTAGAACTCATTTTCCTGAGGATTTTAACATTATGAAAATTCCATTACATTTATGTGATTGTTTTAAACTTTGTCAACAAACATTGACTCCTGGTTTTTGTCCTATTTGTTTTTCCTTACATTTCTATATTCAATGCATTGGATTTAAGTTTTCAATCTTGAAGTTTTATGTCTTCTATGGTTTACCCTGTATGTTTTCATTTTATAAATTTCCTATTTATTTTATACTTACACTAAATTTTCGACACAACTGACTGGAATCACAAACATCTTTACCATATTACATGAAGTTTTATAATCTTTCTATTGTTTTCAGTTGACCACTTTTTTTATTGTATCCATGCTTTCTTTTCAATGTATCCAACAGTTCATTAAGGTCTTTAAGCATTAACTTTAACAAGAGACTAATTGGCATATTTAAATGATTTCTGTGGCATTTGTTTTAGAAATGCAAATTATTAGCTTGATTCCATAATTTTCCTCTACTTGATGCCATCAATTGAAATAATTTAATCTAATTTGTTTGAGGCATATTTCAAGATATTTCCCAATGTTCAGCTATTAAACAAAATTTATTTTGTGTTATTTTCCTTGTTGTAAAAAGATCTGAGTGAAATCCTTTTGTGTGGTGATACTATAATTTTACTAAAACTCTGTACTATTCAGAAAAGACTATTTGCTTCAATTTTAGTTGAATATCTAGAAATAAATATTATTGCACTGACTTTTTCAATCTCAATTCTTCAAACCATTTTCTCTGAACTCTTGGAGAAATAGCCAAAATGGTTTTGAAATAGAATTTTGTTAAATAGAATTGCATTAATTTTACCATTGTATGATTATTTATATTTAGACATACATTTTTATCTACAATAGTTAAATGATATATAGATATATTTTGAGGCCGAAAGATAAAACGCGATTTTAATTTTACTATTTATATATCAGCATTAAATTTATTTTGATAACATATTTGATATAATGGAGTTAAATATGTGACTATTTTCATATTTTTTTGTACATTGAGATTTTTAAGCTAAAATTCTCTCTGCATTTACATGGATTCAGAAAAAAACATGACACGAGGGAAGAGATTTTAAAATATGTTATGTATATTTACTGTTTATGCTTAGTCTGAATAAAAGGCCAGTAAGAAAAATAGCGTGTTGGGTAGATTGTGAGCCACAATCTTCCACATAGGAAGGGTCTGCCTTGAAAAGCAAATCCTGCATCTTTTCCCTGGTCTCAAGTAATAAACATTGGTTCTTTGCGTAAGAATATACAACTATCTCAGCTAGCAAGCTAGCTCTTTTTCTTGTAAAATGGAGTCAATATTCTTTATCTATTGTATCAACAAGATTTATTGCTTGAGTAATTTTATCAAAGCTAAATTTCAGTTATATAATGAATTCAAGTTTTATATGGAAAATGATTTTCTGAACTCAAATTTGAAATTAAACAAAAAATTAAAAGATATCATATCCAGCAAAATTATCAAAGATTTCAGGATTGCGCATGCAGTAAATAGTAACTATAATAAAATCACTGTAAAAGAGATTTTTTTATTTTGAATATTTTCGATACAAAATTAACAGGTCTCTTATATGACATAAAGATTAATTGGCGTATTTGAGTATTGAGATTACAATTTGAGTTTAGAATAAAAAATCAGAAAAGTACAATTTTAGGATGATCAAGGTGGCCAAATTATCTTGTAAACAAGAAAGTTTCTTTTTAAAGTTTATTAAACTGCCTATTTATCACACTATTCAAATATTCTTCAGGTTGCTGTTTTCATCTTTTTTTATTGATGTTAACATAATTTACTGATGTATTTATTGAATTTCTTCTGTGGATTTTGTGTGTCATAAAAGTCTGAAAAGAGAAATGCAAAAACATACAAAAATCACAGACTGAGTGGTAGTTTTAGATTAAGTAAACAATCAAAATTGAAGAATTATCAAGAAATTGATGTTTGTTATTGAGTCCTTAAGAATTTAAATAGTATCATTGTAAATGTCTTCAAATGGCTTTGCATTGACCTTCATATGAAAGTCTTTAAATGTTACATTCATTTTCTGAGCCACTAATTTTCTTATTGGTATTAACAATCTTTGATAAGAATAAACAAATACTCTTTAAATAGTTGGCTTCATATTAATTCACTTAACTTTTATACACAACCTTATTTTGATTGTTTTCAATTTTAGAAGATGAAGTAAATAAAAAGTACTAGGGACATTTAATGCAGAAAACCAGGATTAGTTTGAAACTTGGTTTTAAAAACAAAGCAAAGCTTCAATCGGTTCATCTCATCAAATCCTAAAATAATCCTGCGAGAAAAAAAAAAAAACTTATATCAGAACACTTACAGGAAACTTCATTGGTTAAATTGTTTTTGAAGTTTGCTGTGATTAATATTTTCATTATTTTTCAAACATTTTTGGATCTTATTTATTTGGTTTTTAAACCAAGTTTTCAAGACTAATCCCTGGTTTTCATAGTCTTCATTAACAATCACTCAGTTACTTTTTATTTACTTCATCTTCTAAATTTGAAACCAAAATCAAATAAGGTGTATAAAGGTTAAGTGAAATTAATATGAAGCCAGACTAAATTTAAAGAGATTTGTTTATTCTTATCAAAGATTTTAATACCATAAGAAAATTATGCTCAGAAAAATGAATGTAACATTTAAAGACTTTCATATGAAAGGTCAATGCAAAGCCATTTGAAGAACATTTACAATGAATACATTTAAATTCTTAGGACTCAATAACAAAATCAATTTCTTGATAATTCTTCCAATTTTGATTGTTTATTAATCTAAAACTACCACTCAGTCCTGTGATGTTTGTATGTTTTTCATTTCCTCTTTTCAGACTTTTAATGACAACACAAAATCCACAGAAGAAATTCAATAAATACATCAGTTAAATTATGTTAACATCAACAAAGATGAAAACAGCAACCTGAAGAATATTTAGAATAGTGTGATAATAGCAGTTTATAAACTTTTAAAAGAAACTTTCTTGTTTACAAGATAAATTTGCCACTTGATCATCCTAAAATTGTACTTTTCTGATTTTTATTTCTAAACTCAAATTGTATCTCAATACTCAAATACGCCAACTTATCTTTATGTCATTTTAGAGACCTGTTAATTTTGTATCAGAAATATTCAAAATAAAAAAATCCTCTTTTACAGTGATTTTATTATAGTTACTATTTATCAATCGCAATCCTGAAATCTTTGATATTTTGCTGGATTGATATCTTTTTAATTTTGTTTAATTTCAAATTTGAGTTCAGAAAATCATTTTCCATATTAAAACTTGAATCATTATATAACTGAAATTTACTTTGATAAAATTACTCAGCAAATAATCTTTGTTGATACAATAGATAAGAATATTGACTCCATTTTACAGAAAAAAAAGAGCTAGCTTGCTAGCTGAGATAGTTGTATATTCTTACCAAGAACCAATGTTTATTACTTGAGACCAGGGAAAAGATCAGGATTTGCTTTTCAAGGCAGACCCTTCCTATGTGGAAGATTGGTGCATCACAATCTACCCACACCTATTTTTTCTTACTGGCCTTTTATCAGACTAACATAAACAGTAAATATACATAACATATTTTAAAATCTCTTCCCTCGTGTCATGTTTTTTCTGAATCCATGTAAATGCAGAGAGAATTTTTAGCTTAAAAATCTCAATGTGAAAATAGTCACATATTTAACTCCATTATATCAAATATGTTATCAATAATTTAATGGCAATGATATATAAATAGTAAAATTAAAATCCGTTTTATCTTTCCTCAAATATATCTATATATCATTTAACTATTGTAGATAAATGTATGTCTAAATATAAAAATCAATAACAATGGTAAAATTAAATGCAATTCTATTTTAACAAAATCTATTTCAAAACCATTTTGGCTATTTTCTCCAAGAGTTCAGAGAAAATGGTTTGAAGAATTGAGATTGCAAAAAGTCAGTGCAATAATATTTATTTCTAGATATTCAACTAAATTGAACAATAGTCTTTTCTGAATAGATACAAGTTTTAGTAAAAATTATAGTATCACCACACAAAGGATTTTCACTCAGATCTTTTTACAACAAAAGAAAATAACACAAAATAATTTTTGTTTAATAGCTGAACATTGGGAAATATCTTGAAATATGCCTCAAACAAATTAGATTAAATTATTTCAATTGATGGCATCAAGTAGAGGAAAATTATGGAATCAGCTAATAATTTGCATTTCTAAAACAAATGCCAACAGAAATCTTTAAATATGCCAATTAGTCTCTTGTTAAAGTTAATGCTTAAAGACCTTAATGAACTGTTGGATACATTGAAAGAAAGCATGGATACAATAAAAAAAGTGGTCAACTGAAACAATAGAAAAGATTATAAAACTTCATGTAATATGGTAAAAGATGTTTGTGATTCCCAGTCAGTTGTGTCGAAAATTTAGTGTAAGTATAAAATAAATAGGAAATTTATAAATGAAAACATAAGGGTAAACCATAGAAGACATAAAAACTTCAAGATTGAAAACTTAAATCAAAATGCATTGAATATAGAAAATGTAGGAAAAACAAATAGACAAAAACAGGAGTCAATGTTTGTGACAAAAGTTTAAAACAATCAACTAAATGTAATGGAATTTTCATATGTTAAAAATCCTCAGAAAAATGAGTTCTAACAGTGAAGAGAAACAATCATGGAATGTAGATGATGATAAAATTTATATATGAATCATAAATCTGTATTGACCATGGTGATGATGCTTGAAAATTTTATGTTTTTCAGAGAAAATTGGTTTGGCAATGATGAAATTATTTTTCAGGGTGATAATGCATCTTGACATAAAACAAAGAATGTTAAAACTTTTCTTCATAAAAAGTTAGATCAATTCATTTGACATGGACAGCAAACAGTTTAGATCTCTTTTTCAAGATTTCTCTAAAACTGATCTATTTAAAAAAAAAGTTGGAATCAGCTTGAGAGAAGATATTGTTTCATGCCTCAAAATTTTCTAGCCATTGTCCAAAAATGGGCAACAAAGTAAAAAATTGGGAATCTTTTTAAAAAATTTTTTATTGATGATTTGATAAATTTGTCCTCTTCTTGATTGGGAAAATAATATCCCACTAATTAAAATAATTTGCATTTGTTTGTGGTATGTTTTATAAATGGAAAAAATTCAAATGTTAAAAATTATTTACTGTCAATTTGTAAATTTGCAATAAATTACAAATCTGGAAGGAACATCATCTAAATATGATAATTCCATAATTTTTGCCAAGAGTTATATGTATTATGTTACAAATAAGTTCCATTCATGTGAAGAAAAGTTTTGATAACACTAATTATAACACTATACAGTTAGGAAGTCTGTCAGAGACAACAATAATAACAGATTTTTCACTACTGCCAGTGGTTGCTGTTCAAGTTGCCTATGGAAAAATCAAAGATTTTGAATGCTGATTTTCAAGGCATTTTACATTATAATCAATTGTAAATAAATAATAAGAACTATGATTAGCATTTAATAATTATCTCTCTTAAGAAATTATGATTGGTGTTGGCACATATTAAAACATTATTATTACTAAGTTGCACATTGGGTTGAAAATTGCTTTATTCTTTAAGTTGGAGAAATTTAATGCTACTACAATAATAAAAACCTTGCTATGAGGAGACATTTTTGCTGTATTATTGTAACACACACAAAAATAAGATCATTATAATATAGATGAAATAATAATCTATAGTAATAAATATTATGAAAAATAATAAAGATGTTTACGTATTTATGAAAATAAACTAAACCAGTAGAACATGTCTCAGTTTGTTTTCATTGCAAATCCAAAATGTCTGGCATTATCATCTAAACCAATTACAACCTAAAAAATTGTATTAACAGGTTTATTTTATCAATAGTGGATATTAATATTGAATAATGTCTAAGAGAAAATGAAATGAGTGGGAATTGGAAAAACTGGCACAACAGGAAGGAAACTTAATGTTTACTACCAAAGAGAAAATAATAAAGAATTGTGTGACACAGTATATAAAAAGACATTAATATAATTAGATACTTTGTCATTATTGATTTTGAACAGTGACTCCAGGTGTTTCTTCTTTTTTTTAAATAAATAAAAAAAAAAAAAAAAAAAAAAAAAAAAAAAAAAACTAACAAAGAAAATATTAATTAAAGAAAAGATAAATAATGTTGTGAATTTAATGCATTGTGTTTGATTGATTTTGTTCCAAATTTGGATGAAGATGAAATGCAGGAAGAAATTGAACTTTGTCTTGTTTGTTGTTGTTGTTGTGGTGATGGTATAATGAGATGAGATACCTTTGGAGCAGGTAACTTCATAATAATAAACATTTCTTATTTTAAAAAAGGTAATAGACCTTTTTGTCTGGTCTAAAATCAATTTGCTTTCTAGAGATTTGATTTATTGTAAGGAGTCTAAACATGAATGACTAACGAAACCTTTTAAATGAACACAATGAATGAATAACAAAAGATTCTGGTAGAAGACAACCACAAATAGAACATTAATCTCTTTCTAATAGCAGACTTACTGGAAGAACTTGGGGGTCGTTGTTTTGTTCCCCACCCCCTCTCAACTGCTGAGTAATTAAACTTCTAACATACATTCACTCAAAAAGGAAAAAAAAAGTAACTCAAAAGAAAGTGCTTGTAGGTAAATCAATTTTTCATTAAAAGCAAAAATCTTATCTCTTTATATAAAAGAACCAGCATCCATTACCTAGTAACATGTAAAACACAAGACATGTCACTCTAAGTTTTACACTTTCCTTAACCATATTCACAAATATTTTGTGAGACAACCAAAGTATGAATGACTAAAAATGACAAAAGGTATGCAATGTTTTAGTTTTCCTTACTTTCTTATGAGACACATGAAGTATGGGGGACCAAAAAGGATATAACATATGCTGTTTCTAGCTTTGTTTACCCATATGTTATAAAATCCACTTAAATGTATAAGTCTCTCATGATGGAGATAAAATATAGATAACCAAAAAATGTATCTTCCCAACATTAAACTACAGTTATATGAGTATATAAGTAACAATCTAGTTTTGTTATTATTTCAATGTTTATTCGCATACGCTTTTTTTCTGTAATCAATATTTCATTAACCAAAAACAACAATCATTTCTAACTAATCAGTATTTATTCCCCTTATCAAATTTTCTGTGAATGAAAATCCTAACTAATGCCATTCTGGTGGAGGAATCTCATTCATAATTTATGACATTATTTTCCCTTGATATTCCACTTATCAGTAGGTGAATTGCTTTGAAGAATTTTGAGACTAATATAGTTTTATGGTTGGGATATATTATGAAGCATCTGAAGTGACAAAAACAATATCCATAACTGAATAGTTTAGGAAACTGTTAATCTGTCAAGAGTTGGTTAGATTAGACTGAACTGTTCATCAACAGATGATTAGGCTGAACTTGGGGGTTCATCAAGAGATGGTCTGGTTGATCAAACTATCCATTGTCTCATACTGTAACTAAAACTGTTTTATTATATATATATATATATATATATATATAAAAATTTAATAAAAAAACAACAACCCCAAAATAAACAACAATTACCATGAATAATACCCCTGAAGAGGACCATGGATGTGGTTGAAAGCACTTGGGAACAAAATACCATTTGGACCCTGATATAAGAAAAAACAGTAAAAAAGCTTGAACGTAAGCAACTGAAGATCGCCAAGAAGAAATATTCCATGGTATTCAACAAAATTTGTTTAAATGATATATATATATTACTAGAAGTGGCTACTTGGTGAAGCCTGGGTAGATGAGAAAAAAAAAACATGGTTTAATAATCGTTTACAGATCTACTACTACTGAATAACGAGTTTGATCCTCACCTATAAAAATCACCATGTGAAAAAGATATTTTTAATCCGGCCTGGTGGGAGGTCAGGGAATTTTTTTTTCGTCAGAGTAGAGGGAATGACATCACATAAGGATATTGTAAGAAATTTTAATTCAATGATTAACTATATTTTTTAAATAAGATATAAATGACGTGATTTGCTAAATTTCAAATTAATATTTCAAAGCAAAAAAAAAGAAAAAAAAGAAAAGAAATTAAATAAAGTAATCAAATTAATGTAAAACGATAAATAATCTAAAAAAAAATAACATTATTAATTCAAAGCATAGCTGATCGAATATCAAATTATTATAGTATACTATACTCTAAATTTGATAATTTGATAAAACTAATATACTATACTAAGTATAGTATATTATTCTTTAAATTGAAAAGTGCACTGACTTGAAAATATTACAAACTGAAAAGAAAACTAAATGCAAAAAAAAAAAAAAGAAAAGAATTTTGAATGTGCTTAAAAGTTAAATATCAAATTACAGTTCTGATTTTGGTACAAATACAGAATAGCACACAATAGATAATATTAGAATCGTATTTTACGATTAAATAACATTAGATTACAGAAACTCCCGAAAGCGCCTAATTCTAACCTATATACTCGAGTGTCTTAAAGTTTTCAGGTATTTCTGTGAAATGTAATAGGTAATCTAATGGTATTATCTCTTAAAAAAAACTTCATTATTTTTGCTCAAAAACAAAGCCCTGGTGATATTTAATGTGTGTATATATATATATTTATTTTGTCGTTAATTGTTTTATTTTCAAAGTTTTCTCTGGACATGCCGATTCACACAACTGCCCTTTATATATGTATAGATAATATATATGTATATTTTTAGCATTGTGACTAAAAGCAAATGAAACATGTGTTTATATATTCCTCCTTTATCCCAAATAAATTATTTATTTACTTAAAATATAAGTTGATATGAGTTTAAGAGTTTATCTGTAACCTTCTAACAATAAATTTGAAGATATTACATTGACATGAAAAAATTTCCTGCCAAGTTTTAATAGGTGGCACAAGAATAAATTTGTTTGCTTTAAAATTATAATGAGTTTCATTTAATTCTCCCCCCCCCCCCGCCAAAAAAAAAATAACAATTTTGTTCATAGAATGTTTGCATAAAAAATAGTTTATTTTGTAACTAAATTTGCTATTTTTGACCAAATTTCTGAGATAAGGAATCATTATTATACATTAATGTTACTTAACCAGAATATATGAACTCATGACTAACAGGTAACTAGATAGTGACATCTTATTAACTGATAAGATATGCACTCCCAAATTTTTTAAAGGGATTCTCCCTTCAAATTAATAACATTTTTGATCTGCTTTTTTGGGAAAATAAGCTTGTTTTTTTATTTGAATTCAGTAAATTATTTTGGACCTTTTTTTAATAAATATGTCTCAATTAGATTTTTTACCAATGAATAGTAACAATGAATTAACTTTATTATTTATTATAAAAGAAAATCATTTAAGAATTCAAATGAAATATTCCCCCCCCCCCAAAAAAAAAAAGAAAAAAAAAAACCAGATCAAAAGATTGTATTGGGCTGGCCCCTGCTGCTAATTTGAAGGAAACTGTCTTTAAAAACAGAAAGCTGAAAAATTCAGGAGTGCATATCTTGAAAATTTTCCAAATCAAAAATCAGTACTTTATAATTTCCAGTGTTTAATTATAAAGACTTTATAAATAATGTAATGTTCATTTGCATCAGTCACAGAAATTTCTCCTCCGATGATATAAATGGGGATTAAATATTGATTATCAAAAAAGATTGAATATCATCATTAAATATTTCATCAAAGATTTCATATCACTCTTTGAGATAAGAAACTATTTTGTATTTTTTCCAAATTTGTTTTAATTGTTTCCCAAGAATTAATATGCCAGTTCTATTGAGAAATAGGATTAGAGATTTATGTCTAAACGTTTTGTTATTTAGAAAGGTTTTTCCTCTAATACAAATTAACTCTTCTTACATTTTACTGTTGCTTAAAAGAAGAAATGTAATAATTCTTTCAATGCCCAATAGACTCATGGCTTAGAAGTGAAAAAAAAAAAAACCCAAACAAATGGAATAGGACACAAAAGGGTAAATGATAAATACAAAAAGAGAGTCAGACAAAACAAAACACAGAAGATAGATTTTTCTTAATTTTTGGTTTAAAGGATTACATTTAAAAAAAAAAAAATGAAAAATGGAAATTCTTGATTAAACATTCAAACATAAAACTCAAGAGATTATCTAATTACTCACAAGGAAATTCAATAGATTCCCACTGGAATGCTGTTATTAAGAATTTGCCATTATATGGATTCTATACAATGTGTATTAATACTTATTTCAAGCTAAGAATTAATTTATTAGAATTTTTGTTTTAAATTTATTTTCTAATTTCTGTGTTACTTTAGATGACATTATTTTAAAGTAAAAAGTAACGTCATCGGAGTGGCCTAAAAAAGTCTGTATCAGCCAGACAGTTAGACTAGTGCTAAACCAAGGAGATTGTTTTTTTGCATCTGAGGTGGAGCACCACACCTACCATCAGCTCCTTACTTTACTGCACAGATCTCTGTGCTTCTCCTACACTGAGTTAGCGAGGACCAGTATCGATCCAGGAACCTTGAAGTTCCTGGTCGGACACTCTACTGACTGAACTCTGCTGAAATCTTCATGTGCTGTTGTTGCAAACTAATCTTCAACATTGGAAAAATATAAAAACAAATTTGCCATTAAAGTGTGTGTATTATTAAATGAGTGCAATAATGAGTTTTTACTGTTTTTTTAGTTTTACATTTGTGATCATTATTGAAACATTTTACAGGTTATTTTAAATTGTTCAAAATGTTAAACTCTTTGTCACTCTAGATAATTTTTGTCTAGAAGGAAAAAAATTTCTATATTGAAAAATCCTTCTATTTTTAAACAAGAATTCATTTTTCCCTTCTTTTTTTTAGATGGGGGTAGAAGGGTGGGGAATAAGAAATAACTGACCAAATTTTAATTTACATTAACATTGTTTAAGTAGTCAAAAAACTATTTCAATATTTTTAGTAGAACACTTGAAAATTCCAAATTGCCTTTTTAAATTTATGAATAAGATTTAAAAAATTGAGGGAAAATCATGTTTTAGTAGAATAGACAATTTGTTTATGAAATTATGTGTTTGATTGAAGGAAAAAAAAAAAACAAATATGTTATTTTATGTCTTGCAATTCTTCTCAATTCAACTATTACTTTAACTGCTATATTTTGTTCTACCCTGATTGTGAAAAAAAAAAAATAATAATAATAATAATAGAAATCATATATAGCTAAATAAAGATGGTAACGAAAAGTTCTAAAACTAAAAAAAATTTTGAATGAATTTGTTTGGAAGAAATAATGTTCCAAGGACTTTTCAGCAACCTCACCTATTATATATTTATAATGATGTTCAAATAACTTGTCACCCCTGCTCTTATGTATTTATATTCTAAAGCTGATATTAATTTATTTTTTGTAATTTGTCACAACATAATTAAGATATACTCCGAGAGATTCATTAATTGATTGAGGACACACTTGATTGTTGAGCCAATGAATTTTAGGCTATATATATATATATATATACACACACAAATAAATTACTATCACTATTTCTAAACAAAGTGAATAAAAATGTAAACAATTCAAATTTCTGGATATTTGAAATTATAGTTTTATTCTTAATAAAAAAAATTATAAAGAAATAAAAGATGGCTAAATGGTTGAGAGGAATGTTTAAAAATTAGTGTATAAAAATAATGTGAGGGTTAATATGGGATAAGGATGGTACAGGCCTCCATTGTTAGTAGAGGTTGCCATCTGCCATCTGAGGGTAAAAACTGTTTCCAGTCAAATGGAAAAAGATAATCAATGTATGGAATGTTAGTTCATTTAGGTCCCAGAATGAAAAATTGATGTTTTTTTTATTCAGAAGTGTTATCAACGTGATTTTTTGCATTGTTTCAACCTTCTCTGACAGATATCCCAACTCATAATTCTAGATGTTTTATTTCATTTATTTTTTAACAGCTCAATCTTAACAGATCCCTGGTAAAATGTATTGATGATAGCTGAACTTTCAAAATAACAGACACTGAAATAGCAATTATACATTGAATTATTATGTATATTAGACATATATGTGGAGAAGAGAGATAAGGAAAGGGATCATGATATTCAAATTTCAAAAATTTGATAAAAACCAGAAAGAGAAAAAGGAAAACAACTTTTAAGACATCAGAATTGTACTTAGCAACTAAGTATCCAATATTTATTTGCATTTTTATAAAGATACAAATCTACAGACATTTTGGATTTTTGTTTTGATACTTTCTATGGCCAGAAACACAAGATCAAATTCTACAAGTTAAACTGGAAACTTGGAACTTTTATCTAAGAAGAAGAAGAAAACAATCTTAAAAGAACTGATTGGCCTGGAAACATAAAATGGCCAACAAGAAACTTCTCACTTATCTTGATAAAACAATCTCAGATGTTAAGAACCGATTATTTGTCAGACTTTACACAAAGTGAACTTTGGTTCAATGTTGTGAAAGCCTTTTAAAATGTCACAAAAAAAAAAAACGAAAAAAAAAAGAAAAGAAGTTGATTTTAAATTCAAAGACTGGATTTATAAAGCAATCCATAAAAACAGTGTGATGAAGTTAATTCTCTTTGGGGATTCAAACTTGCACTTTTTGTTTTGTTTATAAATGTGTATCCATCAATATCACTCCAGTTGTAAGACTAAATCAAATTATATAAGCGGACCCAATCCAATTTTGGTTCAATTCATTTTAGGAATTGAATTGACAAGAGAAAGGATAATTTCTATTTATTCATATTTTGTTTGTCCGGAAATTTCACATTCATGAAATCTGTCAGACAAACACCAAACAAACAATGAACAGAAACAAAAGTAGAAATTCAATTGGTAAAAGTAAAAAGTCAGACAAAAGAAAGAAATGGTTGCTCTTGGCATTAAACTTGAAACATCAAAATTCAATTAACCCACTTTGAGAACAACAACATTTTTTTTGTTACATACAAGTATCTTCATTATTGTTGTTCTCATCTAAAAAAATTTGTCTGATATGTTCTTTGTCCTTTCTCAATTATATGTTGTCTCTAATAGTGTTGCTTAACTCTTTGCTTACCAAATTCCTCCACGGCTGTACCAAGTTTTCTTGGTATTTTTTACTTGTATGATGGGATATTTCAAAGTTAATTATCTATTTTCTTCAGAATTCATTCTATTCAAATAAAGACCTATTATTATCGTAATCTGAGATTTTTCAGTGTAAACAAGTGACACATGCAAGAGCTACTGCCACAAATTATGATAGGATTGAAGTGGTGGTAGATCTGCTGTGAGCAGCTTAAAGTAGGCAAAAAGTTAAGGGAAGTTCATGTGGAGTAATGGTTAACATGCTGGAGTGCAACATTGTAGTGAGTTCAAACTATTTGTGCTATTGTGTTCACTTTCTCTAATACCATTGAGAAAGGCATGGATCCCCCATTCCCCCATCTATGGGTTAAATAGTACCACTAATGTTCTTCTACAAGGATGGTTTTGGCATTAAATAGCCCACAAAGGTTGATATACTATGAAACTAAGAAACCAGACTTAATTTAGTATTGTTTAAGATGTATTGTTTTTTTGTTTTTTCTCTCTTAAAAAATGTAAATATGAACACAAAATGAGAATTACTAGGAAATGTATTTTGAGTTGTTAAGAATTTCAAAAGAAGATTTCAATGTAGAATGGATTTTCTAATAGAAAGAAAATGATGTTATTTGTTTAGTACAGAGTTTTGTTGTTGTCTCAGTTGTGATTAGAATACAATAAAAAATATATTAGCTAGAAAAATGGGTTGATATTTCTGCAACAGTTTCTCATATAGAAGTCAATTTTATTTTGCCATTGAAAACCAGCCACAAGAACCAATGGCAAATATATAGCTATTCCTCACATGAACTATGAATATATATTTTCCTGTGAAAGTTCTTCTGAAAAAAAAAAATTATCAACTGTTTGCAGCATTTATCAAATGATATTTTTGTTTATTCTCCAAGACAAAATTTTAGTTAGGAAACAGAAAATTCGAGTCAAGTTGGCAGAAATTAAAAAAAAAAATGTCTCATTTGTTTTTTGTTTTTTAATGAACAATTTTATAATTTTTATGATGAAATTGATGTATTTTGACAAGTCAATTTTTAAGAAACAATAGAAATATAGGAAATAATTCTAATATTTGAACTATGAAGAAATATAATGTGAAAAGTAGGTAAGACACCTGTTGTAATTATTACATGTTTGTAGTGAGTTTGTATTTAGTAATAAAAGTTTAGAATCATTTCTTAAATGTGATTACTATTAATGATTCACCAAATGTTCTGACAAAATATTCTTATCTCTTTTGATTTTATCATTATGTTTCAGCTGGTATGTTCTTCAACCTTCCTCAAGTATATACATTTATGAGGAATAAACAAAAAAGACCAGTGATATTTGGCTAGAATGACAGTTACTGTCTGGTAATAACTGTGCATGGCAGTATCAAAAATCAGAGTTAAGTATTTCATTCTTGAGTTGAATGATACCAATGTTATGGTTAAAAGACTAGGTGAGAGTATTTCTGAAATTCCATGGTGGATTGTGGGGTGCTCCCATTTAGTGTTGATTACCTATCATGGCTACTGTGGCACAGATAGCTTTAATCAAGGTAAAGAATGGAAAGTGTCACAATATACAGTACATTGATTTTTGTTGTGTATGGTCTTTGTACCTGTAAACCAACCAGAGAATACCCATCACTAATGAATGCCCATTGCCAAAAGCATTTTCATCAAAATTATATCAATGTAAGAAGGTCAACTGATCAGATGCATCTTACTTTCTCTTGAATATGATTGATGACAAGGTATACATATTTACCAACCTCTATGCCCAAATAGGAAGTGACACAAGGTCAGTTTCATAAGCAGAGTTTAGTGGGTTTGAATTCAGAGCTTACCTTCTTCTAGACTGGTTACCTAATCAAGGTTAAAGAGCCCAGTCTTCTCTACTATTTACCCATAGCAGGAGGGAAAATAGTTGGATTCATACCTTTCCCAAGGGTATTAGAGCTAGGTGAAATGCAAACAGCCACATCCAGAATTTGAACTCATCTTATCATGTCCATTTCCTATGACAATAAGCATTACACCATACGCCACTCGTGAATGTGCACATCATTATCCTAAAGTAATTGGACCAGAATGCAATGTTGGAAAATAAGCTGATGAAGACAATTGTTTGGGCAGCATTCTGCTATGAAACATTGAATCTTATTTGTATAGAAAATACTCCTAAGTCAATGAAAGACCAGATACACATCTTCATGACAGCTGTGGTATATTTCACAGGGCAATGAATTTAGCCACATTACATAAGATATATGACAATAGTTTCAGGAATATAAAGTCTTTATTTTGTTATTGTGGCCTCCAAACTCCTCAGATTTCAATTGTGTTGACATCTTAGAGGATGTGTTGTAGAAACTCTTTAAAATTTCCCCTGTATAAGTGGACCTGCTGTTAACATCCTGGCACTCACAGAAAATCTTTAGAGGTCTTGTAGAGTTTATACTTTATTAAGTAAGATGCTGTTCATATATATATTTACCAACCCCTCCTCAGGAGCAGGATGTGACACAAGGTCAATTTCTTAAGCGGAGTTCAACAGCTTTGAATTCAGAGTTTTCCTTTTCCTAGACCGGTTGCCTAACCAAGGTTAAAGAGCCCAGTCTGCCCTACTATTTATCCATAGCTGGTGGGAGAGTAGTATTCATACCTTTCCCAAGGGTATTAGTGCAAAGTGAAATGCAATTATCACATCCAGGATTTGAACTCGGGGCAAGCCGTTCATATAGCAAATGGAGAACCAACATCTTATTTTATTTTGGCTTGGAGGAGATTTTTCTATATGTACTTCTTCATCTTGATGTCAGTTGTGTGTTTATATTTAGATAATCCCTACCAGATAAAGTCTATACTTGAAGACCAAAAAAATCATTAGCTATGAAAACAAGTAAAGATAAAGATATTAATTTCAATAACTTGTGGATTAATAATAATGACACTTGTAAAGATAACAGACAATTATCATTTAACACTATCACAAACATTTGATCTTTTTCATATATGTTATCCAAATATTGTAAAGTATTGATTATATAAGTTTTGGTTACTTATATGACCAAATTGAAGATTTATTGTTATATTTTCTTTAAGGATATTTGTCAATTACTGTAACAAAAAAAAAATCACAACTTTTGTTTATAATAATCAACATTTTTCCTAAGTCTGACTCAAAAAAATGATAGACAATCTGGGCTTAATGCCAAGATTTATATATTTATCTATTTTTTTATAATAATTTTGTTAAAGTAATTCAATATCTGCAGAATGTATTCCCAAGTTAATCACTTTTGGCTCAACAACAGATTTAAACTTAGAAGACAATTACAAATGTGAAAATAAAGCAAAATGATTTTCTTTGAATATCTTGTTTTGATTCTGAATAATGGTTATGATATGCAAAGGATAAAATGTTATTCTCTTGGAGAAATACTGATTGAAATAAAATTATTGAATCTTATTCCAAACTGATAATTCCCATTCTTGTCCTCCTCTTCTAAACAAAACATCTAGCAACGATTAAAAATCTTCTTATACTAAACTGATTGAAATAATTCACCTGCATTTTCAAATAAAAGACATTTTGACAGTTTTAATTCAAAGGTTAATTGATGAATATTTAGTGCCTTTCTTTATTTCTTTTCTGTTTGGTAAAAGAAAGCTGTTAATCTCTTTGCCCAGATCTTATATTATGACAGAATTTTTATTATAATAACTAATAATAAATAGGGGAAATATTCTATAATTGGCAATTAGTATTTATCTCTCATGAAAAATTATAATGATATGGATGAGTACAAACACAGACTGCACATTGGATTGGAAATTACTTTATTCTCTAGGTTAGAGCATTTTAATATTATTATGCAAACTAAAACCTTGCCATTAAGTCGTTGTTACTGTTACATTAACATGCATACAAAAATGAGATTGTTATAATATATATTGTAGCATGTTATTTAGAAAGGTGATGGGTAGTGCTAAATAAGATCCCTCAAGGGATGCTGCAAATGTCATGATGTGATACACTGATGATAATCTTAGAATCAACTGATCAATGTTACCTTACCCAAGAGGATCCTACCTTCTTCTCTCCCCAATGATCACACCTTCTCTTCCCACTCCCTGTAGAGGTGATCATGAAAAGCTGACCAAATATACAATTATACAATGACTCATTCAAGACACCTTACCAACTTTTCAACATTCCAAATATTAATTTATTCAACCTAAAATTAGCTTTAAAGTTCATATTTCTCCTTCAAGAATATACCACAGGTAAATAAGAAATAATGTTGATATTAATTTCTTGAAAAATAAATTCTTACTGTCTAGTTAAGAACTGCGTCTTATTTTTCATTTGAAAGCAAACATTTAAATCAAAGAAATGATTGTTGAATGTATTTTCAAGAATAAATAATCAGTTTGAATAGTTCGAATTGGTTAGAATATTAACAATTTTAATTGTATGATACTTTCCTCTGTGCATTGTATTACAAGCTTTTATGGAATCTTTAGCCAAAAATGTCATATTTGATATTTTAATCATGTGGAGATTGTGGATTTAATAAGTATCAGACTGAGCACTAAAATGCATTGAAAATTTAATGGGTTTTGTGATTAGAATTATATCCATTTGAAATAAAAACTTTTTCAGTCTATTTTAGATGTAAAAGACAAGTTCTATATGTCACTAAATTGGACATACCATTGTGATCTTCTGTATAAGTTGACACTTGATTTATGATCCTAAAATCATCATTTTTGAAGTTAAGATTTCCTCCTAGCCCACCTGTCTTGAAATGTGAATTTGGAATTACAAATTTAAAAAATTATTATTTAAGTCTTGAAAATTTGATCTATAGATATCACAAATAAAATATCTTTTAATATTGAATATAAATGTAATTTGCTAAACATTATAAGAAAAAATGAAATAAAATAAAAAAGATTGAGACTTTTATCATTGTTTATGATTATTATAGAATGGCTAAAATTTTCAGAAATCAAATTTGACTAATTTTCCAAAAGACTAATAAAATTAGTGGGAAGATTTTCATTTTTGTTTCAATTTGGAGATGTACATTCAGTCAACTTTTTCTGGTCAAATTTGGTAAATTTTCTAAAACATTACAAACTTGAAATATATAAAATAGATGAGAAAACATTTTCAGCAAATATTGTGCAGATACAACCAAATTTCTTCACAAATTAAAAAAAAGTTCTTGTTTTAATAGAAATAAGTTTTTAAATTTTAGCCAAACGATGGTTATTATCCGCCCCCCGCCCCCAAGTCAGTTAGTGTGGGCAAATTTTGATTATTATAAAGAAAAAGATAATCCTGCATTTGTAGATCCTTGATTCAAGTTTCAACAAAATATATATTGAAAAATCATTGAACATAATTTGACTGAATTTTATTTTGATATTCTTCTTACAAAAGAAATCCTATGTTAGAATCATGAACAAGAGGCAACAATTAAATCTTCTAAGTGATTAATGAAGAATATTACTAAATCTCATTTGTCAAACAGAGTATTCTACAATCTTGTACTTGCAAAATCCAGTTCATCAAAGAGTTTCAGATTATTTCTAAGTTTTTGGTGGGAATTTTTTTTTTCCCCAAGTATTGTCTGTATTTTTATTTTCACAACGTGCTAAGAAAACTGTCTGAATAAGAAATGAGGAATTTGAGATTGTCAGTTTTGAAAGACAATAAGATTAATAATAGATTACATGCAATAATATTCCTGGAAGAGTGTCATCAAAATTTCATGTTAATGTCTTCCACTATTCTTGCAGTAGCAATTTGAAGATGACAAAAAGAAATCAGGATCAGAACTTTTTCTCATTTAATCTAATCAGATTTAAAATAATTATACACTGAATTTTGAAAAAGAAATTTTTAAAAAAAGAAAAGATATCTATATCACCTCTCCTCTTCTTGTCATGTTCCTCACTTATTACATTTTTAGGAGAGCTGTTGTGTACAGAATATAGCAAACATCTAATATATAATCACTTATACAAAAGAGAATAATGTTCAAAGTTATCATATCCTGAGAGTATTATAAATTCTAATAGATGGCTACAGGAGATTAGATCTGTTTCAGATCAGTTCTAAATTAAAGGAAGTAAATTATAATAAGTTCCAGTTCTGGTGTGTTTTATATCAATATTAATAATTATGGTTCAACAAACTATGGTATACAATTCCAGTAATCTAATTCAGAGTAATGATACTACAATGAAGATGAACTTTCAAATTCACACAATTAAATAGCAGTAGCGATATATGCAAAATTTGGTGAATATCAGGAGTAAGATTGAGTGACAATTTACATACACAACCAAAATTTCTAGGACAATATCATTTAGTTGGTTGGTTCTAGAAGTGAGAAGTTATTGGGGTATCATGTTAAATTTGTATCCTTTAAGGCAATGGTTCTCTTTTTTTTTTTTTTTTTTTTTTTTATCTATGGTCGCCTTTGATTCCTATTTTACCCAACCTATCTACCCGTCCTGTCGGTGGGGCATTAGAATGCAATGACTGCACCTCTGCAGAGGGTAAGACTCCCCCAATGGGCCACCTATTGGCCGTGGGTGGCGACCCGTGATGCTTAAGGAGAGAGCCCAGGTGGATGAGCAGTTCATGACATGCAATACTCCACTTTGGCCCTATCTTGGGCTAGACGGGCTCGGGGAGAGGCCCCTCCGATCAATCGGTGGTCACGTCAAGCCTAGCACCTATATGATTTTCCCAACCCTATTGCCTTTATGGTAAGCCCCAACCCCTTTTTATCATATGGGTGCTAGAAGGCGGTGGCTGCGGGTCTACATGTCCTGGGAATGACGTTAAACTCTATCTGATGGTGAGGTTCAAGTTTTGGAGGTTTGGGGAATGTGGAGCACCCCTTCATCACTATTGCTCCCTGGTCCACTCTGACCCGGAGTGGTAGTACCTGTTAGAGTTCCATCTATGGGTTAAATAGAAAAATGTATTTATAAAAAAATTGTATTATCCATTAAGAATTGATTTATTTCAAAACTTTATTGGCATTAAATGACCCACTGAGGTTGATATGCTGTAAAACAAAACAAAACAAAAACAAACCAACCTATCTACACAAACAAGATGTGCCACAAGGTCAATTTTTAAGCAGGGTTTAACAGGTTTACATTCAGAGTTTTCCTTCTCATAAACTGGTTGCCATAAAGAGCCCAGTCTGCTTTACTATTTACCCATAGCTGGAGGGAGAATACTTTGATCCATACCTTTCCCAAGGGTATCAGCACTATGTAAAATGCAAACAACTTTGTCTAGGATTGGAACTTGATTTGCCATGTCCATTTCTTAAGATGATATCAATTGCATAATAATAACTTCCAATCTTATTAATGTAGCAACTTATAATTAACTCACATGAGAAACAAAATTGACTGTGCCATAAATTCAATTTAATATTAAGGGGGATGCAAAAGTTTTCTACTCAATATGGCAGTAAAGATGAATTTGATGAAATAAATGTTTAAATCTAAAAAAAAAGTAAATCAGAAAATTTCAATTGGAATTGAAACACATTTCTGTGTTTCTTAAATAAGGAATCAATTTAATAATGTATAAAACATCTTTTCATGACAAAATGATTGGAAAAGAAAAAAATATCCTACCTCCTCTAAAATGAAACCGTTTTTTCTAATCCAATATTTTAGCCTTCAATAAATATTCGCAATATTTTCTCTTTTAATCTTTTTTTTTTTTTGGCCACTGCATTCTAAATGCGATCAAATAGGGAAAATTTAAAAATCTTTCAAATTTAAGATTGTTATAAATTATTTATCCACTTTGATAAATACAACTAATCGCCTGCAAATCAAGTTATATAACCTAGGGGAGATTTTTTTGTGTGTGGTGGTGGTGGGGGGGAGTTCTCTTAAGGATTTTGAAGATCCATATATCAAATAAAACATTGATCAAATGATTCTCAATATAAAATTTCAATTTGAAGACCTGACAAAGAAGACAAATGCAATTGTAAATCCAGAAAATATGTTCGGCTTAAAAAAACAAATGAAAATGATGGAATTTGTCAACTCATTAAAAAAAAAAAAAGAATTCAATGCCATATAAAAGACATGGCCTAAGAGATCTCCAGGAACCAAATAATGTTAAATCCTTCTATATCAAATAAGTATATCCTGGTTTTGTAAAAAGAAAATCTGGTTTTAGAACCATTTACATAAACACAAGACTTTGACACTTAGATCTGTTTTAAATTGTTTTAATTAAAGGTTATGTGATGAACTTTAAAATTATCAGATACAAATGATTTCAAATGCGGAAGGTCAAAGAACACACTGGTCAAAATATGATAAAAGTAAAGATGGTCATCCATGTTTGAATGATTTGTACAAAAATGAAAATAGTGGATACCTTTAGAAAATATGAAAAAGACCTGAGCATACACTAGCTAAAATATTATATGCTCAAACAACAAATATATAAAGATATTCACACTGACAGATTAAAACCAATAAAAGCAAAGGAGTGTATGCTCATAGACATAATATCATCTGTAAGAAATACCACAGTAAAAGTGAGAGAAATTATCCAGGTATGAGGTCCAAAATAACACCAGTGGTCATATGGAGCTATAAGAATCATGTAAGAGATATTAGAACAGTTCACCTACAAAAGAAGATAGCTTTACGTGGAAGAAGTCTTCATATTATAGAAAATACTGACAGTTAAATGACATCTCCCTTCTAATGCCTCAGGATTATAGTTTGGACTTGACTCTACAGAATATAAAGCAGGAAAGAAATAATAATGAGGATAATAACTAGAGGGACCTGTGGATATACCATGGTATGATAATTCAACTATTACAATATTTGATATGTATACATTAAGAGCTATTGCGAATAGTTCAATATGTAAAAAGTATAATCATATTGATTTAAGTAGAATGGAATCTTTGATACCAGTGAGAAAGTTTAATATAAATGTTTCAAACAATAGCACTAATATTTCAATATCCAATATGGAGCCAACGCTGAATTTTTATTCCTTTTTAACTTAGTTGTGTGGATACAAAAACATGATACAAGAATGAATAAAGATACATCATAGTTTTACTTTGTGGTTGTTATATCTTCACTTTGTGATGTGGAATCTAATTTATGTGGTAGTCTTTAGTTATTTTTTGTTTAACTTTGTAACATAAGGATTTTTATTACATAATCATTTAAATTGCACCTAAACTGTTATATTTATGGCAATGGATGTGGGGGATGGTACAAAGCCCCCTGTCTACAATGAATTAGTATACACAATATTCTATATATTAATATGCTTGTAATTATAATTGTGTTTTGTCCATTCACATGTTACTCACCCTCCCTGCAGCCAAGTGGGATATTCTTCTACCCTCTATCTAAGTTATACTTTTTACATATTATACTCATCATGTCACGCCAGCAGCATAGATATCCATGACAACCTCTCGCCAACCATCCCTATCACTCATTGTCCCTGGTAGGTCCTCTACACAATATCCAGTATCAGCACAGAGCTGGTCTATGCTGGATGACTCGCACTAACATGTCCATGTGCTGGTTTCCATAGAAGGACATCATTTATGAGTTCCTCTTTACTTCTTCAGCAGTGTCCAGCATGTCTTGTCTGTCTTACTAGGATGGTTTGTGTGATGGGGGCAGGTGGCCATATAGCTACTTCCTTGTGGTGTGTTGTTTCCACGATTTGTTGAAGATCACACGCAACATTCTTTTGCAGCTTCCATCTAGCCTATTCTCCAGGCGCCTTATCAAGATCCAAGAACCATTTTGAAAATATTCTTATGGATTTAATTCAGATAAGGTTATGTTTTAACTTGGTTACATTTGTTTACAAACACGATTTGAAAACTATCACTATTAATATTTCACTAGTGTATCAATATATTTGGCTTCATATCATAAAGTGAAAATATAGATTTTCTTTCTGATGTGTAGCATGTTCTTTTTCTTCACTTTCTTTCCTCAAAATCAAAATGGAAGGCATGACAAACAGAAGATAATTAACATTTTCAAGTCAGAATTCTTCTTACAACTTTACAGAATTATGTGAAGGATTTTTATAAAAAAAAAAAAAAAGATAGAGTTTATTCAAGCAAAGTTATTCATTTATAAAATTTGTAATCACAAGTTCACATGCTGTTCTGAATTAAAGAATAAAAAACGCAATCCAATAAAGGATTTGAACTCCTAGAAAAAAATAAAAACATATCTTATTGTATTTACCTCAAACTTTAGATTACAAATGTAAAAAAAAAAGTTATCTTTCTTGTACCCCCCCCCCCCAATTGAACAATCCCATCTTAGATAATGATTTAGTGTGAGATGACAACTAAGATGACATTAATTCAGGGCAAAGGCAGTGATGCCGCCACTAAGATGCCAAGAAGCTGAGAATGGCTGTCAAGAGAAGAGGGAGCAATTTAAAATTAATCCTATTAATTATCTACTAAGCCAACTCAGACATTTGCTTGTAGAGCTTAAGTGGTAGAGGAGAGAATTAACAGGTGAGAAGAGCAATGTTCACTCTCATGTGCCAAGTTAGTTAGGCTCATTAACACAAAGTACTAAGAAAACAAAAACAAACTTTAAGGTTTCTAAAGTTTACAGATATGGTCAGATGTAACAAGGTCCTTTAACTTGGGAGTCTGAAATGACAGGCTAACAATAGTGATTGAAGTGGATGAAAAGAATTTGTTTTTAATTCATTTTCCAATGCCTTATTTTATTCTCTGGTCTAGATTATTAATTGCCTGAAACTTATCTCATTCTTATTATCAGCATTTTGTGGATCCAGTTTTACAGTCCCAGTGTTATTCAGCACTGGGGGGGGGGGGATATACAAGAAGTGAAATGGACAGTTCTGATTGTGGGACAAAAGAGGCCTAAGAGGGATTAGATATTTGCAATGGCGATTAATGTTTGTAGATCTTTAGAAATTGGTTTAACGTGTGTGTAGAGGGGGGGGGGAAGTTATGTAACTAAACAAAGAGAAAAATAGACAGGAAGAGAAGAGGGAAGAGAGAGTATTATAGAATAGGAATTAAATGAAGAGAAGGTAGGAGAAACTGAAGAAAAAAAAGAGAATGGAAAGAGGGATGGAACTGGGGAGAGAGAAAGAAAGGTTGGAGAGAGAGAGAGAGAGAGAGTCACAAAGCTATAGAAAGAGGAATATGCAAAGTCCCAAATCTAGAGAAAATGGCTGTGTGAGACAACATGTGACAGGATTGGAGGAGGAAGAGTGACCAATGAAAAGAGACTGAGTGATAGAGATTCTTAGGAGACGTGAAAGTGAAAGTGAAGAAGAGAGAAAGATAAAAAGAAAGAGTTTGGATTGAGATGAAACAAGAAAGTGAATTGGCTTTTAGGAATTCTATTGATTACCACCAGGAAGCTGTAATGCAATTGATGAAGAGGACAAGTTTCAGAAGATGGGGGTAGATATAAATAAATGCTTCCTGACAGCTAACAAGGTGGTTTATATTGATTGAATGCAGGTACCCACTGAATAATGATTAGGCTCACTAGTAACTATAGACAGATCTGCCTTGTCCATACATAACCAGATAATTCATTAGCAATGATGCCTCCCTCACTCTTAATTCCCTTCTGAGGATTTTATTGTGTTGCCTCTTGGCTATTTCGTATAATGTGTTCATCTGTGAGAAATTACTTTTAATTAATGCATTAACACTTTTCAAACTTGATAGAATTATCAACTTTTCACTCAATCTTATTACCAGAAGAGAATAAGAATGATACACTATTCTATTCAGATTAGTGACTTCATTAGAGTCACAATATTTGCCCTGTTGTATTCTACAGTCTTCTTCAAGTGTCTCTACAATTTGCCAGTTGCTGAATCTAATATTTAATGCCAGTTTTTAGTGCAGCTTTTTCTAATCATCTTTATTTTGTATCACATATTATGTAAACATGGGCTGGTTTAGCTCAGTTGGTAGAGTGTCTGACTAGGAATCACAGGGTTCCTGGTTTGATACCAGCCCTCACCAACTCAGCGTATGAGAAGCACAGGGATAAGTGCGGCAAAGTAAGGAGCTGATGGTAGGTGTGGTGCTCTGCCTCAGACCCCTAAACAATTTCCTTGGTTTAGTGCTAGTGAAAAGGGGATAGACTCTCCTGCTGTCTGGCTGATACAGACTTGAGGCCACCCCGATGATTACTTTATGTCAATACAAATTTGATAAATTCAAAACATAAATTTTCTTTACATAACCAAGATAAGGATACTGGTCCAAACAAATCAATATGTCAATATGTAATATTCATTTCTTCATATTTGATAGTATATAAGATTGAAGATAAGAAAATATCCCCCTGGTCCTTTATGTGTAGTTGATCTGGTAGACTAATGTTTACTTAGATATTGTAGACTATCAATTCTTGTACCTCAGTCTAAAATACTGCAATGTTAAAAAATATAAGTTGAGGAGGGACTTATATGCCATTAAATAAACTTACAGGATTCAAGGAATTTTTCTCTCTTAGTTTGAAATGTCCAAGCCAAAAATATAAGCAACTGCTGGATTTTTCAGTCTTGCTGAAGAATTCCCCGAGCAGAACAAAGCTATATCTATATTAACAAATAGGCAGAGTTTGTTTGTCTGTCCTGCACATATAATTGACAGGTTTGATTTAGAACTATCATTTTTGATAGATATACTTACTGGACCCAGGAAATCAGGAAGGGGTTTCACTGAAAAGGTTGGGTGGGAAACCATGCTGCTGCAAGATAACTAATTGTCCAAATCAAAATTTTCAAACCACAAAAGAAAAAAAAATGTCTTAAGTAACTATCATTACTATTATTATGATCTGAGTTCAAACCGGAGTTGAGGTTATTTGCATTTAATATAGTGCTAATACCCTTGGAAAAGGTATAATCCAGTTATTCTCCCTCTAGCTATGGGTAAATAGTAGGGTAAACTGGGCTCTTTAACCTTGGTATGGCAACTGCTCTAGGAGAAGGAAAACTCTTAATTCAAATCTGTTAAACTCTGTCTAAGAAATTTACCTTGCATAATATCCTGCTCGTATGGAGGTGTGTGTGTGTATATATATATATATATATATATTTAGTTTGTAGTCTTGAGGCAAACTAAGCAATTTTTTGTAAATTAAGTAATAGAATCCAGAAACTGCAATGCATTCTATGATTAAGTCTTCAGATTTTCAGGGATTTTTTTCCCAGGTCAAGTGTATAATATTGTACTTTTGATATCCATATATTTTACTTTTTATTTAGCATTAGTAAATACATGAGAGGTTTGTGAAGGAATCCAATTATTTGAGTTTCATCCTCAAAATGTCAGACAAAATCTCTAGCCAATAATGCAGTTTCCTTTTCATTAAAAATAAAATAAAAAAATCTCTGGAGAATTTTAAGGAAAGGTTTAAGTTGTATTAGGATTATTTGTATGGAAAAAAGGAAAATTCTGTTTGCATTCGAATCATGATGATCACCTTGAAAAAGGTATGGATTCATTTATTCTCTCAGCTCTGTGTAAAATAGCAGGGCTGGTTAGGCTCTGTGGCCAGGGTGGTGGGTAAACAATCTAAGAGAATGAAGATTCTGAATTCAAAACTATAAAGAAGAGAACAGGAAACCAGTTTACTATCTCCCCCAAGTATATTCAGGGTAATTCGCAGCTCATAAAGGAAGTAGGGAAGAGCCATGATCACCCAAAACCTGAAAAGAACATAGCATTTTCTGGTGAAGGTAAAGTTCCATCAAACACCACATACATCATTATATGTTATTCATACAATTAAGTCTGGCACAAGGCCACAAAAAAACATACCCATTAAGGATCCAACTTGTTGATATTTAAGTGCATATAAATGCAGTTTTTAAAAAGTTTGAAGAATCTGAAAAGGATGTGTAAACTAAATGTTTGGAATTTTGGACCTGTTTTTTGTGAGAAAGAGAGAAACTAGGTGAGAAGTTTTAGTTTTCATGATCCAATTTCTAAATTTGTAAGGGCTACCCCCTCTCCCTCATGTATTTTTCCAGGGTAAGAAAGTGAGACTCCTAAGACCATTACTACTGTGTTGTGAGTTTAATCATCACTGGATGCTCTATATTTGTCACCTTGTACCAGACAAAGTTATGGTTAGTATCATCAATTTTTGCTGACAGCATAGATTCTTTTAACACTCTCTCACCATCAGTCTCTATTGGTCATCGCTCCTGGTAGGTCTGCGACTTGGCATCTAGTGTCTGCTCATAGCTGCTGTATGTAAGTTATTGCTGGTTGGCCCACACTGGTGTGTCCATGTGCAATTTACAGGAGAACGTCATTTATGAATTCATCTACTTATCCAGCATGTCTTGTTCATTTTACTTGGATGGTTTGTATGATAGGAAGTAAGTGTCCGTATAGCACTTGTTTTGTGTGGGTGCTGTTTCCAAGATTTGTTCAAGACAGAATGCAGCATCCTTGTGTAGTTCCCATCTAGATTTTTTTCTAAATGTTTCATTAAAGTCCAAGTGATGAAGAAGCCATACATTAATACTGATACAACCTGGAAAAGTTCCCGTTTTCTTTTACATATTTCCATATGATCGATAACATAGCAGTCCATGCCTTTCCTACATTGTATACTGACATTGCTTTCAGTAGATGAGATATTGCTACCTGGGTATGTGAATTGGTATATTAATTTCAGAAGCTTGTCATTTAATATGGAGGTGTCTAAAATACTTTATTCTTTTTGATATTTTGACTTCTCTAATAAACTATAAAGAGTTTCTTTCAATTTTAAACCAATTTATAAAATATTTCAATTTAACTCACAAGACAAACAATAAAATCTTTCATTAATTATGAAGATTCATTTTTATTCAATGTGAATTGTATTTCAATGTTAGGTTAATGGGCTTCATTAATATACACTTATATAAAAGCCGGTAGAATATAAATATCAAACCAGTTTTGAAAAATCTGACTTAGATTAGACCAGAAATGATAGATTTACATTTGAGCTAGAATGTTTGGCCAGTGAGGCTTCTCAAAACTCCAAATAATAATAATAATACCCTTTTTACTTGTGGTCAGTCTTATATGTGTAAGATCTTTGATAAAACAATTATATTTATATTAATATGTAAATATAGATTTTGTTTAGTGGTAGAGCAAATGATTAGAGTGGGAATTGCACTTGAAGGTTTCATGTTGGTAACACTTCTCACTGTCTATATTATAATGATTTGATTTTTGTAAGAAGAAATAAAGAAGAAAATAGCTTAAGATATCGAAGGAAGGAAGAGAAAAGAAGAAAAAACTCTTTAATAAGTAAAATGTTCAAATAATGGCATACAAAATGAACATATGACAGCAAGAACTTTTTGTTTTAAGTTTCTGTTTGTTGGATGATTAATAAAAAGATTTTTGGCAAAACTTTGTAGAATTGGCATTAGTTGGGAATTGATAGATTTTTTAAGATCATTTTTTGTAAGACATAATATGATTAATGGATAATTGATGATGCTAATATTTTTTCTTGAACTTCTTCGATCCTGGTAATTATGCCTTGCAAATTATAACTTTTTTTTAATGCTTTGAACATTTTCTTCTTGGGATTGGAAATTTTTGATGTGAAATTTTATGGGGTTCTCATGTAAATTTTCTCAAGCAGATATGTAGCATTAAAAGAACCCTCCCAAAAGAAAGAGAAAATCAGAGATCTAAAGTATGAAGAAGTGTCATGGTGTGAAGAAGTATTGGGGGGGGGGAGCCATGGTATCGGTCAGTTTTACAAGAATGTTTATTTTCTTTCATAAAGTCAGCCAAAGTTGAGATTTGCAGATATTTTTGTGTGGAGAGTAAAATTTTTTGTTTAAGAATCAAAGTACGAGAGACATTTTTGTAGGGGTAGTGCTCAAAATTTGCCTCGAGATAATACGACAATAGGTAATTTTAATGATTTAAAAATAAAAAAAATATGAACCAGTGATGTGTTTCATTGTTTTTCCAGCATACAAATATTGTCATGCATGAATATTTTTGTAAAATTATTTTTATAGAAAATTTTTTTGGTGATTTATTTGTCAATTGCTGTCATACACTGTGATGTGCTTTAGGCTCATTTACATCATATTAATTGCTTTTAAGTGCAAATTGCTGTTTACAAGTTGTCATAGGGAATAATATAATATTTTGGTTTATTATTCAGGTATTTCTATGACTGGAAGAAACAGGGAAAGCATTTGTGATGCTAAGGAGATGTTCTTTGATGTAAGATCCGGAATTCAATTTTATTGTAATGTTTCATTAATGGTTTTCACAAAGCCAATGACTTTTTGTTCTGTAAAACTTGTAACTGACAATTGTATTTTTTTTTTTAATATTGTGTATTTTTGTATTTTTAAAAATCTTGTATGTTAGAGAAATATATGTGTGCCTTGTGGCTTGGAGAGGTAATTTGGTTTTTGGCTGTCAATAAAGGAAGGAAAAAGAACAATGGAAAAATGGAAAATATAGTAATAATAGTGGCAATAATGGTACTGAGTGTTGATAATAATGATGATGTCAGGGTTAAGTGAAATAGTTGTAGACCTAGGGAAATTGATAGTTCAAGATATGAAATTGAAAATGATGAAAGGATGGAGTATTTATGTAAATTACTGGATGAGTCACACATTTGTGTAGGAGTGATTGACAGATGGTAAGTCAAGGTTCAATCTCAGTCATGAAGACATATGAAAACAATGAAAGTTGTGGTTCACTGTTGACAGTCAAGTATAATTAAAAGAGATATTAAAAAGGTTAAGAGTTGAGTTTTAGACACCAAGAGAAACAAACATATATTTCGGGGCTTAAGTAGGATTGACCCAACTCCATTGGGGAGGGGGTGACAAAAAATGAATATTTCTTCCATTGAATGAACAAAATCATCTCACATCTTCCTGCTTATCTCCAAAAGAACTTGTGATATCCCAAATAAACAGGAGTGACTTTTTTTGTGACAGCAATTTTTCTGTTTTTTTTTTGTCTCCAAGATCAAGTGACAACCTCTTCATAACCTTTCTTTGATAATCTTCAAGTCTCCCTTAAAGTAACAACTCTTTCATCTCATCAAAATAATTGAAGCTATGTTGCTATAAGACATAACTAATCATTCCAAATTTAAATTTTCAAACTTAAGAGAAAATATTAATGAATCATTTGTCTTACTAAAATTATTCATATTTAATCAAGAATTAAGTTATAAAGAATTATTGCTTAAGATTTGAAATTTGGATAAAAAACACAAAAATGTTTAAATTGATAAATCTCTTGATCATTTAAATTAACAATATTTTCTATAAAACTCCAAGAAATCTTTCCCAGAACAATATTCATAATATCAATGGTAAATCTTTTCTGTTACGAGAATTCATCTTTTACACTCACAATTCTAACTGCAGTTCTAATTGACAACATTCAGACATTGTTTACAAAAAATATGGAAGGGATTTTTTATCATTTGCAATGCAAGTTTTGATTTCCTATCAGGCATAAATAAGTACTTTGACTAGTGCCTACATGTACGTACACACACAGACACACACAAACAAACACAGCTTGTTGCAAGAAAATTGACCAATTTCATGAGATAAGGATGAAACCTGTTATGATTCTTTTCTTCTGGACCCATCGCTACAACTAATTCACATGAAAGTCTCCAGGATCTTGAACAAGTTTCACTTTTTATGAATGCAATATATGAAGAAGGTGTTGTAAAGGTCTTAGCCCAACCAAGAAGACCTTTTACCTTTTTTTATTGAATTTTTATTTGTAAGAGTTAAAGAAAAATGTGCCAAATGTGTTGAAATACGTAAGGAATGTATAAAATAGGCTTTATGGGTTATTCCCTTGTTAGTAGGGCCAAAAACTTTTCAACAGTCCTCATACAATCAAATTCTAGGTATAGGGAAAAACAACTATTTTAAAAAAATTATTCTGTATGCTGTCCCCTATCAAAATGATAAATTTATGTGATGACAAATTTGACATTTCTTTCAATAATTTTTGTTATAAACTGTTCACTGGTCCACAATCTAATATATAAACATGGGTGTATGCATTTGCCACAAGGTCATCATGATAAAAGGTGACAAAATATAGCAATGAAAAACCATCCATCACACTGGGTGTATGTGCCAAAATTATCATCATCTTATCAGGCTGCCAGCATAAGTGGCATTTTGATGGTATCAGCCAGACAGCAAGGGAATCTATCCACTTTTAACTAGTGCTAGACATAGGGAGATTGCTTTGTATCTGAGGTGGATTGCCACACCTACTGTCAGCTCACCACTTTGCCCCACAGATCTGATTACCCAAGGTGTGCTACTAATGCGCTGGGTTGATGAGGGATGTTATCAAACCCTGAACCTTGTGGTCTCTAGGCTGATGTTTTACTGACTGAGCTAAACTGGGCCCTTAGAGAAATAACTGCACAGTCCTTGTACCTTGTATTCCAGGTTAAGAAACTGGACTGGTGGAGCCGAGTTGGAAAATGCTCATTGATGAATCCAAAAGTGCCAAGTAACCCAAGGTTAAATACTTTTTGAACATAAACACATTTATAAATATTTCAATGATTAAAACTAATAAAAATATAAGCAACAAAATAAGACCAACAATAAATGTAACAATTGAAAACAAGTCCCATTACAGAAAGCCAATTGAAATGTTTATCATTAGTTTATAAGAATAATTATTATCTTATAAAGTATTAAGCACTAATACCCCTGGGAAAGGTATGCATCCAACTATGCTCCCTCTGGCTAGGGGTAAATAGTAGGGCAGACTGCACTCTTTAACCTTGGTTAAGCAACCAGTCTAGGAGAAGGAAAACTCAGAATTCAAACCTGTTAAACTCCACTTAAAAAATTGACCTTGTTTCATATCCTACTCATGTGGAGGGGTGTGGTGTGTGTGTATATATATATATATATATATATATATATATATAAGTATTAATAATGATTAATTATAGATGAGATGATAGGAAAATTTAAAAATATAACCATTTAAGCATAAATTTTGGATCAATGCAAATTTCCTTTTTTATATTTATCTAAATCAATACTTTTGCAAATTCACATTTAGGAACAAAATTCAAAACAAACTTTTTTTTTTTTTTCGTTTTTTTTCTTTTCTCCAATCAGAAATATCAATTTTTTGAGGCTGAATTGTTGGCAGGATTCCTCTGGCTGTGTATATTTTATTTTGAAGATTCAAAATTATTTAATAAATGGATGAAAAGAATCTTTTGTGTCTTTTTCTGACAACATTCCCTAAACTCTTCTGGGGGAGAAGGGAAGCCATTATGTGATGAAAATGGGTTATAGAAAAAGAAAAGAAAAAACTGTTAAAACCACTAAATTAAATCATTGTGTTCATATATCAAATCAGTTCATATTTCAAAGGGGATTTAATCAACCATGATCATGTTCCCTCCACTCATACACACTTTAAACTGATTGGCTATAATAGTGGTTTTAGGAACCATAACAGTTAAAAGCTACCCTTTTTTTTGGACAGTTACCAGATTCGTAGACCAACTTTGTAGAGGATAAGTCAATAAAACCCTTAATCCTGTCAAAGTAAAAACAAAGGTGTAATCTTTTCAAAACAGAATATTTCAGATTTTCTTCAGATCAAAGCAACTAAGATTGTCATAAGAATCAAAGATTGTTTTCGTTAGTTTTTTTTTTACTCCTTCTGATTTTTGAGTATTTTACAAGCTAGGTATATTAGGCAGGACCAAATTACATGATTAATGCTAGAAAAAAAAAGACAAAAGAGCTTTTAAAATACAAGACAGATCTTGAGAAATTGCTGTATGACATTATTAAAAAGAAAAAAAAAAGACAAACCCAAAAACAATAAAATTGAAATGCTACAACAAAATATTTAAATTATATAAATAAATGTATTGTCTTTTAATGCACAAAATGTCACATTGTTTTTGTTTAGATCTAAAAGTATAAACCAAGTATACTTTTCAAATTTTGCGAATATAACCTCAAAATATGACCAGATGAAATAGTTTTATTTAGATATCTTCCTTAAGGGTTTTAATTTTAAGTTTAATTGTAAGGAAGTGGCATAAAGTTACTTGTAAAAAATTAAAAAAGGTAAAAATAAAATGGTTTCTAAATTTTCCCATAGGACAATGGCCTAAAAGATAAAAGCATTTGTTGTTAAGAAATTTGTGTTGGATTCTACTTGAAAGAGTTAATTCAATCCCTGGACTTGGATTCAGCAGAAAGAAAAGCAAAATTACATTGGGGAAATAAGGCAGTGGATGTCTGTTGTTAAGAAAATTAAAAACTGTAATTAAAACTCTTCCAAAATAAAATAACTGTTATAGAAACAGTTTTTGACAAAACTGTTAATTTAATGACTACTTAATTGAATTTCTAAAAAATAAATATTACTTTTTCTTGAAAATATAATAGAAAAAATAGATTTGCTTACAGCAGGTGTTTGTTACCTGACAACTTGATTCAAAAAGGTCAAATGGGTACAGAATCAGTTTGATTCATGTGATGAAAGTCTCATGAGACAATTGGCTAAAATTGATAAAACAGAAAATATTAACAATGTCAAATGTCTATTGCCAAAACTGATGTGGAATATATATATATATATATATATATATATATATATATATCATCCCTCATATGGAGGCGTGTGGTGTAATGGTTACCATTGTAGGCAATGGATACAAGACAAGTTCAAATACTGGACAATGTGGTTTGCATTTCACATAGCACTTGGGAAAGGAATGAATCCAACTATTCTCCCTCCAGCTATGGGTAAATAGTAAGACAGGGCTCTTTAATCCTGGCCAGGTAACCAGTCTAGGAGAAGGAAAACTCTGAATTCAAACTTGTTAAACTCCGCTTAAGAAATTGACCTTATGTCACATCCTACTCATGCAGAGTGGTTGGTAAATATATATCATCCCTCCATGATAGATGGTAATCCAAATATAAAAAGATGAAAAAGCTTTAGCAAAATACAAAAAAAGTTTTGAACAAATCTACCAAAGAATTTTTTGGCACTCCATACAATTTTGTCTTGTCATTGTAAGTCTTGTAATTAATTTTCCTGGACTGAAAATGACAATTTAATTTTCCAGATTTACTAACAAACTAATATTTTCATAAAGTGATTTACACAGCACTTAGATAATATCAAGCCATTTAAAAATGCTGGTGACTATAGTAAATGCCCATATACTTGTAAGGAATTCTACAAGATTTTTGCAAATACTTGGATTTCTTATGGAGACCATGAAAGTAATGATAGTCCTGAACCAGCTGATATTTTATGATATATTATTATTAGTAATGTATCAAAGTGAGTGAGGGAGAATATTTTACATAAAAAGAATTCAGGATTTAAAAACAATGTTTGTATTTATCATTTATATTTTGTTTAATATTTTTGTATATGCAAACATTTTGTTTGGAGGCAGAAAATAGGTTTTCTTTGCTTAATTCATGAGTATTGAAGAATTCTTTAAAAGTAANTTTTATTTTAATACGTTTTTGTTATCGTACATAAAGGATACAGACCTTGCATCCGTGTAAAGTTTGAAACGGTGTAGAGACAGGAGATGCTGCCATTTCATACAGCCTCTATTATGGATAGAGCTTCTTTCTCAACAATGCTATATCCCTTTTCACTTGCTTGGAGTGATCTTGACATGAATGCTACAGGTCTTCCATTTTGGTTAAGGATAGTGGATACAGCATAGTCCTGAAACATCACAATCTAATTGAAGAGGTAAATTCTATATCAATAGCCCATAGGGTTGCTTTGCATAGTTTCCGATTTCAATGTATTGAAGACTTTAAGTGCCTTCTCCCCCAATGGGAACCGGTCTGCTTTCACTAAGGGTTGTATTTTGTCTGAGAATTCAGGGACCCACTTAGCATTGTAAGCAAATATTCCCCTGATTCTCTTCAGACTGGTCATATTCTTAGGTAGTGGTAGTTCCTGTAATGGCTTCATTCTTTCAGGGTCAGGCTTTATCATTCCATTCCTACACAATATCCTAAGGTATTTAATGTAGTCATTTTCTTAATGGTTTTGAGAATCATTTATGGTTATTGTCTTTTTCTCACAACCATCAAAACATTTTTTTACATTGTTGTCATGGTCCTGTTTTACCCCCAATTATCACGTTATCAAATAGGAAAATGTATCAGTCAGACCCTCCCTCTTTTACTATGTCAATTATAGCACGTTGGAAAGCAGGCACACTCGTTAGTTACCAAATGGAAGCCAAGTGAATTCAAATAGCTGTCCATTTGCTTCAAAAGCAGTGTATTTTCTATCCGACTGGTTGAGTCTGATTTGATGGTAGGCACTTTTTAAGTCAAAGGTGGAAGAAATATTTATACCTGACAAGATTTGCATCAGGTCAGAAAATTCTTGGTAGTGGAAATGCATCCTGTTCTGTGTAATTATTTATGGTCTGAGAATAGTCCATGCATAAACGTTTCTTGTGTAGTTTGGTCTCATCCTTAACCACTACACTTGTGCATGCCACAGTGAGATACTGGGTTTAATAATCCATCTTTCAAAAGTTTTCCAACTTCTGTAACAATAAATTTAAGTCCTCTTGGCTAAAGTGTCTCCAACTTGGTTGCAATAGGTTTGCATCCAGCTGAAATCTTTGGAAACAAGGTTGGTTTGGCTATTTTAGCAGCCTCCAAGGCAAAGCAAGCATCCGCGCCTTTTACAGTGAGTTCGGCAAATGACCGCCATATTCAACGTGACCTTAAGATGCCGGATTGGAATTTCCGCCCAAGAACAACATCGCAACAGAGGTCCTTTATAATGGTTAAACGAACTGAGGTATATGACTTTCTCATTGAGTCCAAGTCTAAAGTTTTACAACCACAAATCCATTGGACTGACCATTGATACTTTTCTGGGCCATGGTCACTCGTTTGTATAACGGAAAAGTTTTTAAACACAATAGTTCACAATATTTTCGCTAATGAAATTCTCGGAAGCGCCCGAGTCTATCAAGGCATTCAAATTTTTATTTCCAATTGTAATGGAGGTAGCAGCATGAGAAAGTCCTACTGGTACATTTATAGTGTCTACCGAAATGCATGAAGCCAAATGAATCATGGCATTCGTAGTTGTACTCGGTGACCTACAACATTTTCTGGTAATGTCCTTGTTTATTACAGCAGATGCAAATTGCCTCGAGTGCCGGACAATTGGATCTTTTATGATATGGTACAATACCACAGAAAAAGTAGTCTTCCTGTGAACATTGTAGTGTTTGTTGAATGTGGCCATGACTGTGGGTGGCTGTTTTTCTCTCCTTCCCCACTACTGCTGTCAGTCGGGTAACCATGTGGTACCCTCTCGTTCATAGCAGCAATGGATGAATTTGGAGGAAAAACGCAAGCTGCGTTGTTCTTCTGTGCTAAGTCCAATGTCATCGCTTTTCGTAAGCTGTTTGTAAGTTTAAATTGTTACTTTCAAGTAACCTTTGTCGGATAGCTGGTAACATTATCCCGCAAAATAAAGGCATCTCTCACAGCTTCATCACCGACTTGTTTAGCAGTTCTGTCTCTGAAGTTGCAGTCTCGCCTTAGTCTTTCAAGGCCTTGGAAAAACTCGTCAATTGATTCGTCCTGTCCTTGCTTCCGTGTAGCTAGTAGGTGGCATGCGAAGACTTCATTCGTTTTTTTTATGAATATTGAGTCCAGCCGATTTAGTGCCAATTCGATATCCTCGCAGGATTCGATAAATTAAAAAGCCATTGGGCTTACACAACTAACCAGTGCTCGTAATTTGTTGGGAATTCTATCTTTGTAGTCATCCAAATAGTTTCGTAAAAATGGTATGCCAATGTCTCCATTCTCTTGCGGCATGGTTTGAATCGGTCGATATCCAACACTCTTGGTTTATATCAAACTTGATACAGGTCCGACATGGTTGTTAAAATTGTCAGAAATGAAGACTAAGACTCGGAGTTAAGTTTAACCAAGCTTTATTCAACATAGCAGAGTATGATATGGCACGTGTGATGTGCGACTCAGAATATGGCTGTCATAAAAAGATACGATTGTCGCAAAATGAGTGTCGTAAGACACAGCTTATTTACAACAGGGACATTTTTTAAAGTTGACTCAAGCTCATCATAAAAATGGGTCCTAAGAGTTGGTATGTACACACTAATCAGTGGACAGGTCCTATGGTAGACGTCAGGCAGATGGTTAAGATTCTCTCTGAGTCACCTGTTGGTTGTACTATTGCTCCCAGTAGAGTGTTTTTGACTGCAAAGCTAACTCCATGTTCCCTGGTTTTACTAAAATTAATATATACAATATATTTAAATATGAATAACAAATAGATGCAACAAAAGTCTGAATTAACTTTGTTCCATTCAAAATTCCTGAATGTTTGGGTAGTACCTTTTGTGTGCATCTGTAGACCACACACACATACATATAATATTGATAATATAGTTTTCTATATTCATAGATAAAGAGTGCTCAATATCAGTGATAGAGTATATATATCTAAGTTAGTAGAGTCAATGGCTCTTGGTAACTGTCAGTTTCTCATCTATGCAATCCATAGATAAAGAGCTCTTGGTTTGAGGATTGCATAGGTGAGAAAGTGACAGTTACCAAGTGCCATCATACCTCATATATGTAGAATAATCATACTAGTTACAATTACCGTCGAATTGGTTAAGACAAGGCAACAAGAAAGTCATAACTGAATACAAATCTATGTTGCCTCCAATATTACTGCAAATATATATATATATATATATATAAAAGTCTTAAAAAGAAAAATATTGATTTGGACCTTCATATAAAGTCAATGATTGCCAGTCTTAGTAATAGCAAATGTTTAAATCCAAAAGATGATTTGAAAATTATCTTTTTGTGGTTGTGAACCAACAATTCAATGTTTAACATATTGAAAAATGAAATTGTTTCTTCATATTTCATAAAATTTTAAAATGTAAAATCATTTTGATAAATAATTAAATGATGATAGATATTATGACATTTAGACTTTTGAAAGTTGTTAATTGATAGGAAAGTCAGCAGATATGTCTGTCTGAAATGTGCCTTAATCAGAATAATCCTCTTGGAACTTCTCACAATTATTCCAGCATTTCTTCCACTTTTCCAGGAGTCTTTCAAAGATCTCTTTAGAGATTGATCAGGTGCCTTGTCACATTCTTTTTATTATTGCTACAATGTTTCAATGACAATTCAAGTTTTAGAAAAAGCCAGAAACTACAGGGAATTAAATTTTAGATTGTATGGAAAAACAAAACAACTGCATAGACATGAAGAATATATATTCACTTGGCCATTGTGAATGTGACAATTACATTGAATAGAAACTTACAGAATGTCATCTCACTTCCAACTGAGTAACCCTATTGTAGAGTGTTCTCAACATATATAAAATGGCTGGATACATTTTGGACAGACCTTGTATTTCTGTCATCCAAATGTAACTAGAGATGAGTTCAATATATAAAAAAAAAAGATATTTTGTCATTTAAGTAAGTAACATTCCAAAGAAGCATTGTCAAAATTTATTGATTTTCCCCTTTTTAAAGAGTATTTCAATCATTTTCTTTTTTTTGCTTTACTTTCTATTGCAAATCTCAGATCATCATTCCATAGCTTATACTGTTTATAGATCACTCCAGTCATGTGACTTAGCCAGATGGTTGATGATTAGCTTACTGGGTTTATGATATTAAGAAATAGAAGAAGACATATAGAAAAAATAAACAACAAAATAGAGAAAAGTTTGTCTCTATAGAGAACCACGACATGTTAGGGACATCATACACAGAGCATTTACATGGTCTCAGGTATAAAGTTGCATAATACTAAATTCAAACTCTCTGATGTGGATTCTGTTATGGTAGGAATTTTTTTTTATCTTGGGCAGAATTTTCTGCCTCTTTCCTCCTCCCCTCCTCGCCTCCCTCCCCCTCTTCTTGTCCTCACTTCCAACACAATGTGTGTTGGAAGGAACATTATTTTACTTCTGTCACATTCCCAACTGACAAGAGGCCAAGAGAATATATTATTCTTCATATTTTATGCAGTCCTCTTTCTCTCTAAACAAAAAAGGACTTTTACTGTTTATAAAATAGTCACACAGTAGTAACCATAGTTGTATTCCTTACTTGCTTCATCATTGCTATATAACTAATTTGTATTAAAATTTAAACAGATATTCTTTGCTCAAGTGTTTACCAACATATTTTTTAATGTATCTCTTAATGAGACACATTTAAAGATTTCTTGGAGATAAACTTTGGCACCATCAATCATGAACACTGGCATTCACTAGTGGCCATTATAACTAAACGCAATTCAGCTTAGATCTTTTCAGTCTTTTTCTCTATGTTGGATAGTTATATGAAGACCACTCTTACTATTACAAACTACTGTGATGTCACCTCCTGCCACTTCTGCTTGACTGAGGACTAATGAATAAAATTGGTTGGTAGCTGTTGTTCTTGATTTGTTGAATCAAGTCAATGTTATTGTTTGTGAGTGACACATAGTGGAAAGGATATTTAATTCAAGAGATTTATCAATTGAAAATCCTTGAGAATTTTCTTAAAAATAAAACTGTTCTCCAAGTAATTATTTCATAACCTAATAGATTCATATTGAGTAACAACTTTCACGAATGAAGATAGGTAGGTTAGTTTTTTTTTTAGACAATACAAGGTTATTTTGAAATATATCACCTGGCATCTCCAATTGTAGTTCTCTCTTTCTCATTTAAGCCAAGGTCACCAAACATGCACACACACCAGAATATGGTTAATCAACACCTGAAGAAGATATCAGACGATCTGAAACATGTGTCTATTGAAGTCAGTCAGTTTACTGTTGGTTTGAACAACAGCAACTGGCTAAGCACATTGAAGCAGTTCCCAGTCAGTTGGTATTTATTGAAATCAGGAATAGTCCATTCATGTATTTGGGTGATTCCATTCCTTGAGTCCTGATTGGCTGCTTGGTTTCTATGATGTTGTGGGGGCTTCATAAATAACCTGACATTTGCAGTAGTATTGCAGCAAGATAGATTTGTATTCAGTTACGACTACTTGTTGCCTTGTCTTACCAATTCGATGGTAATTGGAACTTAGGTTGGAACAGTGTCGAAAATGTAAAATAATAATTAAAGATTTTTTTTTAAACAATCCATTTTGTGGACCTTTTTATAATTATATATATATATATATATATATATATATATATATATATATATATAAGCTTAATTTCTCAGCTGACCATTGAATAAAGTTGGGACCAAAGAAAAAAGAAAAGAAAAAAAGAAGACTAATATTTGGCAGCCATGTCTACAGCCAAAACACCGAAAAACTTATGTAAGGTTTCCCACAATGCAATTTTTGTCATCTTTAAAATAAATGAGAAAAGTCAGATACACATTAAGAAAAAGGGAAAAAGAAATCCATTATTAATAAATAATACAGAAAAAAATGTTCATGAACAGAAAGAAAAAAAAAACATGAAAGATTAATTTTCAAACTGAAATTTATTTTGTGATAAGTGTTATTTTGTGGAGCCCATTTTTTTATGCAAGAAATTGGAAATGAATCTTCAAGTCATGATGGAAGCCAATTGAAAAATATAGATCTGAATACAGTTGAAGATTGATTCAAGGTGAATTCTTATTAGCAAGATTTTTTGGGTTGGGTGTTGAGAGTAAGTGAACAAGAAGAGAGTGAGTAAGTAAGCAAGGTTAATAGAAGCAAGAGAGGAAGCAAGTGAGCAAGTTTGAGAGAGGCAGTGAAAGAAAGAGGGTTAGGAGATAAAGTAAGAGAGGATGAAGGGATTTTACCCCAAAGTTTTATAAAACAGGAGAAAAAAGGGGGAAAAAGAAAAAAGCATGCAATACCATGATGAGTTTATAAAAAATTTCCCAAAGTTATTTTATCATTACCATAATATTATAATCAATTTCAAACATTGATTTTATTCCCTTAAGAAATCAACTTTAAGTTTATCTTAATGGAAGAGCAAAAAGGTTCACTCTTTGCCTTTTGTTTAATAATTTCAAAATGTGCTATCACCGGCCAAATTTTGAAAAAAGAAAAAAGAACAAAAAGAAATTCACAAAAGACCAGAAAAATTGAATAAGATGAGCTTAAATTAATGGAAATTCATGTGAAATAAAATGACTAAAAAAGGAAAATTAGAAATGTGTTTAATTATTTTCCGTTCATTGGGGGTGGGAGATCAGATTCCACAAGAAAACAATTTTCTTTAAACAAAATTGTTTAATCAGGGAACATTTTATAGAAAATGGAAAAGTATCCATTTTGATGAATTGAAAGAAGTATTTTAAATGTGGAATAAAATTAACCTCTTTAACTTAATGGATCATGAGATTAGAATGATAGTGAACGAATAGCTTTTCTTTTTGAACATCATAGAGATTCTATAAAACTAAGATGAAGTCCTAGAAAATAAAAGATTCTTTGATTTTGTATTTTCCTAAAATGATTCTTGGTGAATTATTCTATGATTTTATTCTTTAAGGCATTGCACAGTTTCAGTAGAGCATGTCAAATCCAACTACATAAACGTGTTGGTCATAATGACTTTCCCTAATATTTCAAAATGATTTTGCATATACAGACTCAAGGTGATTTTAAAAAGTCTTTTATTCTGTCCTCACAATGGAGCTGTCGAAACTAGAAATCAAAACGAAAAACTTCATAGTCTCGACTATACAAAAAAGGCAACAAATATACAAACAATAAAACAAATTTCACACAAAATAAAAGGATATAAAAACAAGTTATCAGGCAAGGTTTACGCCTCATAATTTTACAGAAAATTCTAAATATAAAAACATTCAAAGCTAACCTATGAATTACAAATTAAACATACGAAGGGGTTTAGGGAATTTAAACTTAAATAGCCTCAAACGGGCACAAACATGTGTTAACTAGGATGAGAGGAAATAATTTACCATAAAGACAATTCTCATTTAAACAGGAAAATAACACATTTCGACTAACAGAGCAAATACAAATTTCAAGAAAATGGAAAATAAGTTAAAACCTTTTGTTAGCACGATAGGGGTTTTGGATATGAACGAGACCAAGTCTTAGTAACTTTTTACTAAGAAGGCGGTTTCCAAATATAACCCGCCAAAAATTTGCTCACAGGGAGCCCAAAGGTTTGTGACCTATACCAAATGGTCACCTCAAAAAGGAAAGAAAGATTCTTGCCAGGAATCCCTAGACCTGACAATACCAAAATTACTAACGCCAAATCCAAAACACCCTAAAAAACTCATTTCTATAACTAAACCATTTGCATTACTGCCTAAGGCAGTGTTTCTCTTTTACATAACAACACACAAAGGCAAAATAAGTATTCCAAATGATCTCGACAAAGCATTTACACATATTTTTAGGGGTTTTAAAACCCCAAGAACTATTTCTCTTAAGGGAACATTCTTACAAGTGGGAATGACCAGGTCACAGGGTACCGTTATTAGGGTAAGGGGGGGAGTGGAAGGGGAAAGGCATAAATCAGAGCCTGAACGCATGACAAGACAAAAAAATTTTACAAATTACTACTTAATCAAGCAGCTTAAGGTGAGCCACAGAGCGGTGTCAACAAATAGATGCCAGTACATTCTACTGTAGAGATAATTTTTATCTCCTTACCTACTTTAAACTGCTCACAGTGGCTCTCTAACCACTATGCATACCACACAAGCAAAATACAAAAACTGATGGTTAGTTCATTATAATTGAGCAGAAAGGACTCAGATTAGAATAAAAATAGGACTGGTGTATTTTGAATAGAATGAGTTCTGAGGTGAATAGATAGCAAACTTTGATATCCATCATACAGGTAAAAAAAAATACCAGAAAATGTTCGTACACTAAATAGGGGAAAATGTGGAGGCAAAGGTGTTAACATGAGTACCACATACATAACAAAAAATAAATGGGATACCTTATTTCAAAAAAAGCATTTATTCATGAATCCAAACAATTAACAATAAGGAAAATGTTTTTAAAATTTCAAGAAAAGTTTTCTTTTAATGCAATTGGTCATATCCACAACAAGTGAAAGGCTGAAATCTAATAAATTTGAATTGCCCGAAAAGGGTACAAACTTTATACAATTAAAATTTGGAAAACTTTTTAACTTTTTCAAAGAAAATTGAATTTATAAGATCTTGCAGGTTCATTTTATTAAGGCTTGTAAAGCATGAAGCAAATTGTTTTTTTAGTAATTCATTTTTTATTTTTATCATCCAAAATGAGCTAGAAATTGTTATTCATAGAATTCATTTCTAAACCACTTATCTCTCATGGGAGGATTTATCTTCCTATATTGATATTTCTTATCTTTTCTGTATTGATATTTCTCATGCATTCCAGTTGCTTTGATAATCAGTATTCCAATTGTTTCTTAGACCCTAAACCAAAAATCTGCCATGGTTTATAGTGTACTGTGTGTGGTTAAATAGGAAATGACTTATTTCATTGTTAGTCAACTTCTTTTTAGTAGATAATTTATATCCCGCAAGAAAAATAGTTTTTGTCTAAAATAACTGTGGTGATATAAAAGAAAAAAAAAATACAGAAATGAATTAAATTAGTAAAATGATAAAAATAAAGAATATAAATTTACATTTTTCGCCACCCTGCAGGGGTTTTTGATCAACTTACCCGCAGGGTTCCAATTTTCCAGTTCCAAGGGCCATAGTCCCTTTGTTTCTGTTTTTTCTTTTTTTACCACCAGCCTCACTCAAGGATGGACACTTTTCTTAGTGACTCTAGTCCAGCCAGAGATATCAAAAGTAGCAGCACAATTCACCCCACATCAAGTGATATATTGACTGCAACCAGGGTGCTTGGTAGCTCTAAAAAACTTTAACAAAAGAACTGGACGGTAATTAACCATGAGTATTTTTCTAAAAAAACCAATATGTTGAAAAGAAATGGTGTGTTAGCTTCTTTATTTTGTAAATTGTTTCAATTTTGCCAACACAAGGGACACACACATACACAACATATACACACACCCCTCGCCCCCCCAAAATTCCATAATAATTCTTGGTGAAATTGGACAAGATCATTCTTTGAATATACTTGCATTTTGAATTGAATGTCTATAGGCATGTCTTACTTTTTGTTGTCACTATTCACTTTACTGCTACTTCTTCAACTTTTTTGAGTTCTACAATCACAAACTAATATTATACAGGTAAAAATGGGGGATTAAGCACCAAATTCTTTTTTACCTTTGAAATTTGTTTTTCAGCATTTTAAAAAGAATTTAATCTAATGTTGTGCATTGAAAATCAGGAAGAAAGGGATTGTCATGGTCAGGAATAGCAAATATTGGATAAATAGAATATACATATTATAAATAGACAAAGATAATCTTCTTTTCAACCAAGAACTGGAATTCCAGAGGTCTAATCTTTTCTTTTATTATCATGTTGATTTCTACCACACAAGTATTTATGTATGGGGTATTAAGACAATGAATGATGGAAAGGAGGAGTGGGGAATTGTGTATATACCATGTCTTTTGAGAAATCAATTAATGCTTGGATCAAAATTGATGTTCTAGATTATCAGACATTCTTGTTTATGCAATAGAAGGATTTAATCTTTTGTCTATTCCTCATCAAATTATGTATTACTATATCTTTCCATAATTCATAATTCAATAATTCATTCCATTGAATTCCTGGTTCCCATTATCGCACACAATCACCTTATCTTCACCCTAGTTCTATTCAATGCTCTGAGGGAGGCAATTAGATTAAATTCTAAATATTTGGTAATAGTTTTGCTTTATCCCATTTTTTACTGTAATAATATTTAGTTTGGTGTTGTAGACTCAAAAGTGAGAAGTACAGTAAGTGAATAAGTGACAACAAAAGTAAAGACATGCCTATAGACATTCAATTCAAATGCAGTCAGTATCAAAAGAATGATCTGTCGCCAATTTCATCCAAGAAATTATACAGGTTGATGCATTGTGGGGGAGGATAGATGATGTAATAATGTTGTGAGGTAATAGTGTGTAGTACACACGATGTAGGTTTGGCATAGCCATAATGAAAACAATTTACAATAAAAGAAAATGCATGACACAACAACCACTCTCATTGGGGATACTGTGGTTATGCGGAGAGACATAAATTGTGAGAGCTTTATTTTTTAAGATAAATTTTACTACTTAGGTATATTCTTTACCCAAGTACATTGGAGTTCTTTATAGGTCGTAAATTGAGTATTAGAGATCAAGTTACCTGGTGGTTTCATTAGTTAAATCAGTAATGTTGTGATAGGTGTACTACATTGGTTCAGATATCATTCTGGGTGTACTATGGATATACTGAGGTGTTACATTCTTTTTGAATTGTGAGGCTGGGAGTAGTTGGAAAACAGGGACTGGGAGAATATGGCCCATTTGAGACTGGTTGGAACATGAGGGAGTAAGGTGATCCTATAAAAAACAACTCTGTAGCAGGGGTGGGAATGGCAAAATTGTATAGTTACTTTATTTTTAATCATTATTTTACTATTTTATTCAATTTCTGTAAATTTTTCTGTTTTTCTTCTTTTTATATCACTCACAACGTAATATTTTAGAGAACGCAAAACTATTATTTCTTCCAGATTGAAAATAATATTGTCACGTCTCTAAAAGAAGCTTGAAACTACTAATGGAATTAGGTTCATACTCGATTGTTTACCGACTAACAGCACTATCCACTATACAACCATGGGCAGATTTGTTTATTGGTTTAAGGTGTCTAAAGAAACATTTTGGAATAACTGATTAATCCAGCCTACATTTATTAGGGTTCAGTGAGAAGATGCAAGATTTATACCATAAAATATATGTTAAACATATCTAAGAGAAGAAGAAAGTCTTTTTAAAGTAATACTATAAATACATATTCAACAATGTATTTTCATTTTATATATGTAGGTTAGTAGATGGTTTTACGACGTCAAACTTTATATGCAAGTCATTTTTTGCAAGCAATTATATTGTTTCAATAATTATTACTATTTAATAATTATTTGTTTGCACAGTTATATGGTTCAATATTGTATTAATTACTAATATATCAACATAATTATCATTTGACCCATGGAACCCTACTACGCATCTGACTTTAAGTGGAATTGAAGTAATAACCACAATTCCAGAACTGACTCACCACAGATGCATGGACATACTCAGGCATTGTACATGTTGTTATATATAATATATAATATACTCATCAAAAAGGAGTTTATGTGTAATATATATATATTATATATATATATATATAGTATGTATATATATTATATATATGTATGTATATATATGTAGTTATATTATATATATTATATGTATGTTATATATGTATATATATTATATGATTATTTTTATTTTCAGTTATTAATTACCTGCATTGTTTCATTTCTCAAAATCTCCACTGCTGATTTTTCCCAGGTAATTGATTTTATGCTACAAGTAAATATATATATATATATATATAGATAAACACCACAACCTCATTAATATTCAATGTCTTCAGAACAACAATGCAATGAATTAATCTTCCATCTATGCTAATATACCACTCTGTGCAACATGTTGATACTGTACTACTCAATAATCAGTCCAGTCTATTTTTTAATGTGATTTCTCCTAATGATAAGGCCTTTTTTAAAACTTTGCTCAGATCATATATTTCTTGTGCATCATGTATCATAGGTTCTTAGTTTCCATGCACACATTCACATAGCAGAAGAAAGCCAGAATAGGATATATGCATCAGAAAAGAAGAAACGAGAGGACATATTATACGCAATAAACTACATATGTTGAGAAGAGGAATATGTATGTATTTACATGGGTCCCCAAACTAGGGGTAACTTTGGGGTTTAAAACACGTTTTTAGTTTTAAGGGGATTTTTAAATATATAATTTTTTTAAGAATTAAATATTTTGATATATTTTCAAATCTATGATGACCAGGAAAGATTAACTTCATCTGACAAACTGTACAGCAAGTTAATTAATGGAAAAATTTTTCAAATTGATGACTGAAATGTTTTATTAAAAATAAAAATATGTTAGTAATAGTATATTGTGTAAATCATCAGCATGGCACAAACAGATCAAGGACAAATTAAAGGAGTGTGATTTAGACTCTGCAATCACTTGTCACTTTCATAGTTTAGTTGTTAAGCAGTTCGAAGGGTATCACAGCCACTCCACCCCACATCCCCTTGAAGCAATGAAACATTTTCCTTTATTATTATCTTGTATGTTGCATGTTATTGAAGTCAGTTAGTCTATCTGTTGTTTGAATAATGCCAAAATTAATCAGTAGAGAATGGAACTTGGTGAATTATCTTTTAATATTGAATATCAACCTGGAAGAAATAATGTAGCTGCAGACACTTTCAGTCGCACTTATTGTGCATCATTAAGTTCTCAAACCTCAGTACTGGTGGAATTACATGAAAAACTATGCCATCCGGGCTTTTCAAGACTCTTACATTTTGTGCGGTCAAGAAATCTACCCTTTTCAACTGAAGATGTAACAAAGACCTGTGCATCCTGCAGAAATTGTGCAGAACTCAAACCCCGGTTCGATCGGCCTACTGAAGGTACATTAATAAAAGCCACTGGTCCGATGCAAAGGATCAGTATTGATTTTAAGGGGCCTCTCCTAACTGCTACTCGCAATCCGTATTTGTTAGTCATTGTGGACGAATACTCACGATTCCCGTTTTTGTATTCCTGTCCAGACGTGCAGACTTCCACAGTTATAAACTACCTGGAACTCCTTTTCAGTATGAGTGGAATGCCAGACTACGTACACTCGGAATGGAAGACCTAAAGGAATACTTATTAAAAAAACGCCTTATCACCCACAAGGTAACGGCCAAGCTGAACGATATGTAGGGGTTATCTGGCCCTTAGGTTGCACAAACTACCAGATAAGCATTGGGAGCAAGTCTTACCGCAAGTTCTTCATTCCATGCAATCACTTATGTACAACGACGAATTGTACTCCACACAAACGTTTTTTTAAATTCCAGAGACGTACAACCCATGAGAACTCTCTTCCATCATGGTTAATGAACCCGGGGCTGGTGTTGTTGCGACGATTTGTTCGTAACACCAAGAATGACCCCTTAGTTGATTGGGTCAACCTGATTGATGGCAATCAATCATTTGCTTGTATCAGATACCTGGATGAGAGTCAACTTGAGTCAACTATAAAAAACGTCCCCGAACAAGATCAGCTTTACCTGCTTGGTGATTTTAATGCAAGAGTTTACCATCTTTCTTGGGTTACCATAGCATTAGTAGAATGAATGAGAATGGATAACATCTTGAGTTTTGCACATACCATAACCTATACATTGCCAACTCATATTGTCAGACTGGCACTAGTTAGATCTGATCATAACACAGCATTCTGACCTCAGAAACATCCTCCAAACCCATTGCTTTCACAGTGCAGACTGTGACTAAGACAACTCTCTCGTCTGCTGTTGAGTTAAAACTCCAGATGAAAAATGTCTACAGAGTCGAACCAAATCCTCTTGTGGATAGTATCAAAGTAGCTGATCCAACCAAAGCTGCTGTCTTCCTCTGTGTCCTTGAGGAATCCCTTCCCTCACCTACCCCAGTGTGCCACTATCCACAACATGGCCGTGACACTTTTTAGCAAAAGATTGCAAAGGCCCAATGACTTGTTCAAAGCCAATGCATTACCAACTACAAATGTATGCTGAATGACAAGAGCATACATGCCCTCAGTTCATCAAGTAAGAAACTCTAGCAGTTACTGGCTACAGCTTTGCAGCAGCAGCATTCAATCATCTGCTAAATCTGCTAACATCAAAAGCATGTATGATGGCATCAAAAAGGTGCTTGGACCATCATACTGCACAATTGCTCCGCTGAAATTTGCCTCGGAAGAAATCATCACTGGCTGATCTAAACAACTTGACTGCTGGGTAGAATATTTCTCCTAACTCTATACCAGAGGCAGCCCTCTGCTATGTAGAGTGACATCCTATAGTGGAAGAGTTTGACACAGAACTAACAACTGAGGAGCTAAGCAAAGAGCTTGACAGCCTAACCTGTGGCAAAACACCTGGCAGTGACAGAATCGCTGAAGTTATAAAGTGTGAGAAGCCTGTTCTCCTTGACAAACTCCACAAGCTTCTCTGTCAGTGCTGGAGTGAAGGGGCTGTCCCACAAGAAATGAGGAATGCCACCATCATAGCCCTTTATAAGAACAAGGGAGACAGTTTAGGATCTTCTTTTCCCTTCTTCTGTGCCAAGCTTTTGGTACAGCAACTTGGGTTGTTTACTTTTGCACAAGGACAGATGGTAATCTATTCAACCTTGGCTGTCTAAAATCCTAAACAAAGCTCAGGCCATTTGTCATCCATGACATGCTGTTTGCTGATCATGCAGTAGTAGCCCCCTCTGGGAGCACCTACAAATACCTTTTGGATCATTTCACCCAAGCCTGTCAGTACTTCAACCAGACCATGAGTCTAAATAAAACAAGATGATAGGACAGGGAACCCATCACTATCAACAACTACACCCTAGAAGCTGTAAACCTCTTTACCTACATGAGGTCCACCATTACCAACAGCCTATCACTTGATGCTTAATTCAGTGGCCACATCGGAAATTTGGGAAGCTCACAGCAAGAGTGGAGACAACAGCAAGCTCACTGTCCATACAAGGGTGCAAGTGTATAGGGCCTATGTCATCAGCACTCTCTTGTATGGCAGCAAAACCTGGACCCTGTACTCCCACTAAGAGTGGCAGCTTAATAGCCTCTACTTTCACTGCCTTGTGCTCTCTACTGAGACAGCATGATCTCCATTGGCTGGGCCATGTTCGAATTCCAAAGGACATCCTCTATGTGGAACTATCATCTAGCAAGAGACAGATTGGTCACACTCAACTTGGATTTAAGGATGCCTGTAAGTACAATCTCAAGACCTTTAACATCAACCCTGCCAGCTGGGAAAATTTGTCCCAGAATCATCTTTGGTGTCAGCAGGCTCTTTGCTGCGGGCTGCTCATGTCTGAAACCATCCTGGTGCAACATAATGAAGCAAAGAGGACAAAGAGAAAGCAACAACAACAGGCCATTAACATCTTCAGGACTGGCCTTCAAATGTCACATGTCATTGATTCTGTCTTTGGCCTTCACCGTTATAGTCTGCACTAAAATGTAACTCCAGGGCATGGGAAATCTATGGTCTTCCAAAACTGCAAATGATGATATTAATATTAGTTTAATTTATTATAATTGTTTCCATTTTTGTCAAGGAGACAAAGAAGAGTATCTATTTTTACTTTTATATAAATAAAGTTTTGAACATAAACAAGAAAATTTAAAGTTATTAAGATTTTATAAATACAATGTAATTTCAAAATTACTGTTACAAAAATCTATTGCTGTCATTTTTTGATAGCAATAGATACAGGTTATGTTAAAATGAAAATATAGTAGAACTCTCTCTCTCTCTCTCATACATATATATATGTGTGTGTGTGTGTGTGTGTGTCAGGGTAGCAAAGACATGAAGTCAACAGCACTTAGTAATTGACAGTTTTCAAAACAGGTGTTTTGAAAATTACATAGGCAAGAAACTGTCAGTTACCAAGCACTGTTGACCAAGTCCTTACTACCCTTAATTAAATATACATGCTCTATCAATACTGAACACTCTTTACTTATCACAAACTATATATATATATATATATATATATATATATAGTTTGTGATAAGTAAAGAAAAAATTATTAAAAAATTCCGGCTATAATATTGAACGTTTCATCTGCACCACTTTCGTCTCATAACGGTCCACTTTCGTCGTTATCTCTATCATACACAACTCGCTCTTGAGGAAGACCACTTCAATAAAGGGTCGAAACAGATTTCTGTCAGCGATTTTTAACATCATGTGTTTGTTTTTTCTAAAATATTTATTTCACACTGTTGGATTCACTTCCATTCATTTTTCATATATATATATATATATATATATATATATATATATATATATATATGTGTGTGTGTTGAGGATTTATTCAATGCAGAGTTCTGTAGAGATACAGGTCATTTATAGTAAGAGTTTGATGTACATTGTTTCAGGTGTGTGAATGGACAATATACCATAAAATTTGGTCCACATCTAAAGATGCTGTAATGTGCTAAGCTTGTTGCAGTTAAAATAATTGCATGAAGCAAATTTAAAGTCCTTTCCTTCATTTATTCATTTAACTTAAGATGTATTTTATTGTTTTTTCTAACATAGCAGATATAAATAAACCATTCTTCTGGTCAATCAGAATTCAACATGGAAAAATATTATTTTTAACAAATGTTAGGGTAATTGTTTTATTCTATTTATATTCAAATTCCCTGAATTTTGGTGGGTAGCCCTTTTTTTATATATAAATTACATGTGAAAAGAGAATGTATATTTTAACCATTAATTGAGCAAGCAAATATTTATTTGATGACCAATACTCAGGTGTTAAAATCATCAGCTGGTACTACTTCATTGACTTGAACAGACCAACCAAAATTTCTCTTTCTTCTTTGATAGATACCTTACAAAATTCTTTCATGATGTTTAAATCAGTCTTGGATTTGCAACTCAGTGAATCCACCCATCTTCACCTTCACCATCATCATCAATCCCCCACCCACTTCTACTTGAGATTCTTTTACTCAGTCATTTCAAGTTGAGAGTTGTTGACTTAATCCCAGACTAAATGATGCATAGAGGATTATGGTCTCTGCAATTTTCCACAGCCCTTGGTCAGTTTTCCGCTTTTCTATTTTTATCAGCTACTTAAGCTAGCTTTTCATAATAGTCTTAAGATTATTTTCATTCATTCTGTCATCTTTGCTATCAAACTTTCCATTTGGATTGTTGGCCAATGCATGGGAGAAGATAATCATAGAAAGTTCAGGAAGATTAAAGATAGAACTCTTCTATTAAAGGAAAGCATATTTGGCTTTCCTCGTTATTTGATGGAATTACTAAACTTTTTCATATTCTTTCTCATGCTATTTCATTGTAATCATTTATCTGAATTTGAACAAAAATTTGGTAGTTCTGTGGTAATGCAACCAGTACTTATTTATTTAGGATTTGTTTCTTGTTTCATAATTTTCTATTTTATACAGATTATAATCCATTGAAAATCAAGATTTTATGAACATTTCAAAAGAGAAAATAGATTAAAAAATTATTTCATTTTTTTCCTTATCATTGTCTGTTAAAATTAATAATGACTCTCACAAGAACCTTTTGTATGAGAAAAGAAAGGCATCAATTGAAACCATTACTAAATATTACTCTAGTTTGTTCTCTTCCTCCAAAGTTAAAAAGTTGTATTCATTTCGGCTTTTATTTGGCATATCATTTTTTTTTTTTTCAATTACAGTTATAGAAGTAATGAACTCTGGGAAACATGTATTGTTACCGATTCCACCTCTTCACACACTTTTTATAAATATTTTATCCATTATAATACAAGGTGGTCCGAAAGTCATGTCACCCCTTACATATATATTTTGTGGTTGCTTCTGACTAATCTTTATTGTATTCATTTCTTGTTTTTAAATAACATTTTGTCCATGTACTTTCTGACCTTGCATACATATATCCCCTCTTATCTGACACTTTTATCTGTTTTTGAGATTGTCTCCTCCTGATACACTCTTCCATCTATCATGTTTGTTCAGTTATAGCCATAAGAAACATTGGAAACATGTTGTACCATTACTGATATATATATATATATATTTTTTTTTTTAATGTTTCATTCATTACATTCATTTTTCTGAGTGTCAACAATGGAAAATGTAATGTCAGGTCTTCTTCATTTGTATTTTATGTATGATTTTGAGAATATTTTTTTTTCTTTTTCCAAGAAGAAAGTTAAAAATATATCAGCTGACTCAGTAATGATAATAATGAAATATTTCATCTCATTACATCAGAAAATAATGGAAAGGCTGAACAATAAATAAAACAATATATTTTGTAATGACTACAACAAAGATGAAGATCACTGATTTTTCTATCAATCAATTGTTTGTCTGGCACTTCTCTCTTTCTCTCTTAAACTTGGACAGAATTATGAACCTGCTGCATATATGTATCCTTAGTGGAAAACTGTAAAATCTTTCTTACTCTGGATTCCAAATTGGAACTGAATTGCTTTGTAAGACAATGTGCAATTACTACCAAGTACATCTGTTATCTGACCTTAAGACCAAAACATCTTCCATTCTGTGAAAACAAAGTATCACTCATTTTTCATGAAATCTTTATTAAATGTCATAAAATCTGACAATTAGAAAACTAAGGATTAAAGTGATTTTTTTTTCTTTAAATTTTTAGATTTTCATTAGTACACATCTTTTTCTGTCTATATTTAAACCACCAATTATTTTTATACCTTGATTTCAGAACTTTTCTGAACCAAAAGAAATCACCACAGATGTCGCATGTGAAGGCTATCTTCAGAGACAGCCTTCATCTGGAGTTGGGCTGTTTTTCGTACATTGGAATTCAGTAAGAGAAGGCTCTGTATCTTCAAGGGCTCAAGAATTATATAGTCTTCCGAGACTGCAATGCTGATATGATATAAGATATACTGTAGAATAAACATCATACTGGTAGAAGAGTTCTAATTACCAACAAATTGGTAAGACATAGCAACAAGGAAGCCATAACTTAATATGGATCTTACCTTGTTGCAATCCTACTGCAGAATGCCAGAGTATTTATGAAGCATCATAACATCATAGAAAACCAAGCAGCCAATCAGGACTCAAAGAATGGAATCACCCAAATACATGAATGGAGTATTCCTGAGTTCCATAAATACCAGCTGTTTTGGGCACCAGTTCAGTTGTGCTTAATTGCTGTTGTTCAAACCAACAGCATACTCAGCTCACAACACAGTTGGATACTAATCAACCACCAAGGGAGGGTAAAAAATTATCCACACTTTTAGGGCCAGTTGGTAGAGTGTTTGGCTAGGAAACAGAAGGTTCCTGGTTTGATACTGGTACTCAGCAACTCAGCGTATGAGTAGCACAGGGATCTGTGCGGTAAAGTGAGGAGCTGATGGTAGGTGTGGCACTCCACCCCAGACGCTAAAATAATCTCCTTTGTCTAGCGCTAGTAAAAAGGGGATAGACTCCCTTGCTGTCTGGTTGATACTAACATTAGGCCGGCCCAACGACTTTTTGCCATAACTTATCTTTATTATAGTCACACTGCATTTTGTGCACGCGGACTTATAGCTGGCACTGTTGTGGTCACATGATTGAAATTTGAGGCTGATCACGCCATTTTGCTTGCTGTTTTTACAGTGTAAACATAGCTGCTCCATTAGCTGTATGTGCCAAAGAAGTGACCCAATTTCTCTGGTCAGAAGGAGTAACAGGAGTTGAAATTCACTGGAGGCTTTTAGCACAATACAGGGACAGTGCACCATCATGTAGAAGTGTGTATGAGTGGATAGAGAAGTTTAAAACTGGCTGGATAAGCATGACACACAAAGAAGAAGGAGAACAACCATCAACCTCTGCCACTGATGAGAAGATTCAGCAAGCACAAAAGATAGTAATGGCAAACTGGAGAGTTATCATCGATGAGGTAGATTGTTCTCTGCAGATTAGTCATAGTTCAGCCTAAAAAAATCATCCACAAAGAGTGCGGATTATTTTTGAATCTCCCTCTTACCTCTGATCCAACATTTAAAGCATTTGAACTGTTAGAAACTCTAGAATGAGAAAAAAGAAAAATAGAGGGGAAAAATAATAAATATTCGACTTGTTGACAATGTTGTCGTCGTCGCCGCCGCTGTCAAAAAATCTTTATCAACTCAAAAATCTTCAGCAGCTGAAAAAATCGCGACTCGCCTGCTGTTGTCACCCCACTTCTACTTCTACTAATTTCTCCTCAACATCCGGGTGTCTGTGCCCCACACATTAGATTCTCGAGCCAAACCTGACTGCCGGAATCCTCATAGCTATCATTGGGGCACCTGGCGCTTACATCCAGGACTAGCTTTTCGACTTCGGTGACAATGTTTGCATTCTGAAGGAAGCAGGTTCGATTCTACAGTCCGACATGTCAGGCAAAGCCTAGCCCGCTTCCTTCGAGAATAGGGCAGGCCTTGACGTTCGCCACTCACCTCGTGTTCTCTGTCACAGAAACTTAAGCTATAAAATTATTTGATAAATGTCTCAACAGAATTGACTACATCTAACATATCTAACATGTTCTCTGTTACAGAAACTTAAGCTAATATTTCTATTTATATAAAATTATTTGATAAGTGTCTCAACAAAATTGTCAGAATTGACTACATCTAACATATTTATTAAAAGTGATACATATGCAAATTTATGAATATTAAGTTCTATTCAATCTTGTCTTTCTTGACACCATTTCTCTTTTGTTCATCTTTTATAATCATCAATAATTTTTATTGATTTATTCAACTACGCTGCCTTCTTCAATCAATCATTTATTTATCTATTCATCAATTTATTGATACTAGCTGAACTAGCATATTCATCAATGTCCTTGGTATGACACTAAATTCCATGTGGGAGTGAGGCTCTAGTTCTAGAGCTCTGGGGAGTGTGGTGTCAACTCTTCATTGATATTACTCCCAGGTCCACCCTGACCTGAAATGATAGTACTTGTTAGGATCCCATTGATACATCAAATAAATCTGTTTGAGATAATGTTTAAAATGATTTTGAACTACATTATGTTCTTAAAATAACTTAGTATGATCTGATTCATACTTAAAAAATTATTCAACTTTATTAATACATTGACTCATAAAACATTCATATTGCAGTTTAATAGGAACAGTTAATTGAAAATTGTTAGCAAATAATAATTATTGTTGTTGTTATTAGAATGATTTGTACCATTTATAATTCACATTTATTTGGTGCTAAGAGGGACATTTAGTTGTGTCCCTACACACAAGGTATTAGCATTAGTGTACCAATACATTACACTGAATAAACAGGAAAAAAGACAAGATGTATGACATTTAGTAAACATATATAACAAATATGCATGAAGTATTACATTAATAAACAAACATGTTTCAACAGATGAAATGTATGCAAAGTATAAAAGGGGAATGCAGAATTGTAAAAGTCTAACCTTTCTTGGTGGATTTTTATCTCAAAAGTAAGATGCAATAAAATACCTCACTGAAATTTAAGTCATAGACTGAACTTCTGTTTAATGAACAGAACTTGTAACCTACATCCTTTTCACTTCAATGTCAGGATACAAAAAGAGAAAGATTAAGGGGTCTGAATTATGTGACATGATACCCACAATTCAAGAGAAGACAATTATACTTCAAACAATATAAATGTATGCAAATTATTTGTATTAAGAATAGTTATTCGATGCAAGTGATTACCCTGGGAAGATAGAATTTGGTGCCTAAGATATTAAACCTTTTTAGGTAAATTTTAGGCACTGATTTTAAATATGCTATCAGTTTTTCTCCATCAATATTTTTCCATTATTAACATATAATATACCCCTAATTGTTATGCTTACAACTGGTCGGGTACAAGGATTGATGTCTACAAATCAATATTATTGCCTTTTTGATTAATACAGTTTCATACATGTAGAATTTTTATGTTCAAATTACATCATAAAATCAGATAATATCTGATTCTGATGTAATTTGATCATATAATTTGATTACTATTTAGTGAAAAAGTTATTATTGATACACTGCCTATTTTCTTTGACATTTCACAAAAGCAGTGTTTTAAAGACTTTCTTGTGGTGAGTTAACCTAAGAAATTCATGTTGAATAGAGTAGCAGTAATTTTCCATCATGTGGGTATCTCAGTGTCCCCATTATCTTTCTTTCATAGTTCTTAAAATCTTGGTGGAATTTGTTCATTCTATTCTTCACTTAGGTCAAGGTTTTCTGGGAAACAACCAAAGTGGCTGTGAAAGTAATGCATTTTGATGCTCATTTTATAGCCAAGTTGATAGAAAGATAATATGCTCTCAACTAGTTCAGAGTAATTATCTGCTTTATAGTTCTCAAGAAAATGTCTTACACCCAAAGTGAATGAAGACCATACATCTGCCTCAGCATTGTTCATTGAATATTGAAAATGTGGATCTTTCATGAATTCCCTGATTTTCAGCCCACCAAAAATTACCTGCCTTTTAGTTTCTCTATGCTCAGTGGAAATTTTCTGCCTATGTAGCATCTTCTTTTGTTGAGAGCTTTTACAGTTTCATTAAACCTAATTTAATACACAATGGTGGTAAAATGATCTCTGTCAATCAATGCTTCTGCAATTCTTTTCTCCTCCCACCATTCATCCTTAGATTTACTATTCCAGAAAATGATAAAGCAAGAATATTTGGTGTATTCACTTTGTTGACCCAGGAGAAAATTCTTCATCTTCAGATCCACATAGATTAACCACTGATGATTGTATGATATCTTCTGTAAAAACACAGGTGATTGTTTTTTGCTCTTTAGTCATCTTAGTTTAGTGACCAATTAGTAAGATGACATTTAGAATAGTTGTTATTCAATAGAATGTTGTATATAAGATTAAAATTGATAAAACAGCCAACATTACCTAGAAGACAACCATTTAACTACAACATTTGAAAGATCAGTACAACTGAAAAGTAATCTCTGTCTTGTTTGCCAATATTATAGGAAAGAAGTGAAAAAAAATCAATATTCCATTCAATCCCTTTTGAGAAGAGGCTTTATTTAATTTAGCCTATGAATACTTTCTACATCTAAAGTAGAGGATTCATCTTATTCAGGGAACTCTTCAAGATGAATGAATGATGAGATATTTCAACTCCATTTGTAATAAGTCATTATGCTGAGTCTAAGTCAGGATATGTCAATTTACTCTGATTACATCCATTAATGTCCTTTAACAGACAGAAGTAACAATCTTCACTGTGGTTCCTCTGTTCTATCCAAACTTCTATTACCATTAATCCATTGCTGAAGGTATTCAACACAGTTTCACAATGTGTGGAGCCGATGTTTAGTCACTTACTTTTATTTTGAAATAGATCATATATGCTCTTTTCACAAAATCAAATATGGATTTTCTCTGTTCTATGAAAGTGTACTCTCCACAAATGTAGCAAAACGATGATTCATACACTTTCTTTATAAAGAAGTCATGTTATCACCTGCAAATGGGAAATACTAAATTCACCACACATTGATAAATGTATTATCTAAAAAACTACAGCTACTAGAAATATATTCTTAACCAATGTATTGAATATACCTAGAATCAGGTCTAAAATCTGAGGCATCAAAAAAACTTTTTAAATTTTTCCCCAGTGTTATGTTATTAAGTTGAAACTATGTAATTGATTGTAAGAAAAAAGATCTGACTTTGGTATTAAATAACAAAACAAGAGTTGATATGCTATAAATCCAATGAATCAAACCAAAACGTTCATGTCTATAACTTAGGATTATACACTTTCCACTGTGGCTCTGTATTTTTTGTTGAGACTTCAATTGTTAAACAAAATCATCTTGTTTCCTTAATAAGGTTGGGAATGAAGAGGACAAAATATGATGGAAGCTATGAAGGTAGTGTAGCACCCCTAGAAGAGAAGTTTTTCTATATTCCCTACTTACTTGTTCACTCTTTTTTTTTTTGACAAACCCTTTCTTTTATCTTACTCACTAGACTAATGTGCCTTTTGTCTATCATTTTAGAAAAGAAGTGTTAACAATTAAGAGTATCCATTATCTTATGCTTCTGCTCTTCTCTCAGTTTTTTTTTTCCTGTATTTTCTTTTTTCCTTATCATTTCCAATATTTATTGCTCATCCATGTTTTTATTTAAATATTTACAAACAGATTAGTTTCATATATACAAAAAAGGAGCACACAAATATTTTCTACTGCATCCTCACTTATCTTTTATTCTTCAGAAAGAATTTTAACATATTCCAAATTTTATGCCATTTTCTATCCCACCCGTTTATGCCATTTATGCCTTTTTCTATTTCACCGATTCTCCCTTGATATCCTGCCAACAAACGTCTTTTTTTTTTCATCTCCATCTGCTCTGAATATAAATTTTATTTTTTCCTTTCATCTGATTTTCTTTACATTTTTTTACAAGCTTTCCACCTTCCCACCATTTCTTTCCTTTTTCTTGCTTTTCCCAGTTCCTTCCCATTTAGGTTTCTTGGTTGAAAAGCATCACTGAATCCAATTCATAAGAGCTAAGGATTGAGTAAGTAACAAGTGAATCCTGTCTTGATTGGAATGTCTTACCTGGAGATAAGCAGTCAGGTGTCATTACTCCTCCTTTGTTAGTGTCCTGCTGCTTGAATAGAATGATAAAATTAAATTAGAAATATTAAGTTAGGCAGATTGCATTGATCCACAGTGATCCAAGCTTGATCATTGGCAACCTCTGTGTATGTGTGTGTGTGTGTCTCTCTCTCTCTCTCACACATCCTTTTACTATTATCTTTTCTTTTTGTCTTCCTTTTATCTCACTCTCTTTTCCTTTTGTCTTTCTCTCTTCTCTTTTTTCTTTTCTATTCTCCTTTTGTCTTTCTTTCTTGTCTTATTCTTTTCATCTTCTTTGTCTTTTTTTTTCTATTCGGTTGCACATTTATTCTCTTTCTTTCTTCTTTTTCTAGACTGACCAAAATAAATTTTAAATTCTGTTTGAGAACAATTTTCCTTCTCTTATGTGAATGATGATGATAACCATTCCCCACTTTGGCTTGATTGATAACACCACCATCATCAATGTTCTTTCCTTTAAAGACAAATTGATAAAAACCATAGTTGAATTGCTGGATTCATACCTTTCCCAAGGTATTGACACTTGTGTTGCATCCTGCTCATGCGGTGAAGCTGTTATTTAAAATTCAAGCAGCCTTGTCCAGGATTTGAACTTGTATCACCGAGTCCATTTCCTATGATTATGACTATTATACTACACACCTTCATAGCAAAATATGATATTAAGAAAAAGAACAAAGAAGTAGGGGTTGAATTAGTGAAGTGTTAGTGGCCCAAATATTTACCAGCATTGTTGAGTAATAGACCAAAAATAGATCATATGGAATGTGCATTTGAATCTACTTGATGATTTAAAGAAATGTCATTTCAATTCAAACCTCCCGAGCATTTATTGATCCTAAAATTTTGCTGCTCTAACAAAACAGATAAAGATATAAATCTAAAAACCGTGAAAGTGAAAATACTCATAAATCCAGATAATTATCTTTTCTTTTTCTTTAATAATTTTATTTCTTATTTTTGTCACATTATCCTAATTCCCTTTTATTTATTATGAATATATTATGGATCTTTAAATCTGTGAATCCTACCAGCTGCTTTTTAGTGGAGAAATGTTTTATATCCTAACAAGTTCTTAAAGAATTCTCTGCAAATCCATATATTCCAATTTCCATATGGATTAGGAATTTTATAAATATTTTTTTTATTTATTATAAATTTAGAATTTTAATACCTAAAATGAAACTTTACAAATCATCTAAGCAGTAATGATTTCCCTTAGCATTTTGGCATTTTCAATAATTGTTTCTAGTTTTCTTGGAACAAAAGAATTTCAAAATTTATTTGTTCTACATTGTTGCTGTATGAGTATTTCATAATAATAATAGATTTTTGGTGGATGAGTTGAATTGCCATAATCTTATCACATCTGCATAGTTTTTCTATCTCTGAGTCTTCTTTTCAGTTTGCATGTATTTGAAAAAGAAAAAGACAAGCCTTGTAATTAAAAGAAGGTTTTTTTTCCAATATGAGGTGCCCAAGTACAGTTCTAGTGGGGGGGTTATTAATGGTATGTGATACTATGATTGAGGAAGAACATGGTCAAAAAAAAATAAATAAATAAAAATAGAATGTGTTAAAGCCCAAGCATAGGTGGATGGGTGGTTGTCCTTTTTACAGACACAAAAGATTAGGCCGTAAGGTTTAAGAGAGTTGTACGGCCACCGTGAAGTTGGGACACTTAGTGATAATATCTTTAGGCATCTAGGTATCAAAAGCAAAAAGGCTATATTTATGAGGAAATCTCTTTTGAAAAAATTAATGGTCGAAGTATTGGAGATGCTAAGTCCGAAAAGAGAAGTAACTGCTTTAGTTTTAAGGGATAATGTCGTCTAAAAGTGGCGTTGAATTTAAGTACCAGCCATTTGGGTGGTCCGGCTGTAGAGGGTGTAGGGGAGAATTTTACATAAATTCAGCTAAGCCCCAAGTCTGTTAACGTCAGTAGCAGTAGAGTTAGCCCTGAATCCACAAGTGAAGTCAGTAGCCAGCCAGTTGAGATAGATTTCTAAAGTGTCACATTCGCTCTCTTCCATGAGCGTCCTATTATCAGACTTTGTGTTTGTTTTGTTTTCTTTTGGTCCTTGTGAACCTGTCTTTGACTTGTGCCCTTCAAATCGGCCAGCACAGAACATCACAACGTTGGGGTCTAGACATTGTGCATCAAAGGTGCAGGAGTGCAGGATGGGATTCTCACAGGTAGTAGTAGTGGCTGATCATTGATGGTAGTAGTACAAGTGTTTTGCACATTGTTCATAAAATTTGTAAAGTATATTTCATAAAGTTTCAATGCATTTGACAAATATTTTACATAGAAGGTAAATATAAAATAGAACATTTTTTCATGCCTCAGTAAATTCAGAAATATTTTAAAACTCAAAAGATCCTTAAAATTAAATTTGAATCCCAAGACCCTTAAAATTTTGCAATGTGGACTTTTGATCAGAAATTTAGTAGAAAACCCAAAATTATGAAATACTTTAAATATTTGAGATTGCATAAAAAAATGAATCTTTTCTCAATTTAAACACTTTGTTTTATTGTTTACTCTCATTGGTACAAATAGGTTGAAACAGTGGATTATAAATTTGAGTTTCTTTTTTGTAAGCAGTTTTGACACAGGAAACTCAATGGTAAAAGCCACTTTAATCACTCTCTTGCAAAATCTGTAGTATCGTAAAGTTGACATTACCTAATTTTATGATCTAATTTAGAAGTTATTATTGTAAGAACTAGGGCTTTTAGAATTGTTGAAATTCTTAACTATTTTAGTTAGAGAATTGATTTGAATATAGTGCAGTTGAAAACAATGTAAAAAGGATATAAGTTTATATAACCTTTATACACACACACACACACACACACACACACACACACATATATATATATATATATATATATATATATATATATATATAAACAAACCTATATTACATATATATAAAAGAGGTTATGCAGAGTTTGTATGTAAAGTAGAATCAAGTGAACAAAATATTGTTCAGGTTGTAAAAGATTTTGGTCATGACCATTTCATTAGGTTTTTTAATGCCACATATCTTTTAGAAAATGCAGTTTGTTTTTGATAGTGTTTGTGACAACATTGTTTTTTTTTGTTTTTTTGCTGCTTCCAGTTCTGTGAGATTACAATGTGTTGTTGAAGAAAGAATTGTCTTTGAGAAATGACAGCTTTCGTAATGTCACTTTTGAGCTTTGATGTGGAAGCAGAGAAGAGATGCTTTTATTACATAGCAAAACTTGAATAGAAAGAATTGGCTTTTCATGTGTGGATGCAGCAAAATCCATAGCTAGCACCATCTAATCACAGGGAGTGAATACACTATAGATTTTGACACTTCATGCGAGCAAGAAAAAAAAAAACAGATTTTTTTTTTTTTGTGTGCGTGTTTTTTTTATCTGGACCTTTTTCCTACAGCAATGGTGATCATTACACTGTCTGCTGCAGTTAAAAAAAAGTTCTAAAGAAAGAGCAGATAATCACAACTTCTGTATTTCAACAGAAATCCTAGTCACATTTTAGCTTTAAAAAAATGTATTAGAAATTTCAGAAGTTTAATTTCTTTTAATAGAATATAAACCAAATCTTGGTCAGTTGTCTCACGCTTTATTTTTTTCTCTTATTGTTTAGGAAAAGTAGTAAGTCATTGGGGCAGTTTAATGTTGGTATCAGCCAGGCAGTGAAGGAGTCTATCCCCTGTTCAATAGCACTAGACCAAGAAGATTATGTTAGCATCTGAGGGGGGAGCGCCACACCTACCATCAGCTGCTCATTTTACCACACAGGTCCCTGTGCTACTCATATGCTGAGTTGGCGAGGGCTGGTATTGAACTAGGAACCTTATGATTCCTAGCTGAATGCTCTACCGACTGAGCTAAGCCAAAAAGATTCTTATTTGTTTTTTTAACAGCAACTTAGTGTTATATACTTATTAAATTCTAATGTCTTCTATTGACACACATTGGGTTGTTTGGAGGTTCTTCTTCATTAGGGTCTCTCTCTGAATTTCATCTCTCTCTCTCTCTCTCTGAATTTCATGAGAGACTTTAAGAGTTAATATTTAATATATCAGGAACATTGAGATATTTTTGTGTACACACTTTTTTATTTCCCTAATTAAGATGGTTAATCCATTGCATGTGGAAAATCAGCACAGAGATGCAGAACACATTTGCTCAACAGGGTGGTTAGCTCAACTCTGAGTTAACTCTATGTCTTACTTTCCAAGGTTCTCTGAATCATGCAACCATCTAAGCTAATAAGAGAGGTCTGCTTTGGGTGACCCTGGGTTCAAGGATTGTCAATTTAAGCTCTCAGTGATTTTCCAGTTTACAGTTAATTTTAAATTCTAAATTATACTTCCTTACAAAAATGATAGGCTATGTCTATGTAAGAATATCTAATTGAATGAAGTTTTTAAAAAATGATCAGATTAGAAAATGTTTGTTCTTACAAGAATTTTTTTTTAATTGTCTACAGTCTAAAACTGATTAAGATTATAAAAATAATATATCAATAGTATTGCATAAAGTGATTATTGACCAATTCCTTTCAAGTCTCATTATGTTGTGTGTCCTATCTCTCTCTCTCTCTCTCTCTCTAATACACAAAAGGGAATGAATAAATCTGTAACTTGATATTAGTGGAATTTTAATCTGAACTTGTCACTGTATTTATTGGGCAAAATAAGCTTTTTTCCTTCATTAAGCTACAATTTCACTAATGTACCTATATTTATATATGTACATATATAAATTTTTCAAAACTCTGGAATGGAAATTCGGATCATGACTTAATTGAAAACTGTTCACTATTTACTAATAGTTTCCTATTTCACTGTCGAGTAGCATCACGACTTGCAGATTTTCAGAACTGATTCTTTCCTCTCCCGACTCTTCCATTCCCTTCTCTCTACTCCCACCCCATACCTACTCAATAGAACAATTCAAGTGACCCCCACCCCCCAGATAGAAATACTGTTGAACTTTCAGCTGATTTGGTTGATGAAGAAGGAAGGTTGCAGTTTAGAAATGTTGTGCATGACCCTAAAGAGGAAATCGCCTTCAGCCACTGCCATATTTACTCACACTACCCCCCACCCATTTCACTGTCTTTTTCTCACGATTCTTAAAACATTTCCAGAGACTCATGACTCTCATAATCAAAATATCTTGATGTTTGCATTGAAATAACATTGGCATTCTATATATTGATGTTTACTAAGCTTGGTTTAGTTTGGCACAAGGCTTACATATGTGAGTCACTAAATAAAGATTGAACTCAGTACAGTAGTAATAATCTGTGAGATTAGCTAATTAATTACTACTTTAGAGTTAGACACCCTTTGAAATTTATATACTATGCTTATTATTAGTGTACTTAACATATTTATTCTTATTTTATATATACTCCCTTCATTGCCCTCACGATCCACCAAAAAACCTAATCTCAGATTTTCTTATTAAAATTAATGATTTCATTAGAATGTTAAAAAATCTCTAATTGTCTAAATTAAATTTAAGGGTGACTAATTATGGAGTAGTGGTTAGGATGCTTGTTTTATGGACTGTAATCTCTCTCTCTCTCTCTCTCTCTATACATATATATATATATATATATATATATATATGAAGTAGGTAGAAGGATGGTGAACAAGAAATGAAAACTCAAAACAAATCTAAGAGTTGAAACGTTTCGTCCGAATTCATACGGACATCATCGGTCAAGTAATTTTTATTGAAAGGCACAAAATTTTGCTTTCAATAAAAATCACTTGACCGATGATGTCCGTATGAATTCGGACGAAACGTTTCAACTCTTAGATTTGTTTTGAGTTTTCATTTCTTGTTCACCATCCTTTTATCTACCTCATACTGTTGGATTCTACTACATCCATCCTATCTCCATATATATATATATATATATATATATATTATATATATATATATATAAAGATTCTGTATATCTGTATGATTTTTTGTACAATGACCGAGCACGCATCCTCTTATAAAGGAAAATTGGTGAAGACCAGCAAAGATCAAAGTTCAATAAAATCCACACCCTATTTTTGTCCAAGAGGGTGTTAAAAAAAACCTTTTACCCCTGATTTTCCATAAGAAAAGGTAAATAAAAATACAAAAGTATAAAACAATGATATATCAAAAATTAATTTAAAAAATTATTAAAACATAAAAAAATTAATGAAGCAAATAAAATAATAATAATAATAATAATGATAAACAACTTACAAGAATATATAAAGAATAAAAGATAACAAAACTAATATATAGACTTTGTTTTTTCAATCTCTATATAAATATAGATAGGTTTATTTTTAACTTTTTTAAATCCCAGTCAACACCAGGTAGCTCTACTAGTAGTTTACAAAACTACTAGTGATTTCAATTCTTATTGGATACTTCAGATATATGACCTTAACTAAGCTTAGTAAATATAAATACATTCTAACCTCACATCTTTATGGTATAGTCAGAATCTACTTTCCATAACCTTTATATACAATTTATTTACAGCAGAATTGTCCTAGTTTATTTTCTTTGATAAATGCATAGTATCAGTTTTATTTCAATGCTAAACAGCCTTTAAATTCACTGCAAGTTTCCAGATTAATATTTCAGTTTCACAACAGATAAATTTGCTGCTATTGTACAATGATCTTACAAGCCATTGGTAATAAATTTTAACTTAACTACATGCTTCATAAAATGTGGCCTATATCAAACTTGGTTTGGTGCTATAACAGTATATTTTGTTTGTTCAACAAGAAATATCTGGTTCCCTATAGATGTTAATGTGCCATAATCTTATCAATTTCTTTACTACTTTTCATTCATCTCAGTTTAAATCATGTCTTTTCTTTCCACTTTATGACCTGTTGGGCTTTGAAGCACAGATTGACACAAGGTGCCACTTCCCAAACTGTACCTCCCCATTTCACTTTAAAGGATTGGGTCAGGATGAATTTTTGATGTTTGAGGCACCCTGAAAAGGTTGAATGCTAATGGGGATTGGATCATTTCGGGAATTATTCACATTAAATGTGACATTGTGTGCCAAATCTACCCTTGTAGTGGTAAGGTAGATAAATTATTTTTTCTTATCTCTCCAAATTTACCTTTAAAGTAAAGTAAATGTTTAAAGTCTGTTAATATCTTGTTTATTTTCAACCCCCCCCCCCCATTTATTGGTTCAGGCCATTTTCAGATTCAAAAATTATTCTTTATGACCCACCCAACTAGAACTATACAATCAATTGAATAAACTTTTAATTCAGTTAATTGAACAACTGCAATTTTGTTCTAAATTTATTTTTCTTATGTAATAAGGTTTGATATGTTTGACAATTGCATTCTTTTTTTTTTTTTTTTTTTTTGAGGGAGGGAAGTCAGAGATTTTTCATTTTGAGGTTTAAACAAGTGAAAACAACAATTACAAAAAATAGTCAAAATATATAACTTTTTTGTTTTCACTTGTTTGAATCTTTATTTTATTGTTACCTCACGTGAGGTAACCATTAGAATAAAAACTTTCATTTTTGCTGCATGAGCCCACGCAGTGAAAATGATTTTTTTTTTTAAAGAAATGAGTTATTTTCAAATAGATATATATAAGGATATAAGAAAAATATATTTAAATGAATCTTAAGCATACTTTGAATTTATTCTAAAAACAAGCCTGGTATAAAAACACAAATATTTGAAGCTATATTGCTTTTCAATAAGACACTGTTTTCTACTTCCCAACTTGTACTGTATTTTATCTTTCAACCTCTTAGCTTATCTGAAGACTAAATCTAGAACCATTGATTCATCTGCAAGTAAATTGACCTAGAGAAGCTGTAAATATTCCCAAGATAGACCTGTCACACCAGAGGTGTTATGCAATTTCTTCAAAGGGCTGCAGCTAAGGTTTGGAAGCCTTTTGAGAGAACAAAGCTTTTAATTCATTATATGTTTACTTATTCCTAAAGAGTTATTGCCCTTGGAAATCTATGTCTTCCCTTGAGTTCCTCTTAAATAGAATATTTTATGTTGGTCTATATACACACACAATATCCCCTAGGAATATTTCAAAATACAAACTGACCAATTTTAGAGATTAGTTTTTTAAACTAGTTAATTTATACCAAGAGGCAAATAATAAAAAAATAAAAATAAATATTTTAAAAACATCAATTTTCAACTCCTGTACATTTTTCTTTTTTAGTTTCATTTTTATATATAACTAGATTAATAAACAAGTAGGTAGAATATTTGTCAAAAAGTTTCTGAAATGAAGAAGTGTAATTATTTCCATTATTTTTCCTTATCTTGTTATACTTATGTTTTTGGTTGCTGTAGCCTTTGACATTCTTTTGTCTTTTCTTAGAGTCAGTAAACTTTATGGAATTTTAAACTTTATAAATCCACACGAGTAGACTGTTCTCATTCTGCCTTGGAATATTTCATATCAGTTAATTCATGTTAGTTATTTCATTCTTGTAATATTGCTTCTCTTTCCATTGGACCTAGACTCAACGATTGAACACCAGTTGATTCCAATTAAAGCTTTTAACCATTGCCTTTATTCTTTCACTCTTTGCTCTATAGGACAATTCAGATACAATTTTCAAGAAACTTAAACTTAATGTCATTTGTGTCTGACTTTTCTACTAGAGCTTGCATTCTTTATTTTTTAATCAATTATATTTATTGCTGATTCTTGGGTCAATGCTCTCTCTTTTTTAATTAATTTCTTCTATTCTGTGTTCATCTCTATGCTTGGCCAACAAGATTGCTGGTTTGCTAATACCTAGTATATCTGTTCATTCTTTTAGTTATCTGATATTCCAATCAGCCTATTATTTCAACTTCATTCAACAGTGGTTGATGATCTCTCTTCTCCTCCATACATGATCAGATATGCCTGATTTCACTGTCTACAACATTTCAATGTTCCCCCTGGGGTGAATTGCAGGTGTTGTCTTTATATTCTCTGACACTACCGTATAGGATGAAATATACACAATTTTTGGTTATGTTTTCTTTTATGGGAGGCTTGACTAAAAAAAAAAAAAGATGTCTCTGAATAAGTTGACTACTTATGAATGTTGAATGACATCAGATCTTTTGAATATTTTCCTACATGTCGAGATAGAAGACAGACTTAATAGTTTTTTATGGTTATTGTCTTCATCCCTTCTATCTTTTCTCATGTAAGCTGATGTTACGCCCAGAGAGTAATCATTACCCTGATCATTTCCTGTTGATATGTGCCTGTATCACAACTTATGACTTTTGTTCAATGTTGTAGGCATTGGATGATCTTTTTCTTTATGCTGTATGAATGATGGAAATTGAAGTTCCAGTGAAAGTTAACAATATACAGATTGAATCATGTGAGTTATTAACACATCCAAGAAGGCCAGCTGATTTTTTGTTTCTTCTTCCATTGTGAACTGTATTGGTTTTATTGAGTTCATATGATTCAGCAATACTTGAACCTCTTCCTCATGGAGTCAGAGTATGAAGGTATCATCTATATATCTCAGCCATATAGTTGGTTTTTGTGATGTCATTCTTAATGTCATTTCCTGAAAATATTCCACATACATGTTTACCATTGGAGATTATAGTGAACCCATAGTTAAGGCTTCTTCTTGCTGATATATGTCAAACCCGTTAAAAGTTTATTTTTATGTGCACAGAAAGTCCTCATCTCAATCAGGTTATTTATTAGGATACTAGTCTGTTTGCCATTAGAAGGGGTCTGATGACAGTTTATCTCAAACCATTGATAGAAACTCATCTATGGATTGTTCTTTGAGAACAAAATCATCTTGTCTCAGCTTACCATCTGGTTGAATAATTCAGACATAAGTTTTGCTATGTCTTTTTTTGTCACCAGTTAATAATCCTTGATTCCTTTCATGAATCTATGATCATCCTGTTTCTCATGTTTTTTTTGTTTTTTTTTTTTACAGTTTTCGTCATGAGAGAATTTCTAATTGTTTACATAAAGTCAACTGATTTCTAAACATATGACATTGATTTTATTTACTGATAGTGGATTGACTATATCAACTGCTCATTGAGTGACATGTTGAAGCTTCTGCAGTTGATTATAAATCTTAGTGGAATGACTATTCTTATCAATTTTGGAAGACCAGGGATATGTTAGCTGTCCATATTTCTTCATTGGGAAGTGGTGTGGTTTTTACTCAGTTTTCATCATTGGGTCCCTATTTACAACACTCACCATCCCCCAATAAAGCATGTTCATTTTTCAGCATATTCCAACTTGTCCATTCCAACTGTTGTGTTGCCTTTATTTGCTGGTAGCATGATGATACAACAACCACTCTGAAAGATTTCAATAGCTAAACTTTCTTCCCTTGTGATGTTTGATTTAAGGGTTTGGCTTTCTCCAATGCTTGTCTTACTTGTATCAATTTCCATCTTAGCTTATTTGCTAGGATCTTGGGAATCTTCAAGGCTGTCTTCTCAATTGGAGTTATATCAAAGTATGGATCTACTTGATAGTTGATCTGATGTTTCCTCAAAGGTATCAACTGATGCTTGCTATTATTGAAAACTGTTTTTACTGGTGAATGCTGAAAGTATAAAATCATAGTCTGATCTGTCAGCTTGTTGAATTTTTTTATTTGTCAAACTTTCACCTTTTTGAATTGTGTCCTGTTGGCAATACATTGACTGAATCCTCTGGAGAAGGGTAGACCCCCCCCTACACACACACACACATACACCAAAAGGGGCCACCTGTTGACTGTGGGTGGTGGCCTACAATGCCAGAAGACAGTGTCTTGGTGGTTGAGTGGTCTATGGTTCTGGAGATTGTGAACTACAACATTCTACTTTGGTCCTTATTTGGGTTAAACAGGTAGTCGGAGAAGCCCAATCTGATACATCAGCTGGTCAAGTTTAGCTCTGATTTGGAAAAAAAACTCAAACTCTTCTCATGACATACATCATGAATAAGGTCCCCTGAAGAACTGAATTAGATCAATTAATTTGGAAGAAAAAGGCTATGACATAGTTATATCCAAAATACAAGTATACCATTCCTGTAGCCCTGTCTTACCAATGCAGATTGGTTCCCCCATAGTATTTGTCATCAAATTGGACTCTGGGATGGATGGGGAGCAGGAACGGTGAAGTTTAGAAAAACATATGCCTCAAAATAAACCAACTAAGAGACTTCACCCCTTTTGATTTTGATACAGAACAAGAAATGTTGTCATTTTCAAGCTTTATAATTTTGGAATCAATCAAAGTGACTCATTTGATAAGACTATCACTTTTCTTATTCAAAAACTAAAACTGTAAAAAGAAAACCATGAGAAATGGGACAATCATAGTTTCATCAAAAGAATCAAGGATTATCAACTGGTGACAAAAAAAGACATATCAAAACTTATGATAGAAAATGTCACACTAAACAAAAAATTCAAAAATATCAAAGAAAAAGAAGAGAAACAATAGATTAATAAAAAAAAAAAATCACCAAAGATTACAATCTGGTATTCACTATAAATGAACTACAGAACTCCTTAGCAAAAGCCTACAACATAACTGTCTAAATTATGAATTCCTTAGAAATTTCCCTGAAAAATCAAGCCAATATTTATTACAAATATATAACAATATATGGACAACAGGTGACATCCTTGATCTCTGGAAACAGGTCACTGTAATCTCTATAGCTAAAAATTAAAATGTCTCCTCAGATCCAACTAATTATATTGAATATAATTCTTCTTCTTCTTCTTCTTCTTCTTCTTCTTCTTGACAAGCTGTATCAAACAAGACTTTAGAAAGGAGGATAAATACCAGACTGACATAGAATCTGTCAATATATATATATATATATATATATATAATTTAATATACCAAGCATGTTGGTAAATCCTTGCGGTGAGAAAAAACCCAGCAAATAGTTTGATTGTAAAAATATACTACCAAACATCAACCGGAGAGAAAAAAATTATTGCAAAAAAGAAAAGACTAAGATAGTCGTACCAACAAAAAATAATCTATTGGTACAGTATTTGGCCAAAAGAAAAAACAATTTATATGTATATAAGATATATATATATTCATATAACCACTAGGAGAATAGCTAATAAGTAAAAAGTGCTCAATACCTAAGTAGAGCAAATAATAAAGATAAATCTAATGAGTCAGACGAACCTACTATTAGTTTCGCTTAATGCTCTTCAGGGCTAAGATCTGACACTTAGATCTTAGCCCTGAAGAGCATTAAGCGAAACTAATAGTAGGTTCGTCTGACTCATTAGATTTATCTTTATATATATATATATATATATATATATATAATAGCAAACCTCCAATCAGGTTTCATAAAAAAGAAGAAGCACAATAGACCAGCTCGTCCATCTGAAGACTTAAAAAAATAAAAAAGGAACACTTGTCAGCGATTTTCTTCAGCTTAGAAAATGCATATAACACAAACTGGAAATATGGAATAATAAGAGATCTGAATGGATTTGGCCTGAAAGGTAGATTACCAATATCCATAATAACTTTCTAATGGACAAGAATTTTAAAATGCAGGAGAGGGATATTCTTTCAAACACAAACGTAATGGGAGTTCCACTGTGAGAGCAAACTGTCAATGATACTTTTCAATATAAAGATAAATAACTTAGTGTAATGCCTCAGTCCTTGTGTCAACAGATCATTGTGCTTGAATGTCTTCTTGATCTGCTATAGATCTAACAAGATCCATACAATCAAATGCTGATTGCAACAGTGTGTTAATAAAATTAAGTGATAGACAATTGAAAATATATTTAAATTCTCCAAGACCAAAATTAAGTGAATGCAGAAAATGAACTATGATCCAGTTTTGAAATTTGATGGCACTGAAATATCTGTTGTGCAAATAAATTCCTACGTCTAATTTTTATCATTTATTCTTCATATCAAGCAGTTAAGAGTTAAATGTAATAAATCCATCCAGCTAATGAAAGTAGTGGCTCACACTTACTGTGGTGGAGAAAAAATTGTTTTTACTAAAATTATATTGAACACTAATGCACATCAAACTGGACTATGGCTGTTTCATCTAAAGGTTAATTTGAAATCCTCCCTAAAAGTGATGGAAACCAAGGATTGAGATGAGCGCTAGGAACTTTGAGCACATTCCAAGCAATGATATTCCTTTATCACTAAAAAGGAAGAAATTAGCTCTACAATTTTACATAAAATAAAAATCCTGCTCATCAAACCCAGTGCACAATATTCAAACCAAAATACAAAGAGATATAACAAAGAAAGGAAAATATGATTAAACCATTCACACTTTGAATTGAATCCATCATCAAAAAGTAAAGAATTCCATTTAAAAACATACATATCAAGTATTCCCCACTGGTCAACTGAAAGTTAACCTTAAAATAAGCAGTCTTAATAAACCAGGTACACATTCTCTCTTTCCCCAGGAAGAACTAGATAAAATCATACAACTCTATCTTAGGCATTCCTGTATTTTTACAGATGGATGTAAAGATAAAGACACAACAGGATGTGCAACAGAATAAAATGACCCTAAAACATCCTACAAAACAAGTCTCTATTATTAGTTCAGAAATCTGTGCCATAGACTTGTCACTGAACATCTTATCACAAAACAAATTCAAAAATTATTTATCCTTTCAGATTTACTGTCTGAATGGCATTGAAAAATAGAAAGTTCAACAATCCTTTAAATGTTAAACTGCTATTGCATATTGAGCTCTCTGTCGTGCTATGCTGGATTCCAAATTGGAATTAAATGAAATGACAAAGCTGATTCAGCTGCAAAATCTACAAAAGAAATGCTTATTGACAACAGATTCAGAATTCCATAAACTGATCTAAAAATAAACATGTTTATCCAAAACAAATGGCAACTGAGCTGGTGAAACAATGCATACAATAAGCTTCTCTCAATAAAATCTACTTTAAGAGAATGGAAACTGGGTTATAGAAAGTCTGCAAAGAAGGAGGCTATCTTGACTAAATATTGGTCACATGAGAATCTTCTATTTATGTTGACTTTAAACAAGGAGAACTGCCGTGATGCCCTGAATGTCAGACACCATACACAATGAATTATTTAATAATTAAAAGCAGTGATTTTGCTCCTATTCTATTATGTAAACTCTATGAAAAAAAAACTGTTTGAAGATACTGAAACAGACATTATTCAATCTTTTTTGAAGACAATGTGTCTATATTTAAGATCCTGATTATCTTTTGACACTGTCTTAATCATTTCCAACACCAGGTGGTGTTATTTCCTCTTTTTTGTAAAAATAGTATCTTGAAGTATTGTCCTTATCTTGAATGACTCTGACCACTATCCTCATCTTAATTTTTATATTCACAACATTTTTAGAATGAGGAGTTATTATTACTATAATTATTTACATCATTTACACAACTCGGTCTGTTGTCCTCATCTTTGCTTATATATTTTCAATGCCTTTGATTTATTATTTACACAACTCTGACTACCATTTTTGGTTGTTACCTTCATATAGTCTCTGAGAAACAATGTAATTACATCTGAACATTAACAAATAAACTGTGATAAAAAGGAAATGATTGCAATGGAACATTCAAAATCTGAATAGTTATGATTGTATTCAAGCATTTCAAAGAGAACAAAATTTGATATGTTATTAAACAAATAAACCAAACCAAAACTTTTGAATTCTTGCTTGTAAGACTTTTCCAGATGTTTTTGGATTTGTTTTTTGTCCATGAATGATGTTCTATTGTTGAAGAATTCACCTTGTCATTGTTTCATACAATGGTTGTTTTGGTGATTTTCTAAAACAAGTCTATACTCTGCTCTTTCTGTAATTGTCTACACAGATAGAGTTAAGTGAAATCTTAATTGTTAAGCCTAATGAAACTAGCTTCAAATCCTGATAGGAATTTCTATTTGGAATGTCAAATGGTTTGACATTTAGGCCAAATTTTGACTTTTTTAATCATTTCCACTGGTTCTGTTCTGTTGGATAATATTTGTCCACATCTTTTTAGATGAGAAATTATTATTTCTCTGAATTTTTGAGATGAGTCTTGATAATTTGGATTATTGTCCTCATCTTTATTGTTATATACACAACATTTCGGATGATGTGTTCTCCGATTTTCTTCAGATGTTTCTTGTTGAACTCTGCAACCTTCTTGTCAAACTCAAGAGTTTTCATGTCGTAATTGGGAGCCTTTATAGAACTTTGAACTGAACCAATTATTCAATCCACAGAGGTAGACTGTTCTCATTCCGTTAACCATGGCCAGGTACAAGTGTTAATCTGTGTTAAGTATTCTATGTTATTATTGCCTTTAGCCAGGATTGAACCTGCAACCTAGAGATGATTGTTGCTTAGAATTGTATTAACTCAACCCTTATATCTGTTGTGCCATTTGTCCATGAGAACAGTCTACCCCTGTGAATTAAATAAAGGGTTCGGTTCAAAGTTCTGTGAAAGCCCTCAACTTCGACATGAAGGTTCATGAGATTGAAGAGAAGGTTCTCGAGTTCAATTAGAAACACCCGAAGAAGGCCAGAGAGCACATCAGCCAAATTGTAGTGTATATAACAATAAATATGAGGACAATAGTCTGAATAATCCAAATAATACGAGAAATTATTGACATTATTTATAGGTAAAACTTCATTTAAAAGTGAAAAAAATTATTCATTGACAAAAAGAATAATGGCTATAGTCTAAAATTGAATGAACAGCCACACAATGTTTAAAAAAAGGATGTAACCATCATTTTCATAAGTTGTATTTGAAAAGAAACCATTGTTAATCTTTGAAAAACCACATCACAATCATCTGAGAGTGTCAAAATTGGGAATTTTGGGCATAATTGTTTATCTAGTCAAGATGAGACTCTTAATAAGGGCTCATTAGAAATGTCATTTTATGGCCTTTGTAATGAAAAAAGAATTTTTCAAAAAAAGTATTTTTGGGGTTGTCTGGGCCCTAATTGCTGTATTTAGGGATTTTGGTCCAAAATCACTATTTGGGGTATAATTTGGCTAAAAATGATCCTCTGAAGGTGATTACGGTCTCGTTGGAAGCGTAATATTATCTTTGCAATGAAAAAGAAATTTTCAAAAATTTTAATTTTTAGAGGGTCTGTACCTGAATTACATTTTTTTTTATTACATTTTCTTCTGTAATATGAGTGTTTCTTGTCCAAAAGACATCTTATGAAACAAGCAAACAAATTACAATATCTAAGGATGAAGATATGATAATAATCTGATTTTTCCCCAGCTGATATGCACACATAAGGCAGAATTTTTTAAAAAAAATGCCCCAATGCTAAAAATTGATTTTCTGAAGATGCCAAAAACCAGATCTTATGAAAATATTCATTTCAAGTCCTATGCATATGTACTTTCAGAAAATATATAGTGTACCAAATCCGGCTTACGGCATTTGAAAATATTTACCACAATATATTGAATTTTGACCCCAAAATGGTCAAATTTTGGCTAAAATTTCTATATTTCACAGGCAAATATTTGGAAAATAAGCCACAAAAACTGCAAAAATCATTTAAATTCTGTAAACTAAATTCAATAATTTTTTCTCAAAAAATAAAAGGGGGCTGTTATATGTCACTTTTAAACATGATTTCTAACTTTGAATAGAATTTGAAAAGACGCTTACAACCGATATTTGAAAACTCATAACTTTTGATAGAGTAAAGCTTTTGAGTTGATCTTTTTTTTGTTGAACTGGAGATTTTCTATACTTTCAGACATGTATAAGTTTGGGCGGGTGAATCTTTCCTAATTTCCAAGTCACAGCCTACTATGTACATTGCTAACGCATCAAAAACTGATGGATCCTCAGCTTGGGGCTAAAACATGATCTGTTTCAACTGTTGTCTTTTAGTATAGTATTGTCACATGACTTATATGGTAGCATAGAATTTATATAGTCATAAAACAGAGAGTAAGTTTAGACTCAAGGAACTCTGGGCTCCAAAGGGTTAAACATAGACTGTCTTAACTAAGTTTTGAACTTGGCTCATCAATTTCATTTTCTGTGCTCTTAAACATTAGGCTACCTATTTCTTTTGATGCTTGGTTCTTAAAAATGCTCACATCCCATAATCATACACACACACACACCTAACAGTCCTTTATGCTTAAAAGCCATCTAATGCCCTTATTTCTATCATGATTATTATTGACACTTTAGCCTGTAATTTTCCTTGTTTTTTGGGACATAGATGTGTATGTGTGCTTGCACTGATTAAATAGAAAGCTGTAAAAGTAATTTTTAAAAGAATATTGATTCCTTTAAAGGGCTTAATTCAAACAGAATTATAGAGTTACAACAAAACTTCAATGGCAAAAGCCCAGATCTATTTTCAATTTGTTTCCTAATATTGTCAGCTTGATAAAAAAATCTTTTCGTTTTACCAACAAAAGAATGTTTTATATATTCGTGATTTTAATTTTAATTTTCTTAACCATTTCATCTTGTTTCCAAATTTTATTTATTTGAGTTTATATTTTGGGCGTCTTTTTCATTTATCCCCAACAAAAGATGATGTTCATAATTTTAAAATATGGAAATCAAAGAAAAACATTGTTAGATTTTTTTTTCTCCCCCACCATAAAAGCCCAACCCTTATGTGTGGTGGACTAACAAAATAAATTTAGCATCAATTCTTACTGGTTGTAAAAATGATGGCCTTTTTAAGAATAATGAAAAGAACCGAAAATGCTATTGTTCATTTATTATTTTAATCATTTGACAACATTAGTCTCTTCTTTTGATAAATCAGCAAAAACTGACAACTTGATTGATTTTGAATTCAGCTAAAAAGCTAGACCAGATTTGACTGTTTACGAGAAAGGTCGAAACATTTTCATTTTTCAAAATCAAATTGATCAAAATTTGACCCAAAATTAACACCACAAATGGAGTTTCTAGTTGGCAAGAACAAGAAAATGCTACTTAGGTTTTAGTTTTCTTCTTTTTCTTCTTCTTATAAACTTTTTTAAAATTATGAATATTAACATTTGGTGGGGATCAATAAAAAAAGCACCATATTTTTTTATCGTTATTTCAACAAGAATTTACTTAGAAATAAAATACAATGAGACTTTACATAAAATCACTCACATCAGCTGGTTTCACTACATAATAGCAAAACCAGGTTGAAAATTAACATAATTTTTACCAAAAATTGATATTAACAAAAACTAGATAAATCTTTTTATAATATTTATTTTGTTTTGGTATTTATTGTACCGTTAATCTTCGGTTCAAATTTTATCATGTTAAGATAATTTTAATTTTATAGGTTTATCTTAAAAAGATATATATCTTTTTTCTTTTATAATTTTATATATCATGATAAGAAGGAACAGATAAAACTCTTGAATCCCAGTCTTCAGGCTTTAGAGCTACACTTTGAATACTCTGCCTAATCTCTCTCCCTCTCTCTCACACTCTTCTTTTCTCTCTCTCACTTTAATTTTCTATACTTCATTTTTTTCTATTTTGTTCCTTTATGTTCTTTCTCCTTTTTCAATGTTTGTTTGCTCTTCTAACTTATTCTCTATTTACTTGGCACAAAGCCACAAATATGGGGCACCTAGCGAGTATTAAATTCACTACTTAGTCGTAATACTTAGTCTACAAGACTTTCTTGCTAACTAGTACATCATGAGGAGCTGTTTGTTTTGATAATTAAGTTGATGTCATCATTGGGTCACAAAGTAATTCTATTTGGAGAAACCCAGACACCTCTGATAAAACTTTAACTAAAACCAACAATGTCTTAAATTTCTTTAAATCTTTGTCTTCCTTTGACTATCAAATGTATTGGATTAGAAGAAAAAAGTTGAATAGAACATTATCAACATATGTTCAGTATTGAATGAAGATGCTGAGTCAGTCTTGTCAGTCTATTGTCCATCTTAACTAGGCACCAAGAAATAAATCAGCAATAAGACAGGTGTATACTTTAAAGTAGAATGGACAGAAAAATACTTTTGAAAAGTGTTTCCAAAATGGTGAGGAATTTGGCATCTCAAATATCATGATGGATAGAAGAGATTTTAAAGAGATGGCAAACGTTTGGGAAAAGTCAGAGTGAAGAGAATAGATAAAATAATGTTTCTGGCTGAATCTGTTCAAAGAAAAACTCACAAAGACATCATCATTGATCTTTACTAAGATGGGATGGATGTTTTCTATAACCTATAAGGTCATTGGGGTATTATACCTAGTATTTCTCTTTATAGCATCTCTTCTTAGGGAAATGGAGTTTTCTTGGTGGTGCTCATTTATTCTGCAACATGCAACAACTTCTGCTGGGTTACATTGTAGTAGCAGCAGCAGCAGCAAAGAATGACTCCCAACATGACCTTTAATTTTATTTAGCTTATCTTAATTTGGCACAATGACATGAGAGTAGGTCACCAAGTGAGGATTAAATTCACTGGCAATGGCCTACAAAACTACCTTGTTAAATATCACCCAGCAGTTTTAAAGTATATAGTCTGGCGTATGGTTATATTAAGTCCAGGTAAGGATTGAACAACAGTGGTTCTCAACCTTTTTTTATTACCTATGGATCCTTTTGATTCCTATTCTATTATGGTGTCACTCAATGTTTAAAAACCCTATTACATTTTTATGATTAAGTATTTTTGCCTGGACCACACCAAAAAGTTATATTGTCCCTCTAAGGGAAGTTATATGGCCCCTGGTTGAAACCACTAGTGTAAAAGACTAGTTTGCTAATCACCATTCTATAGCAGGTAGCCATAATAGATGATTGTGGGAATTGTACAAGGATGCTGCCTTTCAGTCTTGAACAAATTCTGGAAGCAGCATCACACTAAAGAGCGGCCATATGGTCATCTACTTCCTATCACACAAATCATCCAGGTAAGATGAACAAGACCTGAGCTCATCTTTGTTTCTCCAGCATAAGTGACGTTATCCTATGGATACCTATAGATGGGCATACCAGTGTGGGTTGGCCAGCAAAAACCTACATCAATCAGCTCTGCACAAATACTGGATGCTGTATAGAGGACCTAGGAGTGATGGCCAAGAGGGACAGGTGGCAAGGAAGGGTCATGGACATCCATGATCTGATGATGATCAAATTTAACTTAGTGTGGCACCCACTAAGGATCAAACTCACTACAAATCTCTACACTTGGACAATAAAATCAACATTAATATCTTATGAATATTCACTGTGTGCGCATGAAAAAATCCAAAATAAAGACTCTTAGGAGAAATTAAAAGGAACAATGTTGGTCTACAGTTATCATTTGGTTGTAGGGCAGTAATCAATAAACTAGTCTCATCAGTTATTGATAATGACTTAAGGGAGAAAGTATAAAAGAAAATCTAATAATTATTTACTTTACTGAAGACTACAAATATAGGACAGGCTGTAAGGATTAAACATACTATTCAATAGTAATGGTCTGTAAGATGAACTTGTTAACCATTACACAATGCTGAAATACACAAAGAATATAATATATAAAACATTTTAAGTTACATACATTTTTCCTTTTAATTATACATAACTAGCAAAAGTAACCAGTCCATGACCAGAGTAAAAAAAAATGTTAATACCAGGTAGTGAATGAGTAAGAGAGAGAATAAGAGGAAAATAATTTATAGAATAAAAAAAAATGTAATCCTTAACTTTTGAGTGTTTTGAAATATAATTCTATTTTTCAAAAACTTTTGTACATATGACAAAAATTTAAATTCAGTTCCTAATTGCTTGTTTTTCTTAATTGATTGTTGCATGATAAAAAAGTGATAAAAATATTAATTTATTTTCTTTTTTACCTCTAAAAAGTAACAATTAAAAGGAGGTAAGTATTAAACGTGTCCTTATTTATTTAGCTCTATCGGCTGAGGCTGTACAATATACTGACAGCACCTCTGCTGAGTAAAACCTCCTTCCAATTGGGCCACGTGTCAGCCGTAGGTGACAACCCGTGGTGTTTGCAGAGTAGTCCATGGCATGCACCATTACTTGGGCTAGACGGGCGGTCGGAGAGGTCCCTCCAATCAGTCAGCTAGTCATTGATAAGTTATCAGAATTACAATGAGAAACACGAGAACGACGTGTAAGGGTTATGAAGTAGCCATCTTTATTCTGTCTCTCTGCTCAGTTCAAGGGCAGTAACTCTTAATGGTTTGGATATAGCATTCAACTACAGAACAATCACAGTCATGTCAAGCCCTAGCACCTATATCTAATATATTGCTCTTATGGTAAAACTGAATCTAGTGATGAGGTTCCAATTATGGAGCTCTGGGAAGTGTGGAGTACCCCTTCATTGCCATTACTCCCAGGCTCACATTGACCCGGAGTGGTAGGACTTGTTAGGCCCACCAAATACGACCACTCCAGGTCCCATCTATTGGATTTAAAAAAATGTTTAAAAATGAATTAGAAATAATTTGAATACCCAGTAATAATGAATAAAACAAATATGACTTTGGCATAAATTGTTTTAAAATCTCAATAACGTGTTTGTTTTAGTATGTATTTTTACTTCAGACAAAGCATCTGTTTTCATAAATTTTTTAGCAGAATTTAATGTTTAAACTGTATCAATAATTAATTACATATGTAATATCATTTTGCTTTTTTACTGATGCTCATTATGTTACTACTTTTTTACTTAAACAAAAATTTGACCTTATATGATCAATTTAATTAATTTTAATTTGTTTTTAAAGTGAAAATTGGTGCTTGAATTGTTGATACCTAATAAAAATACATATGAGTATCATTTGCCTTTCAACGACCATATGCTTAGAAGTTTAAAGCCTGTACTGACCAGTGGGGTGGGATTTTTAAAAAATTTATTTTAGAAGTCATCTTTTTTATTACAGTTAGGAACTGTCTTAACGCTACTTCAAATCTCGAATTGTGGCGATGGGAGATGGAGTGGGTGGGTCAGCTTAACTTTATTTTTTGTTTTTTAGAAATGAACATTCGTATGTCTTCTGTCTGGAAGTTCAAAACTAAACTCCTGTTGACGTGAGTAGGGTGAGGGTAGAGGTGGAGGGTGTGTATACAGTATTTTTTAATTTTTTGTTAATTATTGAATTATATCGCTTAATTATTAAAAATCAAAACCCAAATTTTGTGTGTTTCTTAGTTATAAGCATATCAAGTAGTATGCGAGATTTCAAACCTGAATGACATCTCGTTTGTGAGTTATAAGTTGACACGTACATACCAAACTTCTTTTTATATATATATATATAGATAATAAATATATAAATAAAAAAAATAATGAAGTTTGGCACAAATGATTTTCAGTGCTTGTTTTGAATATTTTACAAATGTTGGCTATTTACCCACATCAAGTAACATTGATTATTTCTTACCTATTTAAGATTACAAGGCCTGACACCTTAAGGTGTAAAGAGAGTGATTTGTGTACTCAAATTCCCCTATAGCAATTTATTTTATCAAAGTTTGGTATTATATTTTGAGGAAATGAGTATGACAAGATAAGTTCAAATACTGGACACGATTGTTTACATTTCACATAGCGTTAATACCCTTAGGAAAGGTATGAAGCCAGCTAATCTCCCTCTAGTAATAGGTAAATAATAGGGCTAAGTGGGCTCTTCCATCTTGGTTAGGCAACCAGTCTAGGAGAAGGAAAACTCTTGTGTTGCATCCTGCTCATGCAGAGGGGTTGGTAAATATATATATATACTAGCAAGAATATGTGCCCTCCAGTTGTAAATATTTAAGTTTTAATGTAATGAAATATATTAGAAAGACTAATAAAATTAAATAATAACACATATAAAAAGGTTACACTTATTGTAATTATATTCTAATTGGTTTCTATATAAAATCATTCATAGGATTGATTTTAATATGTTGGAGTATGAACCAATAATATTATAGATCAATAACACCAAGTAATTATTTATAAAACCTGGTTTTGATAAAACCAGTGTGCAAATTAACCACACCACACATTATGTAAACCATACTTAGTGATATATAAAACACATTGCAGTATTTTAAACGCACTAATAACATGGGCTGTTTTGAGGCAAATCTAACTCAGATTGTCATAGGGACATCGTTAATAAATAAGATTTATTCTATGTAATAATGATTTTGACTATAAATTAAATACTCATTGATAAACTTACGCAATTGCTGTGGGTATTGTGACATAGGTAGTGATGTAGTTTCGGTTACAAACAGACACTGAATCTGCATTATAATAAGATACAATATATATATATATAGTATGTGTGATATAAAATAGAAATATCTATGTAAAGTTTCTCAAAGTTGAATGGAAAAATCAGATTGTCAACATAGACTAAAAAGCATTTAAGACTAAAATGGCAATGGGGAATTTCAGAGGAAAGAAATCTGCCTGTTCCTTTTCTCCCCCCCACCTTCTTTGGTAATATCAGTTTTCCTCTGTGTATCTCTTCTTAAAATAAAAAAATTGTTGGTGTATATTGCAAAAAAAAAAAAAATAAATAAAAATAATAGGTACACAAGGAAAACTATTCAATCAACTTGTGCAAGCCACAGGTGTTTTGTGCCCAGTTCATTTCTAGAACCTAATTTTCTTTTCCCTAAATTAAGTGACATTGCATCATGTTGTTGGCAGAGAAAAGCTGCAAAGTCTTTTAATCAGACTTTTTTCTTTTCTGAACATTCTTTTGGGAAAAAACATCTCTTGGGAAAAAAACAGCTCATTTAGATTGGGAATAAAATTTATTCTCTTCTAAGTTTTCTTGACTTATTTACTGAAGATCACTTTTAAGGTAAACAATTTCCTTAATGGGCAGATTATGGCAGTCAATCAATTATTTGATAATCTCTACATTTTGAAGATGTTATCCTTAAAAAAATATAATCTAACTTATATTCCTTCTCCTAAAATAGAGAGAAACTTTGATATGTATATTTTTAATTTCTGTTTTTTTTTAAATCTTTTTTATCTTAGATGTTTTTATCAAAAATATTTTGGCTGGGTCATTTTCTGGCAATTTTCCTTCTCCATTAAAATAGGAAAATAAATTAGGACAGGGTTGTTTGTGAAAAGGAAAATAATTAAGCTGTAACAATGCCTCATTTTGAGAAAAATCAGATAAAAAAATATACCCTTTTTTTTATGGAACAATATATTAATCATACCTAACAATTTAAAAAAAAAAAAAAAAAAAAAATTAGTCAAAGTAGATAAATTTAGGAAAATTTTTAAAAGGTACTAAAAAGAAATGTATGTAATGTAATAGGTTAGGTCAATCAGTGCAGCAAAAGTGTATATCATGTAGATAACCCCAGGGGTTTGCATTAGGTTGACAACAAAGTTTGTAAAATAGACAATGCTTAGATAAATGAAATAAGTAGATAAGGTTTTCAGCATCTACAAAGTGATTTTTCACAAAAAATCTAGACTTTTCCAGTTTTTTTCAGAAAAATAGAATCAGACAACATTTATAATTTAAGTCTTAACTGTTAATATATCTTTAATACAATTGCTCTTGCATGAATCCAACTCTCCCTGTACACAATGATGGATAGGCCAATAAGAGTGAGAGAATTGATTCTCAAATTTTTAATAGAGGTATTGTACTTGAAAATATGTTTTTATATTTTAAAAGCAGCCAAATATATACAGTTAAATGAATAAAAAGCAGGAACTTGTCTAATGGCTGAAGTAGTTGCCTATTTCCAATAGGAGCATTAATGGTTGGTGTTCAAGCTGAGATAAAAAGTCAAAATTTCAAATACTGATCTTTCAGGCTCTTTTATCATTAGTAATTGGTGCAACATAATCTTCTCCTCTTTCTCTATCAAACCTTAGGGAAGACTTAATTATAGACATTATAATAATGGTTAACAAGCTCATCTATCAATCTATTATGATTGTTTTGTGTGTTTGATCTTCACTGTCAGACTAAGTTTAATAAATATTTGTAATAAAAAGACATATACATTACTAGAAGTCGCTACCCAGCATCACCTGTGTAGAGGGGGGAATTAGTCTTTCAGTTCTATTATTACTGAATCATGAGTTGGATCCTCGCAAGATGCCCCATTAAAAATCCTTATGTAAAACAGACTTTGCATTGATGCAGCGTGGTGGGTCGTAAGAAAAAAGTGCACAGAAACTCGGAAAAAAAAAATTAATGTCTACTATTCAAAATATTCAATTAACAAAAATTCCAAAATTGTTTCCTTAAAACATACACCCTCCCATCCATACATACACACCAACTGCCCTGTATAGATTTGATAAACTTGTGGCTTCTTGTAGAGTTTATTCCATCTTTTTTTTCAAATGACCTCTCCTTTTTTTTTTTTTAACCTTTTATTGGAAAGTACATTTAATAAAAATAGATGTTGGGATTAGTTTAAGATTATTTTTAAATTGACATTCATTTTAAAGGGTTATTTTTATAACTTAGGGATTCAATGTTTTAAGTATAAAATTTAAAGGTTTTATGGAAGAATGTTTTTTCTTTATTATTTTTCCCTTAGTTCACATGTTTGATATGGTGACTTAAAAACTAGTCTCAATGTTGCTGAACATAAATCTTACTTAGGACACCTGGATATAGGTGTGTAATGTGATGACCTTTATATTGTCTGATGAAGATTGAAGAAGTGCAGGTGTTACTTAAAACACCTGGAACTAAGATGGAGTGTAAATAATGTTCTGAACTGGAAAAGAATAACCCCCCAAAATATGTGATGAAAGAAGTTCTTCCTGGGGGGTAGAGATTTCCTCTTGTCAAGACAATTTAAAGATTCATGATCTGTATCCATAAGTGGCCCATGAAAATAATAATGTTTCTATACATATTAATTGAATTGCATGATAAGATCAAGTTTGATAGAAACTAGTTGTATTGGTTTGGGAAACTAAACAAAATCTAAGTGTTGTTCTGAGGTGAATTTTCATCATCATTTGGTCTAGTAGAACACTATTAGCTATGTATGTATGTTGGATTATTATTATTATTTCTACTACTAAAGGTTCTCTGTGGTTCTGTGGATTGTAGAGTTATGGCTGTTGGTGAAATAAATGAAAGTATTTTCTGAATTAGAATTAAAGGTCAGTGTTAAAAATATTTGAAGGGGAAAATATTTGGCAAAAGGTCATCAAAATGTTAAAACCTCTTTTTATTAATCCTAGTTTTCATTTCTCCTTTTTATTTGGAATTGGACTGAATAAGACTCCTCTTTTGTGTCTGATAAACTCATATTCTGGGACAAAAATGACAGTTCTAACTTCACACCTGGCACTATATAACATGAAATATGTGAAGGTGTAATGGTTATTGTCATAGGAAATGGACTTGGAGACTTGAATTCAAATCCTAGACAAAGCTGTCTGCATTTCACATAGTGCTAATACCCTTGGGAAAGGTATGCATCCAACTATGGGTAAATAGTAAGGTGGGCTGGACTCTTTATGCTTGGTTAAGCAACTATCTGGAAGGAAAACTCTGAATTCAAACATGTTAATCACCACTTAAGAAATTGACCATATGCCACATCCTCTTTATGCAGAGGGATTGGTATATATATATATATGATATAACATGAAATATAAACATTTATAACGTTTGGTTTAGAAATTACTGAAGAATTTATAACTTTCTGTTGTTGGCAAGGAATGTGTTTGATTTAATACTTAAAATTATATACTGATGTAATTTAACAAGTTTCTTTATTTTGGCTGTTGCACTCTCTGACCTTCTTCAGTTGCCTGACATAATTGGTAATCTTTTAATCCACTGAGCTAGATTGTTCTCATTTCACTGGCCGAGCTTAGATGATATATCTGACACCTGACAAAGGTCATTCTATTGTTTTTTAAACTAAAGCCACAAAAATGCTGAACAGATATTATTCCAATGTTTTGCATGTATCACAAAACCATTCCATTTGCCATAGATGGAGATCCATCTGTACAGTAGGGTAGTTCCTGAAATTGTCTTTGCAATATAAATACCGTTCTATGATTCTTTATTTGTAAACAAATGTCTGCAAGTTTGCTGTTTCATTATTAATGCATCATTCATTAAATTTTTCTTTGCATCACCCTAAATATCTTCAGATGAATCTGTAATATGCCTCACTATGGTATTATTAAATATGAATTTTAAAAAAATTTCATTTTCATATTCTAGGCCAAGCATTGTTCATAGAATTGTTTTGCAATATGTTCAGAAATTCTATAACTGCTTTTGTGGTTGGTTTATTTGTTTAATAGCATCAAAGCCCTTATTAATTTGGTTACTTTGTAAATATCTAATTATAATCACAACTATTTATATTTTCAATGTTCTAATAAATTGCACCCAATTATATGATTTCAAATAACTAATAATAATAATCCATTGTAAACAGTTATAGCTTTAAGTAACTATTCTTAATACAAATAATTTTCAAACAGATCTATTTGTCTCACAGATGGACATGGGAGTAATGGTAATGAAGGAGTACTACACACTCCCCCAGAACTCAGATTAGTCAAGTCATGCTCAAAGCACCAGTTCCTACTTGATCACCAAGCTGTTCTCATACTTAATTGGGTAACTACTTAAGCAACAGCAGGTACTGTAAGCAACTTGAGTCCTTTGTTTATCAAAATAACTATTAGGCATTAAATGTCCCAAAAGATGGTTGATATGCTGTAAAACAACCAAACCAATCCAGAGTTTTGTAGAACTTTGAAACCTAGAAAGAATCATGTTTTCACTCGACAATTTCTTGTCACATTCCCTTTGGACTTAGTTCATTTTCATTTCCACATCAGATAAAACTCATTGCCAAATAATTTTATCTATATAACTGATGTTTTGTTTTTAATTTGATAGTGTTAAGAAAATGTTTTCTTATAAATGAATAAGTTGTAGAAGTATCATTTTTTTTCAAGAAGACTTTTCATAGTGGAAATTGATGGATAAAAAAAACAAAGATTTATTTAGGTAACTTACAGTGGATGTTGAATTCTTGTAATTTGTATCATCATCATCATCATCTAGTTTGTATAAGTGTGTAGAAAATATACACATATATATAGTTTATTAAATGAAAGAAAAAACCCAAAATGAATAACAAATTTTGTACAACAGAAATTATCTATATAATGGACTAAAGCAATGAAAGGAGGAAGAAAATAAGAAGACTAATAAGTTGCATGGCATTTTCCTTGTCTACCCTGTGATACCCTTATTCAGTTGTCAACTATGACAGGGCCTTTGATTTTGATAAGGCTATTCATTCTAAAGCTGAATTCATAGAAATATCCATCCTTCTTTTGTTTCTTTTTTGTGGCCTTTCTCTTTTAAAAACTTTCATTTTTATGTAACATACCTCTAATAGTAGAAACATTTTCTTTGGTTTTCCAGTTTAAATTTCCCAAAGAAAAAAAACTGCTTCAGTTCTCAGTATTTTTAGAATAATCCTTATAATTGTATCTTTTGATGTTATTTTTGTTCGGTTGATTAAGTTTGTGTATATATACTTTTTTTGTACTGCATAAGTCTTCTAAAATCTCTGAGTGTACAGAAGTAGACAACTGGTAAGTAGTATTCACTCCCCAGATAAAAGGTGCTGAAATGATAATACTTAAAATCATAGAATACCATCAATATAAAATATTTAAGAAGTTGTTGGTTCTAATTGTACTTTTATCTTACAAAAGTGTTGGATATTAACATTTTAATCCCTTGTCTGTAACTATGTCACAATTTCCTTAGTTATTTAAGTTATATTTTCAATGATTATGAAATAGTCATTGTTTAAGATTAATTAGCATCTTATTTATTAATAATGTCTCTATTAAAGTCTAACTTAATATGGGACCACCCATGAAACGAAGCTCATGGGGATGGCAGGCACAAAAAATGCATGGATCCCTCAGGCACCGGGCAATAAACCCTGCCTTGCCCCTTTAAATCAAGGGGGTAGGTGTTGCCTGGGGTCATGCTGATAATTTCATTAATAGTCCAGTGGCTTTGGCCACTGAACTCACAGGCCCCCAAAAGTATTTACCTTGCATCCCACATGTGGGTAGACAAAAGTCATTTAATGTGGAACCACCCACAAACCAAAGCTCATGGGATGCCAGGCACACAAAATGTGTAGATCCTGTTGACATTCCCCCTCAAGGATGAGCGTCTCAGGCACTGTGGAATAAACCCAGCCCTGCCCCTTTAAATCAAGGGGGCGTTGCCTGGGAGAAGGCCCCTTGGGATCATGCCATTGATTTCATTAAGACACATCCCCCCAAAGAGCCTGTGTTATTTGTATTTACCACGTACCCCACGTGCGCGGGTTAGGCACAAGGCCCTATTAATGTGGGACCACCCACAAACCGAAGCTCATGGGTGGCGGGTGCAAAAAATGCGGGGATCCCGTCGGCATTCCCCCTCAAGGGGGGGGGGGCTCAGGCACTGGGAATAAACCCAGCCCTGCCCCTTTAAATCAAGGGGGCAGGTGTTGCCTGGGGGGATAGCCCCCTGGGATCACGCCATTAATTTCATTAATAAACACAGGCCCCGAAGAGCCCATGTTATTAATGCATTTAAAATACTGAAATATGTGTTATATATATCTAAGAAATAACTTTTGCTAGTAATAATAATAATAATAATCATTTATTTGCATACAGGAATATTTGCTACCATATCATCATCATCGGGTCGTGCTAACAACATGGATTCCTATGACTCCCTTTCACCACCCGTCCCTATCAGTCATCACTCCTGGCAAGTCTTTTGCATGGCATCCAGAATCTGCATAGAACTGATTGATATAGACTTTTGCTGGTCAGCCTACACTGGTGTGTCAATAAAGGAATGTCATTTATGAGTTCATCCCTGCTTCTCCAACAGTGTTCAGCATACCTTGTTTGCCTCACCTAGATGGTTTGTGTGATAGGAGGTAAGTGACCGTACAGCTTTTTTTGTCATGTTCTGTTTCCAAGATTTGTTCAAGACAGCATGTAGCATCTTTGTATAGTCACTCATCTAGCTTTTTTTCTAAGTGTTTTGTTATAGTCCTGGCTACAGCTTAGAAGAATTCCATATCATTGATAATCTGTCTATAGCAGTCCATGCCTTTTCTATGTGACATTACTTTCTGTAGATGAGATATTACTACCTAGGTATGTGAACTATTTTCCTAGTCTCCATCTTGTTTAAAACACATGAACTCTGTTTTATCTGAGTTCACATGGAGCCAATTCCTCTTGCTGCCTTCTCTAGGCTATGTAGCAGTGATTTGGTCTGGGTAGGAGTATTTGTGAGAAGCACTAGATCATCTGCATAGTCCACCTCTGTAATAGTTTCTACATGTTATCACCGGCTTCTTAGTTTACCATTAGATATAATGATGTTTGTACTACAGACATATTATAAAATAAATAAAGATGATGGTAATGTGTCTCCGGATAGGACTCCAGCGCCAATGTCAAAAAAATCTGTCTCAGCATCAAATGAACAAAGTGCTGCTTTTGTGTCTTTGTAAAGAATCATTATAGCAGTAACAGTTTTTTGAGGGGGAGTAGTATTAGCTCTATCTTTCCTTTGTGTATGGAGTCAAATGCTGTGGAGAAATCTATGAACTGTGAATCAATTTCTATGAAATCCATTTTGATTTTTCCTAAGGATTTTCTTAACTTCAGGTTGGATATGATTGAGAAGAAAGGCATTATAAACCTTAGCAGCTATGGCAGTAAGAGTTATGCCACTGTAGTTCTTAGTGATTCTGAGGTCGCCTTTCTTCATGAAGAGGAGGATGCAGCCTTTCATCAATTTCCCTATTGCATAATCGAAGAAGTACATCTCTTCCATACTTCGAGGGGTATTTTGTTGAGGACTGCGGCTTTTTTACTTTTTATTGTTTTTAGGACGTTGTCGAGTTTGTCCTAAAGTGTCCTAGCTTGAGATTTCCCAACAGATTCTTAAAGTGTTCTTTCTACTTCAGAAGTTTATCTTTTACAGAATTTGCCTTTGGATGTATTTATTTTTTGTTGTAATTTTTACTTAGTTCTTAAGATTTTGCACATTCACATTAGTTGGATTTATTTTATTATGTAGGGATTCTTTGGTCTCCTAGGGGACTGGATATTGGGTTGTTTGGTTGGTATGCATTCAGCTGCTGCTTCTAAGTGGAAGCTGACAAAGTTTTCATATTTATCATTAGAGTATTAAACTTGTTTCTTACTGTTACCAAATAGTGGTTGTATATATCATTGTTGGCAAATGAGGACCAGTCATATGATCAGGAAGTTGTATTGTACTAGTGAAGATAGCTTATTATAAAATGTGGTGGTGTTCATTTCATCACTGACATTAGTAGGGCTGTAGCTGTGCAGAGGTTGCCATTAAATGTGGTACACATCATTCTTGGTTGGAAGTTCTCTATGCTATTTAGTAATTTTAAAACATGAAGACTGAGTGGAAAAGTCCATCCATTACTGGTTTCATCTTGTCTTAATAATAATAATTATGTATGAATTATTAAGATTAACACCAATAATTTTGTAAGCAATTAGATGGTTTGAAGTAACTAATAATGATCCAATTATAGATTCCTTAATACAAATAATTTGTACACAGTTGTATGGTTTCAGGTATTACCACTCCTGGTCTGTGAACCTGGAAGTAATAGCAATGAAGTAGTGCTACAAACTACATAGAGCTCATGTCAAATACCAAACAAAGTTTTCTCAGCAATTTCATTCTTGAGAGAAATCAAGAATAAAATTATTTGGTTAAAAGTAAACATTTAGTGTGTATATGTATTAATCAGTACAGAACTCTCCCTCCAACTTTCTCTTTCATATTTTGAAGAAAGATTTACCTACCACAGGTTTGTAAAATCTGTAAATATAATTACAAATAAAATCCAATTTCATAAATAATTCTCACAAACACAAAAAATTTTTAATATTTTTTTTATTGACAATTAAAAACCAATTCATACATAATGATAGCGTAACTTTTCTTTTTGCATTATATTAAGTGGAGGCAATGTTGATCTTAAAACTAAATCCTAATTATTTGCATGGAGAATGGCAAAATAATATACAATTCAATTAATCAAAATTTAATCATTTTAAATTTGATTGAAAAAAATAGACACTTCACTACTTCTGTCAAATAATAGTTGTTACATTTGCATTTATATTTTAATATGACCCTGCTAGTAAGGATGAAACTGACTATTCTAGGTATTATAAATAATCTTATTAACCACAACTCAATGGCAAGGTGATCCTAACTATTCATGTTTTTTTTTTCCCAAAAAGTTTTCCATTTGAAATGAAAACAATTTGTCTACTTACTTTCCTGTTCCTTCAGGTTGTAAGGATTTTCATATAACCTGACATAATTCACCTCACTTAATAGAAATTGAAATCATTATTTATTCATTTGGATTTTTAGAAAGCCTTAAGATAATTTGTGTTTTGTAGACATTATAAAATCTGGTCAAATTTAGCTCATCTGCTAAGACGGATTCCATTAGTAAAAGTTTGAAACTGAAATCACTGACTTGGTGGGTTAGTGTGTGTGTGTGGGGGATATAATATTGTTCCCTTTTGATAAAATGCTTTATTAGTTGAATGATAAAAACAAAAATGCTTGTGAGATTCGTTGCCTCTCTTAATTTTTTTGGTTAAGGAGGAACTTTTAGGACTCTCAAGGTCTTCATAATACTGTGTAGTACCTTAATTCTCCTTTATATTTCTAATAAATTTTCAAAGTTGTTCTGAAGGCGTTTTTTGGAGGGGTGGTCATCAAAGAAAGATTTGGGTATTTTCAAAATATTTCAAACGATAAACTGTAAGTCACTTGAGACAAAATCCTCATAGGCCAGTCTGACCCAATAAAATAACTTATATAGTATATGCATTGTTATATAAAATGAGAAAGTTAATTAGATTTTCTCAAATTCATTGGTACTTTTTTTTTGTTCATATTAAAAAAGGCAGGATTGATAAAAGTTTTGATCCATTATAATTTTGGATTTACAAAGAAGAAAATATAAAATGTTGATATGATGCTGGATGTTAATAATGTCATGAAAATACAATAAAATGTTTATCTTAATTATTTACTTTTAAAAAAATGTGAAAATTGTTAGAAAATGGATGGAATAGGTCATCAAAATAGAATTTTGTATTAAAAAATATACCAATCCTAAGAATTCAATTGTGATTAAATTTGGTATATTCATTAGAATTGGAGTTCTATTCTGGAATATCAGTCTGCGTCTGGTACTCTTGGATGACAGGTCTTCTTCTAAAACGATCCAAAATAAGAATCTGAAAAAAACAAAAACATTATTTATTAAAGAGAACTTAAAAAAACATAGGATTAAAGAGTGGTCAATGAAATTGATGTTATTTATTAGGAAAGAAGGGAATGCTTTCTACTTACTTGTTGGTCAGAAAAATAAGGTTTTGTATTCATTAACAAAAAATATATTTTAATGAACAATATTAATAGGAAACATTCCTATAGGTATTAAGCCTGAATTTAAGATTCTGAAAGGGGCAGTGCAGGCAGGACAGTTGAAAGAAAGATTGTTAGTGGATTAACATTGCAGATAAATTGTTGAAAATCATCTAATTATACTTTTCATTTCTGTAGTTGTTTAAGGTTGTTTGTTTTTTTGTACATGATCCTATCAAATAGAAATCATTTTTAAATGCTGGGTTAAGTTTTACTTCTCCACCTGAATATTGGAAGATTCATTTCCAGATGGTGCACTCCTTTATTTGTAATAAATGTTGTCCATTTCTCTGAATTTTTTTTTAGATGAGGCTCGATAATTTGTATTATTTGGATCATCTTTATTGTTATCTGCACAACGTTTCAGTCAATATGCCATCCGGACTTGTCAAACTTGGGAGCCTTCATGAAACTTCAGAGCTAACCTTTATTCAATCCACGGGGGTAGACTGAACTATGTTACTATTGCACTTGACCAGGATGGAACCTGCACCCTAGAGATAACTGTCACTTAGAACTGTATTAAATCAATGCCTATATTCACTATACCATGAGTATAATTGGACACATTTTTGGCTGAAAAGAAAATCAGGGCTGATCAACAGTGTGAAAAAACAAGATATTTAAAAATTATTATTCTCATCTACTTTTCAATTTTATACTTTTCAAAATATGGAAAATATATGATTATATTGAAAAAATAAATGTTTTTTTTTAAACAACAAAAGAATTATAAAGTTAAGAATACCAATGAACTAATATTCAAGAAATACAGCTGACTTACCAGCGTTGTTCAGATTAATAGTGTAGCTAAGACTTGTTTGATATAGTAACTGTCAATAGTTGGCTTACGGTTTAGAAAGTCTGGTAGCTAATTGTGAAAATTCTTTTGAACTTATATATTTTTACCTGTAAAAATACTGAAGAGAATATAGATGGATCTTAAGCCAGTCATATATATGTCTTTAGTTTGGCACAAACCAACAATAATAGGACTCTGTTGAAGAATGAAAATTGGTCTGCTTGTAGGTTTTACTAAACTTAGTAATGCCACAAGCATTGGAGCACCCATAAAATTCAATAAACCAGAAATAATAATCTACATTATGGCTTGATAAAGTGTGTTATAATTAATTTATATATATATATATATATATATATATACTAGCTAAAGTACCCGGTCCATGACCGGACTAAAATGAAATTTGGATCACCAGGGAGTGAGAGAGAAAGTGGAAGACAGTAGTTAGAGAGGGGGTAAGAGGAAAATAATTCTTGAAACTAAAATCATTGAGAATTTGTATATTTCAGGATTTGTATTTTCTGTTTTATAGTTTAAAATTATTTCATATTATTATACAACAAATTGAAAGTATTCGTTTGTATATTTGTACATGACAACAATTCACATTTAGTTCTTAATTGCATGTTGAGTTTAAAAAGAAGCTGAGAATCGAAAATTTAAATCTTCGTATTGCAATATCTATTTTTGCTAAATAAGATAGTATTATAGGGACCAAATTGATCAGTTTAGGCATCTTGAATAAAACGGAAATATTTTGTTATTATTTATAATTAATTGATTTTTCATAGAAACTCTTATCGTAACTTGTTTTTAGCTACGTTAATTTTCAGTTGATTTAACAGTGCAAAAATGAAAACATTGTTCATTATTTCCGTAAGCTGAAAAAAAGTTAAAAAATCATCTAATGAATGGTTTTAAATATTAATTTTTCTGCAAGTTTCATAGTGTTAATATTAAATTTCACAGGGTAAATTGGTGGTACTAGTATTTTAAAACATTGTTTAAAACGTTTTGGTGGACCTGATTATCTGGACCCCCCCCATCTATTTTTTTCCCCTTCAGTTGATTATTATCGATTACACACCAATCTATCAGATTGAAAAAAAAAATTCTTAAAGTTCTTTATTATTTGAGTATTCACGGGTGCTCATTTCTCGTATAAGTTTATAGTAAATTGATCCCATATCGGAATTGAACGGGTTAAAATTAAGTTTTATTACAAAATTTATATAATTAAAACATCAATTTTCATAAAAGTTCAGATGTCACCTATGAAATCTCTATTTAAACATGCCAATTTTTCAGAACTGAAAAGTTGCACTATTCAGCGATGTTTATTGACTTCACAATAAAGAGTAAATTATAAAACTTAAAATTTAATTTGTAATTCTGAGGAATATTTTAAATTGTTTTTGAATAATAATTTAAATGTTGGTTGTTAGAACTTTTCCTAACGAATCATGTCATTTTGATAAACAAAGCGCTTACAATTTTTCGTACTTACATATAATTTTTTAAAATGTTCCAATAACTGGATATTGTCAGATAAACTTGAATAAATTTCGTCTTACAAATAATTGACTACTTAAGTTTCGACTAAAAATATTTTGTCCATATTAGTAACCTTTTTTTTTATTTTTTTTTATTGTGGTTTGAGAAAATAATTAGTTAACGAACCAAAAGAAAAACAGTTTCTAAGGAAATTCGTCAATCTTATTGTTTTTTTAACCCTTTAAAAAACAATAAAATTAAATAAATAAATTAAAGAATTAAAAGTCATTTTATTCGAATGAAATCTTAGTTTAATTTATACAATATGTAACCGTACTTACGACGTTAACTGATTTTCATGATACTGTTATTTACGGATTAAAATATTTTTTTAATCATGTAACCGTAAGCGTGCATTTTGATTTTCTACAATTTGTATGCATTACAAAAATTAAAATTAAATGAGTGTACTGTACAATTTAAGAATATGGACAAACTCGCTGTCTATAAAACACATACAAATTACATATTCAGAAAGACTAAGAGATTCCGAACTGCCGTATTCGTATTATATACGTATTTTTTTTTTTTTTTAACTCGCTGTAAAAAAAAATAATCTATAAAAACACATACAAATTACATATTCAGAAAAACTATTTCATCTTATTACTAAAGATAAATATTTTAAAGATTAAAATCCTAAATAGGTAAGAGATTCCGATCTGACTGATATAGACCACTGCTTGTATCGCAATAATCATTGGCTATCCGAAGCCATTTTTTAATTTTTAACTCGCTGTAAAAATGATTCAATTAATAAAAACTCACACAAATTACTATTTTGAAAGAGTATTTCTTATCTTTCTAACGATATAAAATTATTAAAGACTGGACATAAATTCGGAGCTGAACGGCTTAGACTGCAAAATTAATTCATTAAAATCAAAACTTCGCTGCTGTTATCGCTTTAACAATAAGCAGGCAGAGACAATATTTTATTATCAGGAGGGCTGATATACGGACAGTTCCGCAAATAGGGTGATTTTGGATTAATTAATCGATTAAATCCTTAATCAATAAAAATCAATAACAAATTTGGAATTTTTCTTAGTTAGAACGATATCAATGTGTATGCAAGATTTTGAATCTGAGTGACCTCCCGTTTTTTTGTTAAACGTCGACACGTACATAATCTCTGTTTTATATATTAGATTAAATTTTTACTTGAAGGCACTTATGTATCGCATAAAATTCGATACTTTTTCTTATAGAAAATGAATTTGACAAGTGTAATCCCAGCAAAGGATGGCTCGATGTGTAGAATACGTACAGACTGTTTCGACTTTATTAAGTCTCATCAGCGGTATATACTAACGATTTCCCTCCGACAGAAATCGAAACCGGGACTTCAGCAGACACAGTGAAACACTAGTGAAACACTATATCCCCTCGGCCACGGTACACAGCTGACCATCCTATATATATATATTATTGTAAGGGTTTTGTGTATGAATGAAGCATGATTGGGTGGTGAATGGTATTGTTAAAATAGATTAATATTTATGATTATAGAAATATTTTTGACTTACTGTTCATGTTGGAATTAATAGTCTGCACTAAGGAGATTTAAAATCAATTGATGTAAATTTTTGGAAGTGAGTGAATTTTTATTGGAAGATGCTTTGTAAGTTGAAAATTATTTAGATAATTTTTTACTAAGGAAAAACGCTAAGTGATTTAATAATATTTGACCTAAAATGAAATTGGATAGTTCTTAAATTATGATGTGTCATAAGTAGGTTGAATTTTGTATGTTGAGAAGGGTTACTTAAGGGGGTGGGTTATCTCTTTTCTATTTTGTGTTCATCTTGAACTTTTTAAACAATTTGAGATAGTGTAGAGGGCCTTAACATCATTACCACCAGGCTTATTGGATTGTGTGAAGAAACTATGCATAAGACTTATTTGTTAGTGAATTCTATTGAGAAAATGACTGATACTTACAGGCTTAAAAAGAACAACAGTTTTTATTATATTATATATATATATATATATATATATAGTTTTATGAAGAACCTGAACTAACACACACAACAACTTAGCTGTTAACAGAATTCAAGAATCATGTCCATTTAAATTTGGTTAAACTTTCCCTTTCCTAGAAATCTTACAAAATGATTTTAATAATTTAAAAAACTTTGTAAACTTACTTTTCAGAGCTCAATGGGTGACCCGAGTCACATTTTCTAGTATATATATATATATATATATATATATACCCACACACACAGTGAGCATCCCCAGAAAAATAAATTAAATATAACCTTTTCAGAACAAAAAAACTACTTTAGCTGGATCCACATAAAACAATCTCCTTTCCTTGGTCGTCAGGATCATATTATATTGATTACTGTCTGTAAGGATTATTCAGTATTATTGAGTGGCCATAAGGATAAATAAATGATAAAGGTGATATCCAATGGAGATAAATTAATTACCACATTTGTCAGATTTTATTTGTAGAAAGATTAATTATGTTCAAAACATCCCTAAGTACAATGGAAGGAATTATTCAATCAATATTCTATTATAACTCTATTGTTGTTTGTAACCAACAATATAATCAGGGTTGACTAATTTCTGAAGAGTGCCAACTTCTCCCACCCTGCAGTTATGAGCTGCAAAGAAGTATTTTAAAAGATGTAATTAACCAACTTCTGGAAATATATATTTTGCTGTATCTAATTTCTCACAATATATAACATATATCAAATCCCTCTTATCAATTTCTACAAGCAACCTTAAACAAGTTTTTTTTTTCAAAAGTAATCCTATGGGAAATGATAATAAAATTTCTAAAGTTTAGCTATTTGAAAAAGGTAATCTGATCATGTGGAGAAAGAAACTAAAAATTTGCAACCCCCCCACACACCTTTCTCTCTTCTGTTCTAGAAAGAGTAAGATAATAGAAAACATTTTAAAGCATGAAGGTCGAGATAGAGAGTGACGTACAAAAAAAACAGTAAATTCATACAAAACCAGCAAGATAAGATTTGGTTCCATGTTTGAGTACCATTTTTTTTCTCTTATAATCATTTTTTTTTTCTTTCGTTCTCCTCATCAAATAGAATTTGCAGATCAAATGTTTTTTTATTTATTTTTTTTAATGGAAGTTGAACTTCATTTAATGGGAAATGCTAATTTGAAGCCACTAATCTTTATATGGAAGCACAAACAAAGCAAAATTAAAATAATGCAAGAAGATATATTTTTTAATAACTTTGGTTGCAATCTATGATGAAAATAATCTAAACTATGAATTTATTATAATAATACCTATCTGGACCCTTAAAAATGTTATGGGTGTTTGAAACTAAACTTCTTATCCATTATCTCATACTCTCTTCTTAAATCTTCATTGTTGATTTACATTTTTATTAAAATCTTAAACATGGATTAGTTTTATATATGAAAAAGAGATGCATAAATATTTTCTACTGAATCCTTTCTTTTGCTCTCTCCCTAAATATTTTTGAATGTATTGCAATTTTTACACCTTTTCAACCGTTTTTCAGTTCTTTGTCTCGTGATATCCAGTAAACCTGTTTCTCTATTTTTCATCTCTTTTCTATATATTTATTTATTTTTCCTCTGGAGAATTTTTTTTCCTTCCTTGCTTTTGTCCCTCACAACCCCTCTCTACCTTCTTCTTTACTTTTTAAAAATTCCTATTTACTCAATATCTAATACAAAGTTTTCTTGACCAGACACCATAACCGATTTCAAATCAAAAGGGCAAATACTATACACTAAAAATCATACACACAAACAAGCAGAATAGATTCTATTTCTCAAATTCTATGATTATAATGATAGTTTGTATAATGGAGAATAAATAATAATAAAGTACAAGGCTAAGGAAAATATCAATATGTTGTTTATTCCCTAACAATGGGATGAAAACCCTGAAATATCACGTTTCCCACAGCACTTCTCTTAGCACAACTTTCAATGACCTTTCAGTCAATTAAAATTTGACTAATAGCAATTTCTGCTTTTCTTTTCTTAAAAATCTGTCAATGGGCAAATGTTTACTTGAATTTTGTAAAATAGAAAAAAAAGGGAATTCAGCAATGATAAATTGTGCAATTCACAAACAAAAAAGATCACCCCCCACCTCTCATACAGATTCACCATTTGAATATCATCCCACCAAAATTTTGTTAGATATTTAGGGCTTGAACAAGTCTTTCACAGCCTATTTTATGAATAGACAGATTGCAAATTCTTAAGTGCAATGGTCAAATGCTGTTTGCAGGGATTGATCTCAAGTTACAAATATTTTTCTCATTGACTACTTGATTGTTTCTTTGATACCTAGATCGTATACAATAACACATGAACTATTAACCTCTTGTAAAAGTTTAAAGAATTCATCTGCCAAGAGTTTCAAAACAAAATAAGGAGAGATAAGTTGCCATCAAACTGTTTTTGCTGAATACTAGTAAAACCTTTTTATTGATTGTGAAGATCATTATCTCTATTGTTTGCATTAAAAGGAAAAATAGAATCAACAATTTTGAATAAAAATTATTTATCAGATTGATAATATTTGAACATGAAAATTTTGAGTAAATCATAAAAGCTGAAGGATAAATCTTTATTTTGATTTTGTAGACTGTTGTCCTCATCTGTATTGGGAAATTTCAGCTGTTGTACTCTCCAGCCTTCTTCAGGTGTTCCTTGTCTATCCAAGCATAGCAATGATTCAACTTCTGAAATCATTTTGAATAGTTTGACTGTTGAGCAAACAAGGTGCTGAAGAATTTATGAAGATCTTATTTATTTCAGTCAAACTTTCAAAATGATTTCCCAAGTTGAATTATTGCAATGCTCGGATAGACAAGGAACATTTGAAGAAGGCTGGAGGGTACAACGACCAAAACAGTGTGTTTTTATATTTCACAATATGTAAGATGAGGACAATAGTCTGTAAAATCAAAATAATACATATCAAGTTACCTCTCAAAAATTTAAACAAATAAGATAAATCTTTGTTGTCTAAATCAGTGAGAATGTGTAAATTTACACCCCTCACAAAAAAAGATTGAAGATAAAGGTCAGAGATTTAATCAGCTAAAACATAATAATCAAAACAAGAGTGAGAATCTTACTTTTTAAAGAAATATTTGTTTAATACCAAATCTTCAAAGAATTGGCGGAGTTATGTCAATTTTTAGCTCTCCAAATTTGAGAGGGTTCGTGAAAAATGGCAACTTTTTGTAATCTATTTTTGTCTGTAAAATGGTTCTAGAGCTTCCCTAGAAAGAATCCAAAAATGCTATCAAAAAAGTCGGAAAGTCAACCAATTTTAAGTTATTGATGAAATTTATATCAAGATCAATATCCCAATGTGGCACTGCATCTATGACAAAGATTTTTTTCTATTATTATTTCATATCTATTGAACATTATTTGTACCCAAAAAATAGTTTGGGAATGTCTAACTTTAATACAGCCTACACCAGTACAAAATTTCAGAAAAATTGAAGGGGTTGGGTGACAATTTTACTTTTTTCTGGATGATTTGACATGGAATTGCTCATGTGTATGTATATATATATATATATATATATATATATATGTATATATATATATATTATACACACACACACACGTTTGTTTGTTTATAGAAATTAAAAATAATTTTCATGAACTTCATGTGTAATAATAAATATTGGTTTTTGCAATAAGAGCAATTTGAAGAATATGGTCAGGATAATCATAGGTGCTAGGACTTGACATCACACCAGCTGATTGATTGGATAGATCCTCTCCAATCACCCATCTAACCCCAGTAAGGGCCAAAGTGGGGTGTTGCATGTCATGGGACCAATTTGTACCCAGGTCACAGACTGCTCAGCCACCATAATCCTGTCCTCGGGCATTATGGGGCACCACTTATGGCCAACAGGTGTGTGGGGGGGGATAACAATAAATCAGGTCATGGATTAGTCCTTGCTGTTGGTATCATGTAACCTAATACAACCTGTCACATGCTATTTGGAAAGGTAATGTATACTGCCAAATAATACCCAGTACCCCAAGAGATGCCATAGCACTAAAGGTTATGTGAAACATTTTTGATTAATTTTTTATAACAACTTAATAAATTATTAACACAAAAAATTTGGAGTGAGTTACATGCTATACCTCCAGTTCAATTGCATTAGAGAATTTATCAATAATTAATTTATACTTTAAAGTACATTTTAGATATGATTTTTTTTCATTTTGTCACATAATTTCAAAGTAATCTTATTTATCTGCTTGGTAATATCAGGTCACCCTGCTAACATAAACAGATAATTGACCTAATATTAACCATGATTTATCATAAGAAAATATTTTTATGCTTTTCAGTCAATTCTATTTTCATACTTAGTTCTTTAATGTTGTCAACTGAAATTAGATTAAAAATTCAATGCAGCTGTTTCTCTCTTAAAAGAAATGCACCAAAACTCAAAATCATAAAGGAAAAAAAATCAATAAAGAGAAAGTAGAATTCAATTAGATGAATAAAAGAAATGTATTGAATAATATCATATTGCAAAAAATGTTATTTAAACTTTCAAAGTTCATTTCTAAAATAGGAAACCTTTACGATTTGAGTACAGTGGTTGCCATATTGTGACAATGAATACATTTTTCTAAGATCAATCAATTTATAAATCAAGTGTTTTAATATGATTGTCACTTGATCATAATGTTTTACGTTAAAACTAAGGATTTGTATTGTATACATTGCCACAGATATTTTGGACATTATTTTCTTAAAACTATTAATGTCTGTAAAAACTATTCCCCCAAAAGTCTGTTTTCAATGTCTTTTTATGCTAATTTACACATTTGCTGTCACACATTACACATGAGTCTGAATGGACACATACATTCTTTGGATTCAGGTGTTTATCCATTCAAAACAAAAATAGTTACAGCAAGACACTAGACTCAATATCTGCCTTGCAGCAAATGGACTTATTTTGTTGCACTGATAGAATGTCTATGCTTAGAGGAGATTTCATATCAGTTAATTCTACCAAGTTAATTCATAGTTGTAAAGTTGTTTTTTTTTAGTCTGTCTCTTCAATTGAACCAGAGTATATAACTCTTTACACTATCCATAGTGTAATCTGTGGTAACATTTTTGTGTCTTAATGTACAGTAACCTTTCTTCATTAAAAACTTCTTTGTGTTGTTTATTTCTATCCTAGGCCTACTGAAGGGTTATTAATTTATCATGTACATAGATTCTTTCAATCCCCTAATCTTCCTACATGATCAGCTATTCCTGATTTCTATATCTCCAGATTATAACATTCTCGTATTCATCCAGTCTTACTTTTAGCGGATGGCTTGTTTTGATTTGTTATTTCCTGGCACAACTGCCTAAGTTGGAATACACATGTTCTGCCTTCTGAGAGAAACTTGGTTTAAGCAAGATGTCTCTGAAGAGTGGATCTGCTTTTGAATATTGTCATAAATTTGGATGGATTGTTAATCATCTGAATATTTTTCCAGTATGTCTCCAAAATATAGCAGTGTCTCAACTATTTTACTCAATACTTCTATCTTCTCATGGAAGCTGACATTATACAGATAGGGTAGTTGATACTCTAAAGGGTGTTTCTAATACTGACTCTCTCTTGTTGGTATTTATGTGGACTCACTACTAATAAGTTTTGTTCAGTGCTGTAGACAGCTGATAATTATTTTCTTTTCATTGTATGAGTGATAGGAATTGAAGTTTAGATATTTTGACCTGTCTTTTAGCAGATCCAAGAAGGCCAGTTTATTTTGTCTTTACTTTTTCCATTTTGAAATATACTGAAGGTTTTATTCAGTTCAAGACAAACATCTGATGAAGGTAGAAATGTACAACACTTCATTTTATTAATAAAATGAAGACATTAATTCAATTACCTCAGTGTATATTTCCATTTAAAAGTTGGTTTTATCTTTTTCAATATGTTCTTTCATATTTTTATTTCTTGAAATGGAAAATTTCAGTGAAACTTTTCCTTTACAGGAACAAATGCAAATTGATCCTTAAAACATTAACATCTTAATGGGTCACGAAAATTCAGTTATTAATAAAGTCAAAATTTTTATTGTTCTCATTAACATGGAGCTATGATTAGAAAACTAGTCACCCAGATTATTAGTAATGAGTTCAATTCTTGTTGGAGGTTCCAATATTGTGGATGTGTATTTAATAGATAAATAATTAAAATTTTGGATGATTTTTTTTTTCAAAAACAAAACAGGAAAGCTTTGCCAAAAAAACAAAAAAAACCCCAAACAGAATCTTTATCTTGCCAAATCTTGAAATGACAGATTCTAGCACAGTTGCTGCATTGCAATGCCACATATGGCTGTGATGGTGCAGACAGTGTCCATTCTTCTTTTCTTCTTCTTTCCTTCTTTTTTGATCACATCTGTCCTACATTGTTGGATCTATGTCTCTTGCTTTCATATCATATTAGCATATAAGTTTGAATTACAGAGTTGGGCTTGTGCCAGAGACAAACACTCTATAAAATACAACATCAATTTTCTAGAATTTCTGCTTCCAAATTAACACATTGGAAAATCTCTGATAAAGTTGATCTATGAAAAGTACTTGATAAGAAATTGAAGAGACACTGGGGCTTTTTTTATAATATATATTTAGAATAGAAGAGAAATAATCCCTAAAAAGTTTGAGATCCAATGGTCAGTGGCATCTGCTATTGTGGAATTTTTAGCAAGCTATAATATATAAAATGACAAAGTTTGCCACATTATCATGATTATAAACACAGTATCATTATCATAAAGATTTAATTGAATTGGTACAATGATTTTATTTCAGCTGATGGGATAACAAATTTTCACATACACTACTTGATCACAGAGAGAGAGAGAGAGACAGAGAGGTTTATAGTTATGTTTGTAACCATGGTAATGTAATAAAAAGATATAGTTAGACCGTGTCATGGTGGATAATGAGAGTAACAGCTTTTTTACTACTAAGGCTTGTGTATATAAAGGTTTTTATTAGTGAGTGGGTTGTGCAAGTGTTTATTTACTCGCAACATTATAGATTTCCTGTAAAAAATAAGATTATTTACATGTAGAAGATATGCACTAGATAACCAATGTATTATTTGTACCTGTGGAAATCCAGAGTTATTAAAAAAACCCAAAGATATAGAATATGCATAAAAAATATAAAAATTAGAAAAAACAGATTTATAGATTTTAATTTGAATCTTTTTAATATCTAATTAGGTTTCTTTGACACTATACCCTTTTCATCCTAGGAAAATGAAAGATAATACACTCTCATTCTGGCATAATACCCATACCTGGGATAAGAATAATATCTGAAAACATATTTTGTCAAAAAAATTATTCAACAAGAGCTTTGGAAGATTTTTTTAGGAGGTATATTGAAATCATACTTCTAAAAACCTAAAAATGTTTAACTCATTACATATTGTGCATTTTGGCATTTTAGTGTCTTTCATTAATATAAGTTTTTAGTAGAGATGATAAATAAATTAAAATATGTCTCATCATTTTATGAAGACTATACTCTATTAGGTAATTCTATATAATTGGAACATTTCATCTTTTATGATATAAAAGGTCACTAAAGATTGTGCATTCTTGGCCACAGGGAAGCACTGAATATACTTTTAAAAATCTGTGGATACCAATTTCATTTGCTTTCTGTAAATGAGACCTTTCTGATTCATTTTACTTCTAAATTCTTCCTTATCAAATTTGCTTTCTCTCCTCGAGGGAGGGGTTACTCTTGCACCAATTCTATTTGCTTTCTGAATTTTCTTGTTTAATTTTGAGCCAAAATTCAAAAGAAGGGGTCATCTGCCATCTTACTCTACCCCCAGTACCTTTAAAACACCCCTATATGCCAAGTTTCACTAAGGTTAGCCCTTTAGCCTCAATAATTAGCAAGTACAGAGAAGAATTACATCTTAGCTTAGTTGTTTATAGTTTGCTTTATTTAAACGTATATCAACCCTCATTCAGGTCATTTAATGCTGAATTAAGTTTATTTTTGGATAAACAAAAGACTCAAGTTGTTTATAGTACCTAATTAATTCACCTAATTAAGTATTCAACTGAAAAGGCTCATCAATACTTAACTTTAGGGATCTAGTGTGAACCAATGTTTTCAACATGACTAGCCATAATGTTTATAGTTAGAATTTGACAAATACATAAAAACTTTAATTCTAATAATTACATATATCCTGACAAAATTTCTAAAAAAGATCTATTTTTTCAAGTTTTGGCACTCAAAAATTAAAAAAAAAGAATTAAAACGAATAGATATAAATCAAGAATTAAGCAAAATTTTATAGTTGAATTGGGATATTTTGTGTATATATTATATTGGAGAAAGGAAAATAAAGTGCTGGATGACAAGTGTAAGAGCTATATATATATATATATGTGTGTGTGTGTGTGGGAAGAGAAAAATGGAAGTGAATCCGACGGTATGTATTTTATTTGAACCTGTGTTTTTTTTTCAAATTTTTTCCCTATATATATATATATATATATATATATATATATATATATGGTGTATCATAGGCAGGTCAGCTAGTGAATGTCACACTATTTTGCCCCATAGTTGAATACCATGGGGGGGGGTGCAGATGAATACAACAAGAATAGTTCAATGCAAAATATATACCTATATAGAACCGAATCAAAATTTACTGTCATATTTTCCAGGGCACTTGGTCTTGAAGATAATACACTGGTTTGAAACCAGTGGGAACAAATGCCTTTTAATTGTATACCATATATATATATATATCATTATATCCTTTTATTTTTAATGATAACCTACTCTTACCGGGTAATTTTACCTGTGTCTGTGAATTGAGTGATTTTATTCAATATATTTTTAAAAATTTACAATGTCTTTAAATATCATTCCATTAATACACAAACAACAATTATGTCCTATCCACAAAGAAGGACTGGATAACCAGTTTCATTATGCAAAAGTTCTAGTGTGTGTGTGTGGGGGGGGGAGGAGGATGCAGCTTCAAAAAAAAGAAGTTATGTCTGTGCTAGAAAAAGGGATGTGGAGATTTTTAGTGATTTTCTATAGCATTAACAATGATAGAGTGATAGGGATGAGATCACACAGTGGTTTACCAGTGGTTCACACGTGACAGATCATTAAATCAACCAAATGGCTCTGATATTGCATCTCAGAGAATATTGGTATTTCTTTCTTTTTTTTCTGGCCTTGGCCTTTGTTTTTAATGATTAGTGAAGCTTTGTCTTGTGCTGAAGAATAGGGGCCTTACCTCAATTGACACAGAGGAGCATTGTCTATTACTTCCATCACAAGACCTGACCAACTGATTCCTCACCATCACTCAGTAAGATGTATCTGTTCTGAAGCTGACAATGGAAAAGCAAATAGAGTTCATTCATATGTATGTATATATATATATATATATATATATATATATATATATATATATATATATATATACATACACACACATACACACACCAGCATTGTACCAATCAATATGGATTGGCACTTCTGCCTAGGATCAGCATGTAGTATCTGTGCAGTCTGGGAAAAGTTCTATGCACAGACTATATAAGTATATATATATATATATATATATATTCTATACATGCAAAAAGTTTGGGGCCACACTGCATTTCTTTAAAAACACCTTAAAATGAGGGATTTTTGTACTTTTTAAAATTTTATTTTTCAGTATTTCTTCAAGCTCTTATCCTGTACACCCTCCTTTTATTACTGAAAAGTTCAAATTTGGACTTTTCTGTCCATAATACATTTTACTGAATTATAAATATTTTGTATGAGAAAGATTACATTTTGTTTTCACCTTAATGGTGAAAACAAAATATAATCTTTAGTCCCTGAAACTTTTTGAGAGTACCAAAATTTTCAACCAAGTAAAATGTTAATACAGGTTCTAAATATTAACCCATCACTGACTAATATTATAACACTGGTTACTGTTTACCAGGAAGAGACATTTTGGCTAAAACAGCTGTCTCTGAAGAAAAACATGATTGCAACATTACAACAATATTTTCATAGGATTTATTTTTTAATTTTGAAGTAATTGGCACAAAATGGCTACAGTCAAACACAAATTGCCAACAAGTTGAAGACTTTGAGACTGAGTATAATCTTTGTTACAAAAACAGTTAGAAACTAGCACAAATATTGAGAGAAAAAAAAGCTGGTGCCTCAAAAGTGACAACTGCTGCTAAAGAGAAATACTTGATTATTGAGAGCAAAAGACATAGAAGGAAAGCTGATCCATAGTTGACAACTGCACTTAATTCCTTTCAATATCAACCAGTGTCATTCTCAAAAGTGAAAGATTAAGCAGCAGAACTTGTGGGATTGCATAGCCATCAAGAATCCCTGATATAAAAGGTGCATAAGCAGAAAAGATTGTTATGGACAGAAAAAAGCATAAGAACTGAAACATTGAAAGTGTGGACGGATGAATCTCCAATTTGAACTTTATAAAAGTCTGGAGAAAGACTGAATAATGCATGTGTGGTTCCAATGGTTAAGTTTGTTGGTGGATCAGTTGTGGTGTGGGGGTGGGTTTATTTTGGGGGGGGAAATCATCAGGATGCGACACTAGGTCAATTTCTTAAGCAGGGTTTAGCAAGTTTGAATTCAGTTTTCCTTCTCCTAGACTGGTTACCTAACTAAGGTTAAAGACCCAGTTGGCCCTACTATTTACCCATAGAGGGAAAGTAGTTGGATGCATACCTTTCCCAAGGGTATTAGTGGTATGTGAAATGCAAACAGCCACGTCCAGAATTTGAACTCAAGTCGACGAGTCCATTTCCTACGTCATTACACCACGCACCTCCAAGAAGAGACTAATATAAGCTTAAAAGCTAATGCTTGAGTAATATTTAGAATATCTAAATATCAAAATGTAAGAGAAAATTATCAAGAGTATATCATGAAATAGTTTGTAACAGAAAATAGAAATTATAAAGAAAATAAAGTGATATTAAGTTAATGCTATTTATATCTTCCTCCTTGGAATTTGCGATGCACACTAGCATAGAAAAAGATGGATAGATTTATAGATGAAGCTAAGTAAAATCTACCCCCACCATACACACATGATTTTACTTCATAGATCTGCAGAAAAAAATTTTTATAAAATTAATTCTTAAACCATCTCTTTCAATAATGACTTTACCTTAACACCTGTCTTACCCAACAGCTCTCTACCATACTCTTATTTTTATTGGAATTTTAACAATGGTTTCCTTTTTTCCAGAAAAGATTTGAGTATACTTGAAAAGCCAACATGTATACATTAAATTTATATAACCAGATATTATATTGATGTAGTTAAAGTTAGAGGAATGAAGTGAGAGTCTATAAATTTATATAACCAGATATTATATTGATGTAGTTAAAGTTAGAGGAATGAAGTGATAGTCTATAAATTTATATAACCAGATATTATATTGATTCAGTTAAAGTTAGAGGAATGAAGTGATAGTCTATAAATTTATATAACCAGATATTATATTGATGTAGTTAAAGTTAGAGGAATGAAGTGATAGTCTATAAATTTATATAACCAGATATTATATTGATGTAGTTAAAGTTAGAGGAATGAAGTGATAGTCTATAAATTTATATAACCAGATATTATATTGATGTAGTTAAAGTTAGAGGAATGAAGTGATAGTCTATAAATTTATATAACCAGATATTATATTGATGTAGTTAAAGTTAGAGAATGAAGTGATAGTCTATAAATTTATATAACCAGATATTATATTGATGTAGTTAAAGTTAGAGGAATGAAGTGATAGTCTATAAATTTATATAACCAGATATTATATTGATGTAGTTAAAGTTAGAGGAATGAAGTGATAGTCTATAAATTTATATAACCAGTATTAAAGTTAGAATGAAGTGATAGTCTATAAATTTATATAACCAGATATTATATTGATTGTAGTTAAAGTTAGAGGAATGAAGTGAGAGTCTATAAATAACAACACTTATTAATAAGTCGATTTTCATTATTTACTTTTTTTTTTTTACTGTTGTCCTCAGCTTTATTGTTATATACGCAACATTTCAGCCAATGTACCCTCCATCAGGTGTTTCTTGTCATAATTGGAAACCTTCACAGAACTTTAAATCAAACCGTTTATTTAATCTATTGGGGTAGATTGTTTTCATTCCGTTTACCATGACCAAGTTTTCTATGTTATTTTTGCCTGTACTCAGGATTGAACCTGCAACGTCCAAATGATTGTCACTTAGAACTGTTGCACCATAAACACCTGAAGAAGGCTGGAGGACACATCAGCAGAAATGTTGTTTATATAACAATAAAGATGAGGACAACAGTCTGAAAAATCTAAATAATACAAATTATCAAACTTCATCTAAAAAAAAATTCAGACAAATAAGTCAATTTTCTATTGTTTAAATTTTTCAAAATAATTTTAAATTCTAATACTAATTAAATTGTGAAATTTGCACAAGTTCAGCTAGTTTTATTTAATGTTCTAATGATTTGAAAATTAATTTAAAATTATATATCACAATTCTATTTGCCAGTAATAATTAAAATATTTGATTGATAAGTCCAAATATGACAAGGTGAAATCTCTTGCTTGTTGCTTATCAATAATTAATTTAGACAGGTGAGGGTTATATATGATAATAAATAGCAAATACAATCTTTGCAAACACCTGACACCCAAGCAGACTGGCAACCGCACCTTTTATTACCTATGTTGATACATGACACAAATAAACAGAAACTATCAAAAGTGTCTATTCATACTTTAGATTTAAAAAAAAAAGATGCAGCTATTTCACAACAAACCAAAGCATTTCTAAAATATAATCAGTTTTCTGTATTCTCACAGCATTTTGCAATAACCAGTGAAAAGTGACTGCAATAAATGTTTTCTATGAACTCATATTGGCAATATTTTTTTCTTTTTAATATATTTTCATAAAAAACTAGATGAGAGAATGTATTGATTTACTTCCACTACAGGCAGGATGTGACACAAGGTCAATTTTGAGTGAAGCCCCACCCATACACAAATAGAGCCAAAAATAGCTTAGCTGATCAACATTCTTCCCTTGGGGGAGTGCCTCAAGCATCTCAATAAGCCTGACCCTACCCTTTTTACATGATGGGTCAGGTTCTGCCTGGGGAACAGCTCCCTGAAGCTAAACTCATTTATTTTACCTCACCCAGTATGAGAGAGAGTAAAAGACCATTCAGTTATTTGAAATGACAATTTCAGTTCAAAAATGCACTTTTTAGACCTTTTTTTATCTTTTGAATAGAGATCAAAATGTAGTAAATGCTCTTTTTCTAAAATTTAGATCACCAAGAATATTATAAATGCTTAAATGCAAAAATTATGGTTTTAAAATATCTTTTACTTTTTTTCTTTTACTTCTATATGTGCTCCTATCTTTACTTAGTGATTTTTAAAAAGTAATTAAATAATTGTAATAATGAAATGTGAATCAACCCAGTGTTTTGGGATAAGCAACAAGATGGAGTAATAATGAAAGTGATTTATAAAAATTTTATAGATACAATCTAGAATATACAAAAGTAGACCAAAAGGTTTATATGATAACATCATATTTGCTGTTTTTGATTTTTTGACCACTGGGATCCAAATACAGTACACTAGAAGAAATATGTGAACCACAAGGATGACTATACTCATTTGATCACATTCCAAGAGAGTATCTTTGTAAACCTATTACATTTTCAGCCAATTCTCATAAATATAGCAATTTTGTAAATGGGATCATTGGGTTTAATAATTTTGCAAAGTAGGAAATTTATTTTAATACAAAATTTATCCAAACTCATATTTTCAAAGAACCATAGAACCTCCCTTCTAAAACCGGGGTAAAAAAACAAGGGTAGATAACTTCAAGTTGGGTATAAAAATAAAAATTAGTCAAAATAGTAATGAAGCTTTCCCCCTACAAACAAAGAAAAATAAAACAGAAGTTTTTATATCTGTCTGTCTTCCTGATGAGTACATTGAATTACTGACACATGGTTAAAGCATTTCAGACTTTGACACTATAATTCTCTATGCAGTGATTTTGTTATTTAAGATGATTATTTTTATTTAACTAAATGTAAATATTGTAAAAATCTGATATCAATGTTATCTTAGTACAAAACTTGAAGTTGTGATGTTTTGAATGCTTTACTTTTGCAATACTTTTTATTAATTCTTTTAAATTCTTATTATAACAGATGTGGCTTTTTAAGTCTTTTATTAATTCTTGGTATTAACAGATGTTTATTATATTGACTTTTAATTCTTTGCCTTTCAAGAGTTAAATTAGTGTAGTTAGAAATAGTCAAACAAAAGCTACAGGGGTCATTTAGTAAGGAATTGCCTGAGGAATTGGCAATAGGAAGCACATTTACAGTGGTACTTTTTCAAGGAAATCAATAGTGATAGATCCTTTCATGTACCAGAAGACTGTCAGCATGACCTTATTTACTGACTGCTGTGCCAGGAACTTTTTTTTAATGGAAAGTTGGTGTTTCCATAGATTGTCCTTTTGATTCAGGCTTGAACCCCTGTTTATCTCATTTGTAAACTTTCTTTTTCACTAAAACATGGTTCTCTGTACAGATTACACATTCTTCTGTAAATTTCACATGGTTTTCACTTTCCAGCCACTAAAAATTTAATGACAGACTTTTATTCAAGCCTGGAGTACTCTGATTTACCCCCATTTTGAATAGCTTCAAAACAAATATTTTTGTGAGATTCAAATAATTTTTTCTCGAAACCAATTTAAAAAAATACAGAGCTTATATTTATGGAAAAAAAAAATCCTGTTATTTATTGAATGACCCTCATATTAAATATTTGCCCAAATCTTGTGGACACTGAACAGTAACAAATCAAAGAGATTGTTTACAGAATGTTGTACAGTTTGTACTAAGAAACCAAACATTTATTGAGAGAATTAGGAAAGCAATGATTACATAGATTTGATAATAGAACAGAAAACTGATGTTACAACCAACTCTTGGCTCAGTTATTTTGTATTTATATTCAATTGAAACACTTTGTTGTTTGCCTTCAGTTAGAGATTAAAAAAAATTTTTTTGAAATATTAGGTAATGTCAGTATCACAATATCAATTTCATTGCATATATATAAAATTTACAAAATTGACACAATGCATTTTTAACTTAAAAAACTGAAAATATATCTGCATGTAGCATTGTTATAAATTTAGTAAGTATAGCAATAAAAATATTCTCTTGAGTCATTGTTAATATTCAGAATTTTGGAAAAAAATGTAAAAGGAATAATCAAAGAAGAAACTTGTACCCAAATTTCCACAATAAAATACAGTGAATGGAATAAATTCCACTTGAAGAAATCCAAAAATCAGCCAAAATTTTGGTGGAGGGGTTAGTTAAAGTTTATTGAATATTTTTCTTATTTTCTAAACTAACTTGGATTCTCTCTCTCTCTTTATATATATATATATATATATATATATATATATGTGTGTGAGAGAGAGAGAGATTGTCCTGATATTTTAACTATAGATATTCTTAGGTTGTATGGAATTCTGTCAATGTATGTATATGAGGCCAGTGTATTTGGTTAAAAGAGAAAACCCCAAACACAGAGACCAAATAATTTCCATAAACAAAACTAAAGTAATTTCTATAAACAAAGAACAAAGCATGATTAAAGACAAATTATTATGTCAGCTGAAAAGAGGATGAAACATTATCTGGAAAAATGTAAAAAAAAATAAATAAACTAAAAAATCACATTGATTCAGAAAAGAAACATTCTTGAATCTATAAATTTTCTTATTGTAAGAAAGAGAACACTGTGATATCTTGTCTAAGAATATGACATTATATCACCTGAAGATGTAAGAACTATGGTTAGAATGTGGCAAAATATCAAGATTTGAAATTAAAGAAAGGAAAAATAAAAGTAGAAATTAAATTTTAAAAAAAGTTATGTCCTCTTTGCGAATGGTAGACGTTTCAGTGTGTTAATCTTTGGTCTGATTGGCAGATAATATTTCTATTGTCTTTACTCTATAATTAGTGTTTATCTATGTCGTCTCTTCTTTTTGTCTCATCACAATAGCCTCATTAGGAAAATGAAACTTTGTTGTTCTGCTTCAATGGTTTATTCACTGAACAAACTCAAACTATGATTAACTTCCTTTGTCTGTCCAACAAATATCTACAAGTACAATTATTCAATGTCAATCCACATTTTCTATTGATAAATCCATATATATATAATACTGTGTTTGTGTGCATGTATTAGTGAGAAATACTTTTTAATATCATCAGAATATCATTCCATGGTAACACAAGGTGTACTCAATGTCACTCAAAACTAACAACTGTTATGTGACCCTAACAAAATCTTCTTGGACTTTAACGAAACGCTTAGAGAAAATAGGAAATACACAACGATGCTGCATGCTGTCTTGAACAAATCCCAGATGAAGTAGCACCTCATAAAAGAGCAACTGTATGGCCACTTACCTCCTATCACACAAATCATCCAAGTAACATGGACAAGACATAGTGGAGAAGTAAGGACAAACTCATAAGTCATGTTCTTCTGCGGACACCTACACATGGATACACCAATGTGGCTCAACCAGCAAAAACTTACATTGATCAACTCTGTGCAGATTCTGGATACTGTGCAGAGAACTTGCCAGGAGCAATGACTAATAGGGACGGGTGTCAAGAGACAGTTATGGGAATCTATGTTTCAGTATGACTTGATGTTAAAAATGTTATTTTATTTTCTAAAAAGAAATTCAAACATATCCATGTGGGTTATTTTTCTTTCTCAATAGGTAATGATAAGTAAATCTGTTTTTTTTAAAATATTTCTTTCAAATCCATCAACCAGACAGATTTGTATTATTATCTTCATAATGTACAAAAATACTAGAATCCTATAAGTATGATAATCATAGATCACTAAATAAATTATTTGGCAAATTCATGATATTAAAATGAACAAAATTCATATAAGAAAAACATTAAGCAAGTCATAAAACCTGCAATTTTGAAATGTGTTGGATCACTAGATTTTTTTTGTACAATTTCTAAGCAAAGAGTGTGGGTGTGTGTGTGGGGTCTCTTTTCTGGAAATTGTGGGAGAGAGCTGATCTGATCTTATCATATCATATTATCATTTCTTTTCTGTTTGTTTCTATTTCTAGAAAAAGAAAATTCACTTCTCTTTCCTAAATGGGTTGGCACATCTGTAGAAGACTGGAGAATGGATCAGCTGAAATTTGGGAAAAACAATTTTTTAAAAGTCAATAGTTCCAACAACTCTTAAAAAGTTATAATAGACAGATGTTGTTGGTCTGTCTGTTATTCATTATAATAGACAGATTTTTAGACTTTTATGGGCTGGTAGAGCATCTGCCTAGGAACCACAAGACAGCCCTTGCCAACTCAGCACATGAGTAGCACAGCTTGGATATGTGCAGTAAAGTGGAGACCTGATGATAGGTGTGGTGCTCCACTTCAGATGCAAAAACAATCTCCCTGGTCTAACACTAGTGAATAGGGGATAGACTCTCTCACTGTCCAGCTGATACCAACAATAGGTCACTCCACTAATTACTTTTAGTCCTGTCTTAAATATGGTAAAGTGCTTAATGTTATTGACTTGTAAACACAAACTTTGAGAACTGTGCTGAAAAAAAAAACCCAAAAAAACCCAAATAAATGAATAGAAACATTGCTATGAATTCTTTTCTTTCAAAAGACAAACAAATATTGTAAGCATAATTACTATCGATAACAAAATAATGGGCTTAGTAATGACTGATTATTGACTACCAAAGGAATTCTTCACAATTAAAAATATAAAAAAATGATTCTCACTGGCAACTGTTAAGGTTGACAATAAGCATAATAATTTTGGAATTTTTTCCTGGGCAGTAAGGGAGTTATGGTGGAGTTCTTATGCCACTTCCAATAGCCATTATGGCATTCCAACATTTTTGTCAATATATTTGCTGTTAAAATAAAGTGAATAGTATTAATACTATTAATGTATACAAGCAGACTTAACCAAAATTAAAACCCAGTTTATAGATTCTATTTTCCATTTCAATAGACATTACAAGAGGCTTTAAAAAGAAAAGAAAAAATGGTTTGATAAGTGAATTCTTACAATAAGTGGATTTTTACAAATTTGTTTTAAATGTTTCAGCATTTAGGCTATATGTTATGCAATATAAATAAGGAAAAATGGATTGTTAGGGGGTAGGAATTAAAGAAAGCATTACTGAAACAATAGAACTATATATATATATATATATATATATATGTGTGTGTGTGTGTGTGAGACATTTAATGTCTGAAGAGTTTCTAATCTTTTCAAGTTGTCCGGCCAGTTTTTTAATGCCTGGTTGGAGTTGGTTAATGGTTCTATCACAAGTATTTTCAGCACTACCTAGTGCTATCGTTAGGTGTATACTAGTCAAGTAATGCCAAAAGTACTTGTGAAAGAACCTTCAGTGGATTCATTAACCAACTCCACCCAGACATTAAAAAGCTGGCCAGACAACTTGAAAAAATTGGAAAGAAACTCATCAACATGAAATGTTGTAGTGTTCAACCAAATATGTTTAAAGGAAAAAATGCTGCCAAAATATACTTATATATACACACACACATACTACTTTTGATAAGTACTTGACAATTTGCTTTTAGTCATAATTAAAAACAGGAATATTATATCAGAAGAACCAAATTTGATTATAATCAACATAAGGTCTGCTGCATTCAGTCATGTTTTGAGCTACTGAATGTGGTTTTCTGTGAAAAATATTTTAAATAGTATTTTTCAAGCTCATTGTTTTTTTTTGTTTCTAAGAAACTTTAAATTCAGAGTTGTCTTCTTTCTCCTAGACTGGGATTATGCCAACTAGAATTTAATTAAGATCTTTAATAATCATGGCTTAAATTTAAAAATAGTTAACTTTTTAGACATTACAGTCAATTTAGATAATAATACACGGAAACCCAACAACACACAGTATATATATATATATATATAACATTAAATTGAACCACCCACCTCTGATCACAAAATACATCCATAAATCTATAGCATACAGGCTATCCACTAATTTGAGAAATGCAAATATATTTGATAAAGCCAAAATGGAATATCAAACTGGTAAATCTCCAATAATAAAATAGAATATTGTCAAAAAGTTCTTGTATATAGAAAATATGCAGAAACTTTTATAACAACAGCATAGAATGTCTGGAAGAAAAATTATGTATTCTGAAATCCCCTGAACCTAATAAATTACTGAACAACAAAAGTGAATTAATTTCTAAGTGCAGACATGAACACATTTATTTTATGTCATTTACCACCTGATTGATCTCAAGGTGAAATTTCCTCATATTTCTACAAAGTTTGGACTGATCAGATCGTAAAAATCAATAAATAATAGTTGTCTTTTTTGCTTTTTTGTGTCATCTATATACACATCATGCCATGTGACAATTTTCTCCTAGCTTAAATTATGGTTACTCAAGCAACTTTTTCTCCTCTTTCTGTCTGCTACACATGAAATTCAGTTGGAATATAATCTTAATATTTTAGGTCTTAAACCTGCTTTGCTATAGTAGCATTGAGCAACAGTTTTAATACTTGCATTATATATATATATGTGTGTGTGTGTGTGTGGAGGTGCAGGTAATGGTTATCATCATAGAAAATAGGCTGAGTATACCAAGTTAAAATTCTGGATAAAGCTGTGTTTTTGAGCTTCTGAGAAAGGAATGAATCCATCTCTTCTTCTCTCAGCTAGGAATAAACAGTATGGTAGACTGAGCTCTCTAGCCTCCATCTGACAACTGGTCTAAGAGAAGGAAAACTGGATGTGAGAAGGATATCTAGACACCCAATCAAGTTAAAAATACACAAATTGTTAAAGAGTGATAAACCTAACACAGCCATATTCTTAACATCTGAAAAGGTCAAATAAAACTCAAGCAAGCTTGACTGCTTAGTTTATATATATATATATATATATATATATATATATTATAAAAGATAGAATAGTGCTCAAATGAATAAATATAAAACACATTAATGTAGAATATATAAAAGCAAATTTCTTTTGTATTCCAAATTAAAGCTTAAAGCAAAAGATTGAAAATAAAATGTTGGTAGGAATTCTTGTATGTAAAAAAAAAAAAATTTTGATAAAATAAGCAGAAGATAATTAAGTTTGCTTCAAGCAGAATCTTTAAAAAATATTTTAAAATATCAGTTTTTAAAAACAGAGTAATTTTAAAATTATTCTAATACCAAATAAATGGATTGATAAATACATGGAACCACCATAGCATCTTATTTCATTCACTACAGTGACAACTACTTAATTCCTAAAATCACTGTGAGGAATTTAGAAAATTACTTACCCCCCCCCCCAAAATATTTGGTCTTTGTTTATTTTCTAACAAAAGAAAATTATTGAATTTGATTTCCAGATATTCACTTGTGAGGAGATACATTTTCTGATAAGATAATTTTGCTGTTTCTTAATAAAACCTAAATAAATTCATTGAAAAATATTTGGAATAAATATTTACATTTCTTAGAAACTTATTCTTGCATTTGGTTGAACCCTTTTTATTTATTCATTTTTAAATATTTTATTTTTTTTAAACTTCTTAAATAATCTGTAAATTAAAAAAAAAAAAAAAGCCAATAATAATTGTTTCCTTCTCTTTTTTGTCTTTGTACCTTGTGGAATTTCATCAGGTAACTGCCACATTCAACAACCTTTTTGAAATATTGAATGGTGCTTTTTATTTATATTAATGAATAGTGTAATCAGACACTTTCATAATAAAAGAAAAAATGGTCTTTTGTTTTCTGTGAATTTTTGGCAATTTTCCACATTTTTGACATTCCAAGTTTTCAATTATTTATAAAAGAAATTAATTTTTCACAAATATTTGGTGTCACATAAACTAAATAAAATAATCTGTAATTATGTTCCTTTTACTATATTTTATTGCTTTTAACATACTTGTTAATACATTTAAAGTATCATATTTAATAACAAATACAACTCTTTTGTAAATAAATCAGTCCTCCTAATAAAACACACCATAACAACAATAATGATTCTGATAGGTACATCATACTTCCCAATAATCCTATCACTGATAAAATAAATAGAAACCTAAAGAAGATAGTTATTAAGATAGTTATAAAGATTGCTTAAATTGCAACAAAAAATATGTAGGAGAGACTTCTAAATATTTGACTAAATGGGTCTCAGAACATAGATATCATATCAAACGAGGTTTCTAAACAACGCCCTAGCTAAACATATAGACACAAACTATACCTTTGATTTTAAAGGTGCCAAAATATTAACTCACATAACAATAGAACACTACATAGAATTATGGAATCTTGCGTTATTCTCACACAGCAAACCATCCCCCAAAGACAAGGCTTTTTTTTAATATATCTCCATATTTAGCGACACTTATTCTCAAAAATCATAAAATCCCTTTCACAAAACCATTTTAGACATACACTTCCTAACAAATTTAAATTTCACATTATTCCAATACACCATTCATATTTTACATAAAAAGTTTTTTTTTAAATAATTAAATAAATACATTTCTTTTCTAAAAACATCCGTTACTAACCGACCATGAATGGGTTAAAACTCTCCTTTTTGAAAAAGAGAATTTACACTGAAGGAACACTATGTAGTGAAAGAACATAATGTAGTGAAGTAGTTTTTATAAATCAAAATATTGTCAATATCAGCAATGAAAAAGATATATTCATTTTAACAACAAAGTGTGTTTTTCATACCCTTTATCTATATATATATATATATATCATATATGTCAAGATGAACATCTCCTACAAGCCATCAATAATAGTTTGGTTTGATTTTATTCTCAAAGATTGAAGTTTACTTTCTAAACATTCAAAAAGGAAATAATGAATACTTGTTAAATGTACATGTCATCAAAAATAGTAAGTACATTTCCAAAGGCCGAGGATGTATCCCAATTTTGACTAGAAACATTTTGAGAAAAGAAAGAATAAGCTTAAAATTAAATAGAATAATGTAAGCTGTAAGTAAATTTTAAAGATTTCTTTCAAGGAAAAGATTGTGACTTTGATGCCATGAAATATGGGATAATAATTACAAAACATTTCACAAGCGAAATATTTTAATTATTAGTTGTGAAAGAGAAGGATATTATTTATATTTTAATTCCAGAGTTGGTCAGCAAAAAAATCTTCCATCATTTCTTTTTTTTTTTTCTTTCTTTGCATTAAAAAAAGATTTTAGGTTTCTGAAGACTTTACTTAGTTCTTTGACAGCATAAAAAAAATGCATTTTTGTTTTGAAAAGAAATTGACAAAAGGACAAAACCTTTTGGATACCATATAAGAAAATAAAACTATTCTATCAAACAATATTTAACCTTTAACCTTATCATAGATGATAATTTGATTTTATCTATTTGTTGTATTGTATTTATTTTTCAGCCATTTTTTGTATTTGTTGAAAAAAGGGTGTCTTATATATATATATATATATATATATGGTCGTAACAACTTTGAAAAAGGTAAGAATGACATTTAAAACTAAGAACATCAACCTTCTGATGTTTTCCCCTCAAGAGCTGAGCACACTGTGAAAGTGAATATTGTATACTCCAACAATGAAGAAAAGGAACTAAAAGAGAAATTACTTTTACCAAATATTGTTTATCATAAAATAAAAATCAATGAAATGTTCTTTTCAACAGTTTCATTAATTAAATTTATTTTTTTGTATTGTTGTAGGAAATTGCTGCAAAGAATTTTGCACCGGAACTGGTCAAAGATTTGAGAACATACTATTCAGTCTCATGATCATGCATGCAAATTACCATTAGTCATAAAAGAGTTAAAACCACACATGTGCATTGACAATTGCAAATGGCGGTTCCAACAGGGCAGGTAGGATATAGTGGCCTCTTTGCATCAGATAAGTTTAAGTCTACTGGTCCCATTTCAGTACACTTCCTCCTGTTCTCATGATTACAAAAAAGTACATCTTAGCATAGGTTGATTCTGATGTTCACTCCTAAGGGAACAGCACCAATTTAGTTATTTGAGCATTTCTGAGGTACTTTTATCAGACTAATGACAACTAATAACAGTGAGATTGATTGATAAAGCTGATCCTACCTGGATCATCCTAATACTTTCCTCTGAAGTACTCTCATTTTCTGATGAGGATGGCTTTAAGATGGGGCACACATTTTCTACATGATGTGAAATTCCACTAACTTCTATGGTATCATGTTGGCTGGAGCTAAGGAAGGTGAAACACTGTCTTTGGGTGTCACTTTGTGCCAATAGTTTGAACTTCTGGTCTTATTACACCACAATTGTATATATTATTTGGATATATATGTAACTCATAAATACAGAATAATCCTTGGTGATTGTTTCTAATTGTGGAATTTCCATGGATTCAGAATCAAATATGGGAATGATGCAAATCTTCTTTCTGACACTAAATATTTAAGTCATTAAAAGAAAAAACATCACAATGATTACTCAATGAGAAAGAAAAAAAAACAATTTTTTATTGAACTGAGTAGAGATCATTTTAATCCCCCCATTTGATCCAAGTCAAACCAAAATATATTTGTAAAATGTACTTTTACAAATCAGACAACAGATGAGCCACATCAACAGTTTCTATATAAATTGGAAAACTTGATCCAGGTTTTATGTCAGCCTAACCTCTTTGTCATTTGATCACATTTAGTTAATTTTGATTCTAACATTTAACTTAGAACTTTTCCTTCCCTCCAAAAGAAACAGTTCATTGTTTTGAGATTATAAAGACAAGAAGGCTCCTGAGTCTGGCAAGAAATACCTGAAGAAGGCCAGGGGGCACATTGCCTGAAACGTTGTACAGATAACAATAAAGATGAGGACCAAATAGTCCAAATAATCCAAATAATACTAATTATCAAGCCTTATCTCAAAAATTCAGAGATAGATTATAAAGTTGTTTAATATTTTTAAGTGGTATTGTATCATTTTGTTGCCTAATAAAACTCCTCTAATAAATGACACAAACAAGTTTGTCTTTACAGTCAATGTGACTTTTGAAAATGACAAGAAGGGAAGCTTTATAATGGAAATCCTTTTCTTAATTTAAATCTAAAATTCATGGCTTCTTTCTATTAGAACTAAATCTGTAATTCCAAACTATCAACTATTTGCTTTAAGGTAGAAAAGAGTCTTTTTAAAGATTCTTAGAATTATCTCATGTGCTCAACATGTTCTGTTTATAAAGACATACAAGCAAATTGGAGGCGTCCATGGTGTAATGGTTATTATCATAGGAAATGGACATGGTGACACAAGTTCAAATCCTGCATGAGGTTAGCTGCATCATACATAGTACTAATACTTGTAGGAAATGTATGAACCAACTATTCTCCCTTCAGCTATAGGTAAATAATAGGGCAGACTGGCTTCTTTAACCTTGGTATGGTAACCAGTCTAGAAGGAGAACCTGTTAAATTCTGCTTAAAAATTGACCTTGAGGCGTATTCTGTTTCAAATTTTATACTAATAATTATATATTTTATGTTATTTTCTCCTTAAGTTAAATGATTTGTTTTGTTTCTGATTGCTTGTCAACATCAAAACTGAATTCATTCATAGAGAAACATTTGAAAATTTGTAAAATATTTTATGATATTTGAATCAATGTATTTTATCACAAGGGTCTAATGTTTTTCATACTTCATAAAAACACATTCCTGTAATTTTTTTATGAGTCTACCCACAGATTCACTGTTAATGATTTTATTAGGATAAAAAGAACCGGATATTCAAAAAACAAGCTTAAAAAGCTCAACTATCAAAAGTGTTGAAATATACTTATAACACGGCACTGACAACATTATATTACTTTTTCAGAATTAGAGCATTGCAAAACCTTTGAACTCAGCAGAGAAGAAAGTAAAGCAATGATCGTCTGTTTACAAACTGGATCTCTCTGGGGATCGTCAAATATATAAACAAATGTATGTATTCAATAGTTTAAACATCATCCTTTTACGGCAGCTGTCAAATGGCCGAGAGGTTAACAAATCTGGCGGACGAAAAGTCAGTCAGATTTTGCTCCTGGTCAGAGGTAGTTGTTGTGTCTAGCCACACTGAAGAGGTATGAAATGTGGAAACACAGTGGGTGTGTGTGTGTGTATATATATATATATATATATATATATATATATTCAAGGAATCAACTTTTTTGAAAATAAGTATAATGATATTTTTCAATGTAAATCCATCAAATATTATGTAAAACTTCCAAGCTTAAAAAAAAGATGCAATTTCCTTTTTTCTTAACTTGGAATATATTGATTACTTGATGTTCAAATAAATATATGCTACAAATTTCCATACAAATTCAAAACCTTAAAATTTCCCAATTAAATATCAAAATTCAAATGCTAAATATCCAAACAGTTTTTATTCCATATTATCAGTTTATTCACATTGCAAGTTGAAAATGGATTTGGAAGTCAAGTTTTCTTCAATTTAGAGTCAGATTTTGTAGGTCTTGGTGGCTGCTTATTTTCCACGAAACCAGAGATTAGAGTTCAAGTTCAGGTAAAAAAACATGATTTTGAATGCTGATTGTGAAAACAACAGGTAGACTCTACCTATTTTGTAGTAAGCTTGAAACAAACAATTTTCTATGATAAAAGTTGAGATTACAATAAAAAATTCTATTCAAAGACTTTATTTATAATGGAGAATGTTTAATTTTCAATTAAATCAAAATATATAGAAAAAATTAAAATCGTACTGAAAGTCTTAACCCTCACTGATTCATCCCTAAAACACTCTTCATTTAAAATATACTTTATAACTCCTTTATCCACTAGGCCATGTGTCCAATTGAAGTTAGGTTAAGACAGTTCTAAGTGACAGTTATCTCTAGACTGCAGGTTCAATCCTGGCCAAGGACAGCAGTAATTATAATAAGAATTAACACAGCTTAACGCCTCTACCCCAACTATGGTTAGCAGAATGAGAACAGGATACCCCTGTGGACTGAATAAAGGGTTAGGTTCAAAGTTCTGTGATGGCTCCCGATTATGACAAGAAGGTTCCCGAGTCTGACAAGAAGGTTCCCGAAGAAGGCCGGAGGGCACATCGGCCAAAACGTTGTACAGATAACAATGAAGATGAGGACAATAGTTCGAATAATGCAGATAATACTAATTCTTAAGTGGAGTTTAACAGTTTTGAATTCAGTTTTCCTTCTAGACCAGTTGCTATACCAAGGTCAAAGAGACCAGTCTGCCCTGCTATTTACCCATAGCTGGAGGGAGAATGATTAGATGCATACCTTTCCTAAGGGTATTAACACTATGTGAAATGCACACAGCTTCATCCAGGAATTGAACTCTGGTTGTTGAGTCCATTTCCTATGAGGATAACCATTACACCAATGGTGCTTCCAATACTTTGAATATAAAGGCTTATTGAAGGTTTTATGAACAACAAAATTGTTTGCAAGTCAGATGGAAAGGGTTAAAAGAAAGAAAAGCCAATCAACTAAATTGCAGTCGCAGCACAAATGAAAAAATGATTTGCTCTTTTTTTATTGGGAAAAATGAATTAAATGTCCTTTTGTTCTTAGCGTGAGGGCATTTGTATTACTTGTTCACCCTTGCTATCCAGTGTTTATTTTTTGTCTTTATTTATGGAAGACCATGTAGAGCCAAGTGATCTAACATTTGGGGGTTTCATGGAGATTAAATATTAGACAACATACGACTAATATTGATGTTAGAATTTAAAAACACATTGAGTAGTGGTTATTGAACGTCTCATGAATTCAATTAAGTCAGATGGAAAGGATTAAAATGTATTAAGAAAAGGTTTCTTTATATTTTTAGATATGCATTCCATAAAGATAATAATGATGTCAAAAGATTTTAAATTGAAAGCATTAAAACCAAAACATAAAAAATATTTCAGATACTTTTGAAATATCAAGGTCAGTTTTTTACCTTGTTTCATATTCTAAAAAATGTCAGATTTCAAAGTTATTTTAAATATGCTTCATTTAAAACTCTTGGCAGCACTGATACTTTTCAAGAAATGCATGCCAATGTAAAATGAGAAGATATTATCCTTCAAGCTTAACAAGCACCATCCATTTACTTCCAACATAAAATGGCCAGAAAATTTTGTCTGCACATTAAAAGTTGGCTTATTAAAGATCAAAGGTCTCAAGTTTTCCTCCTTTTATTTTTTCCTCCTCTGCCTCATCCAATCAGTTTTCTGGCCAAGTGCAAAGTGTTTTGGGATGAAGATAGCCAAGGATCTCAAAGTTAAAAATATTATCCTGCCAAAATTGTCTCCTAAATTGGATGCTGCAAAATGTACATGAGATGATACAAAAATGTGTTATATTTACTTTCTGTCTCTTGGATAGCTGACAAAGCAGATTTTGGAAAGTTTCAAATTTTAACCTCTATTTTCATTTTAGAATTCAACTTTGCCATTTATGAAACAGATTTGAAGGTGATTAAAAAACAGATGATTCGATATTGATTTCTATTCATTCTTTCATGTTATTCCCTTAATTATGAGCAGGTGCTTTCATACCAGTTGAGATTTTAGATTTTAGTCAAAACCTCAAATATTTTCTGCTGACAAATGATTATTTATTAGTTGAAAAATCAAATAGAATTTTTGCAGGAATGTAAAGTTTCAAATAAATGTAAATCAAAATCCCAAAACTAAATTTGTAAATATAATCCCGAAAAGAAAACAGGAGAATTTTCAGGAGGACTTTGCATGAAAACTTGTTTTTTCATATAGAAGATGAAATATTTTTCTCTTTGGTAGTTACACTTGATAGAGTAACAAATATTGCATTTATTACACCACAGACCTCCAAACATCTCTCTCTATATATACATAAATATACATACTTCATCTGCAGTTAGATGTAAAACTGATTTTGTTATCATGCTCAGTGCAACACATTTTATATCTATAAACTAACAAAACATGCCTATAAATTAATGACATTTTTTTTAAATTTCAAAATGATGCATTTACTTAATTTTGATGAGTGTTTTCTTTCATCTTCATTTTTATTTGACTTTAACTCAGACTGACAATCTACAACAATTATGAACAGCATGGTTTTGCAAATAATAAAGAATAAGCTCTAAGTGAGATAGAAACTGTTGTCTCTCTTTTGCTTCAGGGAAGTTTACTTAAATGCACTAACTGCACTGAGTAACTGAAGAGTCATTGGTTGTCAGAATTCTAACAGAAAATTTTAAATCACTCCATCCTCAATTTTTTTCCATGAAATATTTGTGGATATTATTTACACTAGAACTATTAGTAACATCTTTTATTTGTTTTTAAATGAAACATTATTTCATCATTAGTTTGGACTAGTATTTTCTTTTTTTGTTCATTTTAGTTGCATTTTTATTACAACTCATTTGAATCTTTGTTATTTTCACACTGCACTGTTCCTCATTGTCATAATTTGATGGCCAAAAAAAGATTAAAGATGGAAGAAAAATAAAAGTTAAAATTAAATTACTTAGGAGTATCAATCATTCTATTGGAGGAAATAAACTATTTGATGATGACAATAAAGATTAGTCTGACAATTTTAACAAGATTGTTGTACAGGATTTCATTTTAAAGAGGTAAAATAATTACATAATACAACCCAAAATTTGAGGAAATGATTTTTCAGACCATCTTTTGTATTTATATACTTATTTACCAACCCTCCACATGAATAGGATGTGACACAAGGCTAATTTCTTAAGCAGAGTTTATCTGGTTTGAATTCAGTTTTCCTTCTCCTAGACTGGTTGCCTAACCAAGGTTAAAGAGCCCAGCCTGCCTTACTATTTATCCATAGCTAGTGGGATAGTTGGATTCATACCTTTCCCAAGGGTATTAGCACTATGTGAAATGCAAAAAGCCTTATCTAGGAATTGAACTTGTCATGCCGTGTCCATTTCATATGATGATAACCATTACACCATGTATCTCCCTGATCATCTTGTATTTAGATACACATAGATTTACACTGATATTTTTCAATAACATGATATTAACAAATGTAATCTTTAACAAATCTGAATTGGAAAGGCAGAAACAGAATATCAAAGAGTTTTAAGTCATCTAAAATTTTAAAAAAGATGTCTGTTCATTAGACAGATGAACACATTTTAAAACTGCAAATAGAAAAAAATCTATTTTATGTTTGATTAAATTGAATTTAAAAAAACAAAACTAAGCTGCACATTATCATTAACCTTTTATCAACTTTTCTTGAGTTCATTCAGAACAAAATTCTTGCTGTAATCAACACTTTCCTTTCTGATTACTTTTAAGGTGGCCATTTTGTTGTTGTGTTTTTTTTGTTTGTTTTTTTCTTCTACTGAGCAATGCAAAGAAATCTATGTAAAAGATGACAAATTATCACTTGGGGCAGAACAGAGAGGAAAAACTTGTCTATTTCTCTAAGTGTTAAATTAGATTCTACAGGATTGATGAATGAAATATAGACATCAGCAGAAAAGCTTTCAGGTTGTACACACTATACCTCTTACCATCTGTAAATGTAAAGTAACTTATAATTTTCATGCTTACTTTCTGCCCTCTTTTTTAAAAGAATGACTTCCTAGAGATGACAAGCATTGAAGTCATTTAATGGCTTCTCTAGGTTGGCACTTACCCAGAGCTTGAAACGTATTGCTAATGCAGTCAAAATGTTCGCTCACAGAAAAATTACACAAGAGTATCATTTATTCAAGCAAAAGGTCATCGTGCCACAGTAACATTTCATCTCATTTTTAAAGAAAGATTTTTCTTGTCTTGGGATTCTAAGGGGAAACATTTTCCTTATTACACGCACACGCACACCTAGAAAATAGTCAAAAAGAAATTGTGGAACAAAGAAAATAGATCATTTCAGAATCTCAAAACAAAGAAACTTCAATGGTTTCATCTCCATCAAATCCTAAAATAATCTGGAGAAAAAAAAAAACTTATTCAGAAAAATTTACAGAAAACTCATTTTGTTAAATTGTTTTTTGAAGTTTGGTGATTTAATATTTTCATTATTTTTCAAACTATTGTTGTCTTATTTATTGTTTTTAAAACCAAGTTTCAAACTAATCCCTGGTTTTCTTCATTAAATGTCACCTAGTACTTTTTATTTACTTCATCTTCTAAATTTGAAAACCAAAATCAAATAAGGTTGTGTATAAAGGTTAAGTGAAATTAATATGAAGCCAGACTAAATTTAAAGAGATTTGTTTATTCTTATCAAAGATTTTAATACCATAAGAAAATTAGTGCTCAGAAAAATGAATGTAACATTTAAAGACTTTCATATGAAAGGTCAATGCAAAGCCATTTGAAGAACATTTACAATGAATACATTTAAGTTCTTAGGACTCAATAACAAAATCAATTTCTTGATAATTCTTCCAATTTTGATTGTTTATTAATCTAAAACTACCACTCAGTCCTGTGATGTTTGAAAAGAGGAAATGAAAAACATATGGGACTTTTAATGACAACACAAAATCCACAGAAGAAATTCAATAAATACATCAGTTAAATTATGTTAACATCAACAAAGATGAAAATAGCAACCTGAAGAATATTTAGAATAGTGTGATAATAGCAGTTTATAAACTTTTAAAAGAAACTTTCTTGTTTACAAGATAAATTTGCCACTTGATCATCCTAAAATTGTACTTTTCTGATTTTTATCTCAATACTCAAATACGCCAACTTATCTTTATGTCATTTTAGAGACCTGTTAATTTTGTATCAGAAATATTCAAAATAAAAAAAATCCTCTTTTACAGTGATTTTATTATAGTTACTATTTATCAATTGCAATCCTGAAATCTTTGATATTTTGCTGGATTAATATCTTTTTAATTTTGTTTAATTTCAAATTTGAGTTCAGAAAATCATTTTCCATATTAAAACTTGAATCATTGTATAACCGAAATTTACTTTGATAAAATTACTCAGCAAATAATCTTTGTTGATACAATAGATAAGAATATTGACTCCATTTTACAGAGAAAAAGAGCTAACTTGCTGGCTGAGATAGTTGTATATTCTTACCAAGGACCAATGTTTATTACTTGAGACCAGGGAAAAGATCAGGATTTGCTTTTCAAGGCAGACCCTTCCTATGTGGAAGATTGGTGCATCACAATCTACCCACACCTATTGTTTCTTACTGGCCTTTTATCAAACTAACAAACAGTAAATATACATAACATATTTTAAAATCTCTTCCCTCATGTCATGTTTTTTCTGAATCCATGTAAATGCAGGGAGAATTTTTAGCTTAAAAATCTCAATGTGAAAATAGTCACATATTTAACTCCATTATATCAAATATGTTATCAATATTTTAATGGCAATGTTATATAAATAGTAAAATTAAAATCTGTTTTATCTTTCCTCAAATATATCTATATCATTTAACTACTGTAGATAAATGTATGTCTAAATATAAAAATCAATAACAATGGTAAAATTAAATGCAGTTCTATTTTAACAAAATCTATTTCAAAACCATTTTGGCTATTTTCTCCAAGAGTTCAGAGAAAATGGTTTGAAGAATTGAGATTGCAAAAAGTCAGTGCAATAATATTTATTTCTAGATATTCAACTAAATTGAACAATAGTCTTTTCTGAATAGATACAAGTTTTAGTAAAAATTATAGTATCACCACACAAAGGATTTTCACTCAGATCTTTTTACAACAAAAGAAAATAACACAAAATAATTTTTGTTTAATAGCCGAACATTGGGAAATATCTTGAAATATGCCTCAAACAAATTAGATTAAATTATTTCAATTGATGGCATCAAGTAGAGGAAAATTATGGAATTAGCTAATAATTTGCATTTCTAAAACAAATGCCAACAGAAATCTTTAAATATGCCAATTAGTCTCTTGTTAAAGTTAATGCTTAAAGACCTTAATGAACTGTTGGATACATTGAAAGAAAGCATGGATACAATAAAAAAAGTGGTCAACTGAAACAATAGAAAAGATTATAAAACTTCATGTAATATAGTAAAAGATTTTGTGATTCCCAGTCAGTTGTGAAAAGATTATAAAACTTCATGTAATATGGTAAAAGATTTTTGTGATTCCCAGTCAGTTGTGTCGAAAATTTAGTGTAAGTATAAAATGAATAGGAAATTTATAAATGAAAACATAAGGGTAAACCATAGAAGACATAAAAACTTCAGGATTGAAAACTTAAATCAAAATGCATTGAACATAGAAAATGTATGAAAAACAAATAGACAAAAACAGGAGTCAATGTTTGTGACAGAAGTGTAAAACAATCAACTAAATGTAATGGAATTTACATATGTTATAAATCCTCAGAAAAATGAGTTCTAACAGTGAAGAGAAACAATGGTGGACTACAGAGAAACAATCATGGAATATGGATGATGATAAAATTTATATATGAATCATAAATCTGTATTGACCATGGTGATGATGCTTGAAAATTTTATGTTTTTCTTATTCCATTCAGAGAAAATTGGTGATGATGAAATTATTTTTCAGGGTGATAATGCATCTTAACATAAAACAAAGAATGTTAAAACTTTTCTTCATAAAAAGGTAGATCAATTCATTTGACAGCAAACAGTTTAGATCTCTTTTTTTAAATGTCCATCACAAGATTTCTCTAAAACTGATCTATTTAAAAAAAAAAGTTGGAATCAGCTTGAGAGAAAATATTGTTTCATGCCTCAAAATTTTCTAGCCGTTATCCAAAAATGGGCAACAAAGTAAAAAATTGAGAATCTTTTTTATTTTTTTTTTTATTGATGATTTGATAAATTTGTCCTCTTCTTGATTGGGAAAATAATATCCCACTAATTAAAATAATTTGCATTTGTTTGTGGTATATTTTATAAATGGAAAAAATTCAAATGTTAAAAATTATTTACTGTCAATTTGTAAATTTGCAATAAATTACAAATCTGGAAGGAACATCATCTAAATATGATAATTCCATAATTTTTGCCAAGAGTTGTATGTATTATGTTACAAATAAGTATATCCATTCATGTGAAGAAAAGTTTTGATAACACTAATTATAACACTATACAGTTAGGAAGTCTGTCAGAGACAACAATAATAACAGATTTTTCACTACTGCCAGTGGTTGCTGTTCAAGTTGCCTATGGAAAAATCAAAGAAGGCATTTTACATTATAATCAATTGTAAATAAATAATAAGAACTATGATTAGCATTTAATAATTATCTCTCTTAAGAAATTATGATTGGTGTTGGCACATATTAAAACATTATTATTACTAAGTTGCACGTTGGATTGAAAATTGCTTTATTCTTTAAGTTGGAGAAATTTAATGCTACTACAATAATAAAAACCTTGCTATGAGGAGACATTTTTGCTGTATTATTGTAACACACACAAAAATAAGATCATTATAATATAGATGAAATAATAATCTATAGTAATAAATATTATGAAAAATAATAAAGATGTTTACGTATTTATGAAAATAAACTAAACCAGTAAAACATGTCTCAGTTTGTTTTCATTGCAAATCCAAAATGTCTGGCATTATCATCTAAACCAATTACAACCTAAACAATTGTATTAACAGGTTTATTTTATCAATAGTGGATATTAATATTGAATAATGTCTAAGAGAAAATGAAATGAGTGGGAATTGGAAAAACTGGCACAACAGGAAGGAAACTTAATGTTTACTACCAAAGAGAAAATAATAAAGAATTGTGTGACACAGTATATAAAAAGACATTAATATAATTAGATACTTTGTCATTATTGATTTTGAACAGTGACTCCAGGTGTTTCTTCTTTTTTTTAAATAAAAAAAAAAAAAACTAACAAAGAAAATATTAATTAAAGAAAAGATAAATAATGTTGTGAATTTAATGCATTGTGTTTGATTGATTTTGTTCCAAATTTGGATGAAGATGAAATGCAGGAAGAAACTGAACTTTGTCTTGTTTGTTGTTGTTGTTGTTGTGGTGATGGTATAATGAGATGAGATACCTTTGGAGCAGGTAACTTCATAATAATAAACATTTCTTATTTTAAAAAAGGTAATAGACCTTTTTGTCTGGTCTAAAATCAATTTGCTTTCTAGAGATTTGATTTATTGTAAGGAGTCTAAACATGAATGACTAACGAAACCTTTTAAATGAACACAATGAATGAATAACAAAAGATTCTGGTAGAAGACAACCACAAATAGAACATTAATCTCTTTCTAATAGCAGACTTACTGGAAGAACTTGGGGGTCGTTGTTTTGTTCCCCCACCCCTCTCAACTGCTGAGTAATTAAACTTCTAACATACATTCACTCAAAAAAAAAAAAAGTAACTCAAAAGAAAGTGCTTGTAGGTAAATCAATTTTTCATTAAAAGCAAAAATCTTATCTCTTTATATAAAAGAACCAGCATCCATTACCTAGTAACATGTAAAACACAAGACATGTCACTCTAAGTTTTACACTTTCCTTAACCATATTCACAAATATTTTGTGAGACAACCAAAGTATGAATGACTAAAAATGACAAAAGGTATGCAATGTTTTAGCTTTCCTCACTTTCTTATGAGACACATGAAGTATGGGGGACCAAAAAGGATATAACATATGCTGTTTCTAGCTTTGTTTACCCATATGTTATAAAATCCACTTAAATGTATAAGTCTCTCATGATGGAGATAAAATATAGATAACCAAAAAATGTATCTTCCCAAAATTAAACTACAGTTATATGAGTATATAAGTAACAATCTAGTTTTGTTATTATTTCAATGTTTATTCGCATAAGCTTTTTTTCTGTAATCAATATTTCATTAACCAAAAACAACAATCATTTCTAACTAATCAGTATTTATTCCCCTTATCAAATTTTCTGTGAATGAAAATCCTAACTAATGCCATTCTGGTGGAGGAATCTCATTCATAATTTATGACATTATTTTCCCTTGATATTCCACTTATCAGTAGGTGAATTGTTTTGAAGAATTTTGAGACTAATATAGTTTTATGGTTGGGATATATTATGAAGCATCTGAAGTGACAAAAACAATATCCATAACTGAATAGTTTAGGAAACTGTTAATCTGTCAAGAGTTGGTTAGATTAGACTGAACTGTTCATCAACAGATGATTAGGCTGAACTTGGGGGTTCATCAAGAGATGCTCTGGTTGATCAAACTATCCATTGTCTCATATTGTAACTAAAACTGTTTTATTATATATATATATATATATATATATATATATATAATAAAAAAAACAACAACCCCAAAATAAACAACAATTACCATGAATAATACCCCTGAAGAGGACCATGGATGTGGTTGAAAGCACTTGGGAACAAAATACCATTTGGACCCTGATATAAGAAAAAACAGTAAAAAAGCTTGAACGTAAGCAACTGAAGATCGCCAAGAAGAAATATTTCATGGTATTCAACAAAATTTGTTTAAATAATATATATATATTACTAGAAGTGGCTACTTGGTAAAGCCTGGATAGATGAGAAAAAAAAATGGTTTAATAATCGTTTACAGATCTACTACTACTGAATAACGAGTTCGATCCTCACCTATAAAAATCACCACGTGAAAAAGATCTTATTTTTAATCCGGCCTGGTGGGAGGTCAGGGAATTTTTTTTCGTCAGAGTAGAGGGAATGACATCACATAAGGATATTGTAAGAAATTTTAATTCAATGATTAACTATATTTTTTAAATAAGATATAAATGACATGATTTGCTAAATTTCAAATTAATATTTCAAAGCAAAAAAAAAAAAGAAAAGAAATTAAATAAAGTAATCAAATTAATGTAAAACGATAAATAATCTAAAAAAAATAACATTATTAATTCAAAGCATAGCTGATCGAATATCAAATTATTATAGTATACTATACTCTAAATTTGATAATTTGATAAAACTAATATACTATACTAAGTATAGTATATTATTCTTTAAATTGAAAAGTGCACTGACTTGAAAATATTACAAACTGAAAAGAAAACTAAATGCAAAAAAAAAAAAGAAAAGAATTTTGAATGTGCTTAAAAGTTAAATATCAAATTACAGTTCTGATTTTGGTACAAATACAGAATAGCACACAATAGATAATATTAGAATCGTATTTTACGATTAAATAACATTAGATTACAGAAACTCCCGAAAGCGCCTAATTCTAACCTACATACTCGAGTGTCTTAAAGTTTTCAGGTATTTCCGTGAAATGTAATAGGTAATCTAATGGTATTATCTCTTAAAAAAAACTTCATTATTTTTGCTCAAAAACAAAGCCCTGGTGATATTTAATGTGTGTGTGTATATATATATATATATATATATATTTATTTTGTCCGTAATTGTTTTATTTTCAAAGTTTTCTCTGGACATGCCGATTCACACAACTGCCCTTTATATATGTATAGATAATATATATGTATATTTTTAGCATTGTGACTAAAAGCAAATGAAACATGTGTTTATATATTCCTCCTTTATCCCAAATAAATTATTTATTTACTTAAAATATAAGTTGATATGAGTTTAAGAGTTTATCTGTAACTTTCTAACAATAAATTTGAAGATATTACATTAACATAAAGAAATTTCCTGCCAAGTTTTAATAGGTGACACAAGAATAAGTTTGTTTGCTTTAAAATTATAATGAGTTTCATTTAATTCTCCCCCCCCCAAAAAAATAACAATTTTGTTCATAGAATGTTTGCATAAAAAATAGTTTATTTTGTAACTAAATTTGCTATTTTTGACCAAATTTCTGAGATAAGGAATCATTATTATACATTAATGTTACTTAACCAGAATATATGAACTCATGACTAACAGGTAACTAGATAGTGACATCAAATTAACGAAGAAGAATTAACTGATAAGATATGCACTCCCAAATTTTTTTAAGGGATTCTCCCCTCAAATTAATAACATGGGCCATTCTTGTATGTTCTTTTGATCTGCTTTTTTGGGAAAATAAGCTTGTCTTTTATTTGAATTCAGTAAATTATTTTGGACCTTTTTCAATAAATATGTCTCAATTAGATTTTTGGTAATTTATGAGGAAGTGCGTCCCGGTCTCCTGCCTCAAGAGTTGCTGCCCGGTGACTATTAAAATAACGACCCAGCTCAGTCTATTCAAAACTTTCCATCTTCATATCTATCTATCCATCTATCTCAATTTGTTCATATTTATCTATATTACTTTAAATACTAAGATTTTTTTAAATTCATGTTTGTTTAATGTCTTGTTTTTAGGTTAAATAAACAATAATTACGACAAAAATAGAAGCGACCCCCCCCCAACTTTTACTTGTCAAAAATATCTATCTATCTCCATTTGTTCGTATCTATCTATATTATTTTGTTTGTTTATCTATCTATCTATCTATCTATCTCAGTCTATTCAAAACTATATATTCATCTTCATATCTAAACAAGAATTACGACAAGCTGGGGTTGTTATTTTGATAGTCACTGGGTAGCAGTTTTTGAGGCGGGAGACCGGGACGCACTTCCTCATAAATTACCAGATTTTTTACCAATGAATTGTAACAATGAATTAACTTTATTATTTATTTATTTATTATAAAAGAAAATCATTTAAGAATTCAAATGAAATATTCCCCCCCCCCCAAAAAAAAAAGAAAAAGAAACAGATCAAAAGATTGTATTGGGCTGGCCCCTGCTGCTAATTTGAAGGAAACTGTCTTTAAAAACCGAAAGCTGAAAAATTCAGGAGTGCATATCTTGAAAATTTGCCAAATCAAAAATCAGTACTTTATAATTTCCAGTGTTTAATTATAAAGACTTTATAAATAATGTAATGTTCATTTGCATCAGTCACAGAAATTTCTCCTCCGATGATATAAATGGGTATTAAATATTGATTATCAAAAAAGATTGAATATCATCAAAGATTTCATATCACTCTTTGAGATAAGAAACTATTTTGTATTTTTTCCAAATTTGTTTTAATTGTTTCCCAAGAATTAATATGCCAGTTCTATTGAGAAATAGGATTAGAGATTTATGTCTAAATGTTTTGTTATTTAGAAAGGCTTTTCCTCTAATACAAATTAACTCTTCTTACATTTTACTGTTGCTTGAAAGAAGAAATGTAATAATTCTTTCAATGCCCAATAGACTCATGGCTTAGAAGTGAAAAAAAAAACCCCAAACAAATGGAATAGGACACAAAAGGGTAAATGATAGACACAAAAAGAGAGTAAAACAAAACACAGAAGATAGAATTTTTTGTTTAAAGGATTACATTAAAAAAAAAAAAATGAAAAATAGAAATTCTTGATTAAACATAAAACTCAAGAGATTATCTAATTACTCACAAGGAAATTCAATAGATTCCCACTGGAATGCTGTTATTAAGAATTTGCCATTATATGGATTCTATACAATGTGTATTAATACTTATTTCAAGCTAAGAATTAATTTATTAGAATTTTTGTTTTAAATTTATTTTCTAATTTCTGTGTTACTTTAGATGACATTATTTTAAAGTAAAAAGTAAAGTCGTCGGAATGGCCTAAAAAAGTCTGTATCAGCCAGACAGTTAGACTAGTGCTAAACCAAGGAGATTGTTTTTTGCATCTGAGGTGGAGCACCACACCTATCATCAGCTCCTTACTTTACTGCACAGATCTCTGTGCTTCTCCTACACTGAGTTAGCGAGGACCAGTATCGATCCAGGAACCTTGAAGTTCCTGGTCGGACACTCTACTGACTGAACTCTGCTGAAATCTTCATGTGCTCTTGTTGCAAACTAATCTTCAACATTGGAAAAATATAAAAACAAATTTGCCATTAAAGTGTGTGTATTATTAAATGAGTGCAATAATGAGTTTTTACTGTTTTTTTAGTTTTACATTTGTGAACCTTATTGAAACATTTTACAGGTTATTTTAAATTGTTCAAAATGTTAAACTCTTTGTCACTCTAGATAATTTTTGTCTAGAAGGAAAAAAAATTCTATATTGAAAAATCCTTCTATTTTTAAACAAGAATTCATTTTTCCCTTCTTTTTTTTAGATGGTGGTAGAAGGGTGGGGAATAAGAAATAACTGACCAAATTTTAATTTACATTAACATTGTTTAAGTAGTCAAAAAACTATTTCAATATTTTTAGTAGAACACTTGAAAATTCCAAATTGCCTTTTTAAATTTATGAATAAGATTTAAAAAATTGAGGGAAAATCATGTTTTAGTAGAATAGAATTTGTTTATGAAATTATGTGTTTGATTGAAGGAAAAAAAAAAAACAAATATGTTATTTTATGTCTTGCAATTCTTCTCAATTCAACTATTACTTTAACTGCTATATTTTGTTCTACCCTGATTGTGAAAAAAAAAAAAAAAATAAATAATAATAATAGAAATCATATATAGCTAAATAAAGATGGTAACGAAAAGTTCTAAAACTAAAAAAAATTTTGAATGAATTTGTTTGGAAGAATTAATGTTCCAAGGACTTTTCAGCAACCTCACCTATTATATATTTATAATGATGTTCAAATAACTTGTCACCCCTGCTCTTATGTATTTATATTCTAAAGGTGATATTAATTTATTTTTTGTAATTTGTCACAACATAATTAAGATATACTCCGAGAGATTCATTAATTGATTGAGGACACACTTGATTGTTGAGCCAATGAATTTTAGGCTATATATATATATATATATATATATATATATATATATATATATCTTATTATAATGGAGATTGTGTGTTTTTCTGTCTGTAACTGAAACTATATTACTATTCAAGTAACAATTCCCTTAGTTATATACGTCACATTCTACAGGATTTTATTTTTATCTAAACCTCAATTATTAATAAAATTGTCTTACATTATTAATACTGTTAACTATGTCTACATACAAACAACATCCAATTATATTTATATATACAACAAAATAGCGGTTTACAGTGTGAACTAATTTGCATATTAATATTAAAAAAATTAATATAAATATTAGTATTATTGATTTCTAACTGTTTGGTTTTATTTTAATGAATATAAGCAAAAATCTCTTCAATGAATCTTAAATGAAATCCATTACCAAGATAAAATAACTGTCATTTTATTCTTTACTTCCTCTTATAACTAAATACTTAAATTAGAAAAAATAACAATGAAAGACGAGAGTGATGGAAGAGTAAGTTTCAGTTGTTCCATTTTTTATTATACTTCCTCTGTTTCAAATCTGTTATTATACCCCCTCTGTTTCAAATCTTTTTTATCTGTATTCTTATTTAGTTTCATTAGCCTTTCTAATTTAATACAATATTTTATTACATTAAAACTTAAATACTTGCACCCGGAGGGTGCATATATTTGCTAGTATATATATATATATATATATATATATATATATATACACACACAAATAAATTACTATCACTATTTCTAAACTAAGTGAATAAAAATGTAAACAATTCAAATTTCTGGATATTTGAAATTATAGTTTTATTCTTAATAAAAAAAATTTATAAAGAAATAAAAGATGGCTAAATGGTTGAGAGGAATGTTTAAAAATTAGTGTATAAAAATAATGTGAGGGTTAATATGGGATAAGGGTGGTACAGGCCTCCATTGTTAGTAGAGGTTGCCATCTGCCATCCGTCACTTGAGGGTTAAAAATGTTTCCAGTCAAATGGAAAAAGATAATCAATTTATGGAATGTTAGTTCATTTTGGTCCCAGAATGAAAAATTGATGTTTTTTTTTTTTATTCAGAAGTGTTATCAACATGATTTTTTGCATTGTTTCAACCTTCTCTGACAGATATCCCAACTCATAATTCTAGATGTTTTATTTCATTTATTTTTTAACTGCTCAATCTTAACAGATCCCTGGTAAAATGTATTGATGATAGCTGAACTTTCAAAATAACAGACACTGAAATAGCAATTATACATTGAATTATTATGTATATTAGACATATATGTGGAGAAGACAGATAAGGAAAGGGATCATGATATTCAAATTTCAAAAATTTGATAAAAACCAGAAAGAGAAAAAGGAAAACAACTTTTAAGACATCAGAATTGCACTTAGCAACTAAGTATCCAATATTTATTTGCATTTTTATAAAGATACAAATCTACAGACATTTTGGATTTTTGTTTTGATACTTTCTATGGCCAGAAACACAAGATCAAATTCTACAAGTTAAACTGGAAACTTGGAACTTTTATCTAAGAAGAAGAAGAAAACAATCTTAAAAGAACTGATTGGCCTGGAAACATAAAATGGCCAACAAGAAACTTCTCACTTATCTTGATAAAACAATCTCAGATGTTAAGAACCGATTATTTGTCAGACTTTACACAAAGTGAACTTTGGTTCAATGTTGTGAAAGCCTTTTAAAATGTCACAAAAAAAAAAAAAGGAAAAAAAAAAAGAAGTTGATTTTAAATTCAAAGACTGGATTTATAAAGCAATCCATAAAAACAGTGTGATGAAGTTAATTCTCTTTGGGGATTCAAACTTGCACTTTTGTTTTGTTTATAAATGTGTATCCATCAATATCACTCCAGTTGTAAGACTAAATCAAATTATATAAGCGGACCCAATCCAATTTTGGTTCAATTCATTTTAGGAATTGAATTGACAAGAGAAAGGATAATTTCTATTTATTCATATTTTGTTTGTCCGGAAATTTCACATTCATGAAATCTGTCAGACAAACACCAAACAAACAATGACAAAAAAAGTAGAAATTCAATTGGTAAAAGTAAAAAGTCAGACAAAAGAAAGAAATGGTTGCTCTTGGCATTAAACTTGAAACATCAAAATTCAATTAACCCACTTTGAGAACAACAACATTTTTTTTGTTACATACAAGTATCTTCATTATTGTTGTTCTCATCTAAAAAAATTTGTCTGATATGTTCTTTGTCCTTTCTCAATTATATGTTGTCTCTAATAGTGTTGCTTAACTCTTTGCTTACCAAATTCCTCCACGACTGTACCAAGTTTTCTTGGTATATTTTACTTGTATGATGGGATATTTCAAAGTTAATTATCTATTTTCTTCAGAATTCATTCTATTCAAATAAAGACCTATTATTATTGTAATCTGAGATTTTTCAGTGTAAACAAGTGACACATGCAAGAGCTACTGCCACAAATTATGATAGGATTGAAGTGGTGGTAGATCTGCTGTGAGCAGCTTAAAGTAGGCAAAAAGTTAAGGGAAGTTCATGTGGAGTAATGGTTAACATGCTGGAGTGCAACATTGTAGTGAGTTCAAACTATTCGTGCTATTGTGTTCACTTTCTCTAATACCATTGAGAAAGGCATGGATCCCCCATTCTTCCATCTATGGGTTAAATAGTACCACTAATGTTCTTCTACAAGGATGGTTTTGGCATTAAATAGCCCACAAAGGTTGATATACTATGAAACTAAGAAACCAGACTTAATTTAGTATTGTTTAAGATGTATTGTTTTTTTGTTTTTTGTTTTTTCTCTCTTAAAAAATGTAAATATGAACACAAAATGAGAATTACTAGGAAATGTATTTTGAGTTGTTAAGAATTTCAAAAGAAGATTTCAATGTAGAATGGATTTTCTAATAGAAAGAAATGATGTTATTTGTTTAGTACAGAGTTTTGTTGTTGTCTCAGTTGTGATTAGAATACAATAAAAAATATATTAGCTAGAAAAATGGGTTGATATTTCTGCAACAGTTTCTCATATAGAAGTCAATTTTATTTTGCCATTGAAAACCAGCCACAAGAACCAATGGCAAATATATAGCTATTCCTCACATGAACTATGAATATATATTTTCCTGTGAAAGTTCTTCTGAAAAAAAAAAATTATCATCTGTTTGCAGCATTTATCAAATGATATTTTTGTTTATTCTCCAAGACAAAATTTTAGTTATGAAACAGAAAATTCGAGTCAAGTTGGCAGAAATTTAAAAAAAAAATGTCTCATTTGTTTTTTGTTTTTTAATGAACAATTTTATAATTTTTATGATGAAATTGATGTATTTTGACAAGTCAATTTTTAAGAAACAATAGAAATATAGGAAATAATTATAATATTTGAACTATGAAGAAATATAATGTGAAAAGTAGGTAAGACACCTGTTGTAATTATTACATGTTTGTAGTGAGTTTGTATTTAGTAATAAAAGTTTAGAATCATTTCTTAAATGTGATTACTATTAATGATTCACCAAATGTTCTGACAAAATATTCTTATCTCTTTTGATTTTATCATTATGTTTCAGCTGGTATGTTCTTCAACCTTCCTCAAGTATATACATTTATGAGGAATAAACAAAAAAGACCAGTGATATTTGGCTAGAATGACAGTTACTGTCTGGTAATAACTGTGCATGGCAGTATCAAAAATCAGAGTTAAGTATTTCATTCTTGAGTTGAATGATACCAATGTTATGGCCAAAAGATCAGATTGTTATGGTTAAAAGACTAGGTGAGAGTATTTCTGAAATTCCATGGTGGATTGTGGGGTGCTCCCATTTAGTGTTGATTACCTATCATGGCTACTGTGGCACAGATAGCTTTAATCAAGGTAAAGAATGGAAAGTGTCACAATATACAGTACATTGATTTTTGTTGTGTATGGTCTTTGTACCTGTAAACCAACCAAAGAATACCCATCACTAATGAATGCCCATTGCCAAAAGCATTTTCATCAAAATTATATCAATGTAAGAAGGTCAACTGATCAGATGCATCTTACTTTCTCTTGAATATGATTGATGACAAGGTATACATATTTACCAACCTCTATGCCCAAATAGGAAGTGACACAAGGTCAGTTTCATAAGCAGAGTTTAGTGGGTTTGAATTCAGAGCTTACCTTCTTCTAGACTGGTTACCTAATCAAGGTTAAAGAACCCAGTCTTCTCTACTATTTACCCATAGCAGGAGGGAAAATAGTTGGATTCATACCTTTCCCAAGGGTATTAGAGCTAGGTGAAATGCAAACAGCCACATCCAGAATTTGAACTCATCTTATCATGTCCATTTCCTATGACAATAAGCATTACACCATACGCCACTCATGAATGTGCACATCATTATCCTAAAGTAATTGGACCAGAATGCAATGTTGGAAAATAAGCTGATGAAGACAATTGTTTGGGCAGCATTCTGCTATGAAACATTGAATCTTATTTGTACAGAAAATACTCCTAAGTCAATGAAAGACCAGATACACATCTTCATGACAGCTGTGGTATATTTCACAGGGCAATGAATTCGGCCACATTACATAAGATATATGACAATAGTTTCAGAAATATAAAGTCTTTATTTTGTTATTGTGGCCTCCAAACTCCTCAGATTTCAATTGTGTTGACATCTTAGAGGATGTGTTGTAGAAACTCTTTAAAATTTCCCCTGTATAAGTGGACCTGCTGTTAACATCCTGGCACTCACAGAAAATCTTTAGAGGTCTTGTAGAGTTTATACTTTATTAAGTAAGATGCTGTTCATATATATATTTACCAACCCTCCTCAGGAGCAGGATGTGACACAAGGTCAATTTCTTAAGCGGAGTTCAACAGCTTTGAATTCAGAGTTTTCCTTTTCCTAGACCGGTTGCCTAACCAAGGTTAAAGAGCCCAGTCTTCCCTACTATTTATCCATAGCTGGTGGAGAGTAGTATTCATACCTTTCCCAAGGGTATTAGTGCAAAGTGAAATGCAATTATCACATCCAGGATTTGAACTCGGGCAAGCCGTTCATATAGCAAATGGAGAACCAACATCTTATTTTATTTTGGCTTGGAGGAGATTTTTCTATATGTACTTCTTCATCTTGATGTCAGTTGTGTGTTTATATTTAGATAATCCCTACCAGATAAAGTCTATACTTGAAGACCAAAAAAATCATTAGCTATGAAAACAAGTAAAGATAAAGATATTAATTTCAATAACTTGTGGATTAATAATAATGACACTTGTAAAGATAACAGACAATTATCATTTAACACTATCACAAACATTTGATCTTTTTCATATATGTTATCCAAATATTGTAAAGTATTGATTATATAAGTTTTGGTTACTTATATGACCAAATTGAAGATTTATTGTTATATTTTCTTTAAGGATATTTGTCAATTACTGTAACAAAAAAAAAATCACAACTTTTGTTTATAATAATCAACATTTTTCCTAAGTCTGACTCAAAAAAATGATAGACAATCTGGGCTTAATGCCAAGATTTATATATTTATCTATTTTTTTATAATAATTTTGTTAAAGTAATTCAATATCTGCAGAATGTATTCCCAAGTTAATCACTTTTGGCTCAACAACAGATTTAAACTTAGAAGACAATTACAAATGTGAAAATAAAGCAAAATGATTTTCTTTGAATATCTTGTTTTGATTCTGAATAATGGTTATGATATGCAAAGGATAAAATGTTATTCTCTTGGAGAAATACTGATTGGAATAAAATTATTGAATCTTATTCCAAACTGATAATTCCCATTCTTGTCCTCCTCTTCTAAACAAAACATCTAACAAGGATTAAAAATCTTCTTATACTAAACTGATTGAAATAATTCACCTGCATTTTCAACTAAAAGACATTTTGACAGTTTTAATTCAAAGGTTAATTGATGAATATTTAGTGCCTTTCTTTATTTCTTTTCTGTTTGGTAAAAGAAAGCTGTTAATCTCTTTGCCCAGATCTTATATTATGACAGAATTTTTATTATAATAACTAATAATAAATAGGGGAAATATTCTATAATTGGCAATTAATATTTATCTCTCATGAAAAATTATAATGATATGGATGAGTACAAACACAGACTGCACATTGGATTGGAAATTACTTTATTCTCTAGGTTAGAGCATTTTAATATTATTAGGCAAACTAAAACCTTGCCATTAAGTCGTTGTTACTGTTACATTAACATGCATACAAAAACGAGATTGTTATAATATATATTGTAGCATGTTATTTAGAAAGGTGATGGGTAGTGCTAAATAAGATCCCTCAAGGGATGCTGCAAATGTCATAATGTGATACACTGATGATAATCTTAGAATCAACTGATCAATGTTACCTTACCCAAGAGGATCCTACCTTCTTCTCTCCCCAATGATCACACCTTCTCTTCCCACTCCCTGTAGAGGTGATCATGAAAAGCTGACCAAATATACAATTATACAATGACTCATTCAAGACACCTTACCAACTTTTCAACATTCCAAATATTAATTTATTCAACCTAAAATTAGCTTTAAAGTTCATATTTCTCCTTCAAGAATATACCACAGGTAAATAAGAAATAATGTTGATATTAATTTCTTGAAAAATAAATTCTTACTGTCTAGTTAAGAACTGCGTCTTATTTTTCATTTGAAAGCAAACATTTATATATGAGAGGTAGGGGAAGTAGAAAAATCAAAGAAATGATTGTTGAATGTATTTTCAAGAATAAATAATCAGTTTGAAAAGTTCGAATTGGTTAGAATATTAACAATTTTAATTGTATGATACTTTCCTCTGTGCATTGTATTACAAGCTTTTATGGAATCTTTAGCCAAAAATGTCATATTTGATATTTTAATCATGTGGAGATTGTGGATTTAATAAGTATCCGACTGAGCACTAAAATGCATTGAAAATTTAATGGGTTTTGTGATTAGAATTATATCCATTTGAAATAAAAACTTTTTCAGTCTATTTTAGATGTAAAAGACAAGTTCTATATGTCACTAAATTGGACATACCATTGTGATCTTCTGTATAAGTTGACACTTGATTTATGATCCTAAAATCATCATTTTTGAAGTTAAGATTTCCTCCTAGCTCACCTGTCTTATGTGAATTTGGAATTAGAAATTTAAAAAATTATTATTTAAGTCTTGAAAATTTGATCTATAGATATCACAAATAAAATATCTTTTAATATTGAATATAAATGTAATTTGCTAAACATTATAAGAAAAAATGAAATAAAATAAAAAAGATTGAGACTTTTATCATTGTTTATGATTATTATAGAATGGCTAAAATTTTCAGAAATCAAATTTGACTAATTTTCCAAAAGACTAATAAAATTAGTAGGAAGATTTTCTTTTTGTTTCAATTTGGAGATGTACATTCAGTCAACTTTTTCTGGTCAAATTTGGTAAATTTTCTAAAACATTACAAACTTGAAATATATAAAATAGATGAGAAAACATTTTCAGCAAATATTGTGCAGATACAACCAAATTTCTTCACAAATTAAAAAAAAGTTCTTGTTTTAATAGAAATAAGTTTTTAAATTTTAGCCAAACGATGGTTATTATCCCCCGCCCCCAAGTCAGTTAGTGTGGGCAAATTTTGATTATTATAAAGAAAAAGATAATCCTGCATTTGTAGATCCTTGATTCAAGTTTCAACAAAATATATATTGAAAAATCATTGAACATAATTTGACTGAATTTTATTTTGATATTCTTCTTACAAAAGAAATCCTATGTTAGAATCATGAACAAGAGGCAACAATTAAATCTTCTAAGTGATTAATGAAGAATATTACTAAATCTCATTTGTCAAACAGAGTATTCTACAATCTTGTACTTGCAAAATCCAGTTCATCAAAGAGTTTCAGATTTATTTCTAAGTTTTTGGTGGGAATTTTTTTTTTCCCCAAGTATTGTCTGTATTTTTATTTTCACAACGTGCTAAGAAAACTGTCTGAATAAGAAATGAGGAATTTGAGATTGTCAGTTTTGAAAGACAATAAGATTAATAATAGATTACATGCAATAATATTCCTGGAAGAGTGTCATCAAAATTTCATGTTAATGTCTTCCACTATTCTTGCAGTAGCAATTTGAAGATGACAAAAAGAAATCAGGATCAGAACTTTTTCTCATTTAATCTAATCAGATTTAAAATAATTATACACTGAATTTTGAAAAAGAAATTTAAAAAAAAAGAAAAGATATCTATATCACCTCTCCTCTTCTTGTCATGTTCCTCACTTATTACATTTTTAGGAGATCTGTTGTGTACAGAATATAGCAAACACCTAATATATAATCACTTATACAAAAGAGAATAATGTTCAAAGTTATCATATCCTGAGAGTATTATAAATTCTAATAGATGGCTACAGGAGATTAGATCTGTTTCAGATCAGTTCTAAATTAAAGGAAGTAAATTATAATAAGTTCCAGTTCTGGTGTGTTTTATATCAATATTAATAATTATGGTTCAACAAACTATGGTATACCACTTCAGTAATCTAATTCAGAGTAATGATACTACAATGAAGATGAACTTTCAAACTCACACAAATAAATAGCAGTAGCGATATATGCAAAATTTGGTGAACATCAGGAGTAAGATTGAGTGACAATTTACATACACAACCAAAATTTCTAGGACAATATCATTTAGTTGGTTGGTTCTAGAAGTGAGAAGTTATTGAGGTATCATGTTAAATTTGTATCCTTTAAGGCAATGGTTCTCTTTTTTTTTTTTTTTTTATCTATGGTCGCCTTTGATTCCTATTTTACCCAACCTATCTACCCACGCTGTCGGTGGGGCATTAGAATGCACCGACTGCACCTCTGCAGAGGGGTAAGACTCCCCCAATGGGGCCACCTGTTTGCAGTGGGTGGCGACCTGTGATTCTTAAGGAGAGAGCCCAGGTGGATGAGCAGTTCATGACATGCAATACTCCACTTTGGTCCTATCTTGGGCTAGACGGGTGGTCGGAGAGGCCCCCTCCGATCAATCGGCTGGTCACGTCAAGCCCTAGCACCTATATGATTTTCCCAACCCTATTGCCCTTATGGCAAGGCCCAACCCCTTTTTATCATATGGGTGCTAGAAGGCGGTGGCTGCGGGTCTACATGTCCTGGGAATGACGTTAAACTCTATCTGATGGTGAGGTTCCAGTTTTGGAGGTTTGGGGAATGTGGAGCACCCCTTCACCATTGCTCCCTGGTCCACTCTGACCCGGAGTGGTAGTACCTGTTAGAGTTCCATCTATGGGTTAAATAGAAAAATGTATTTATAAAAAAATTGTATTATCCATTAAGAATTGATTTATTTCAAAACTTTATTGGCATTAAATGACCCACTGAGGTTGATATGCCATAAAACAAAACAAAACAAAAACAAACCAACCTATCTACACAAACAAGATGTGCCACAAGGTCAATTTTTAAGCAGGGTTTAACAGGTTTACATTCAGAGTTTTCCTTCTCATAAACCGGTTGCCATAAAGAGCCCAGTCTACATAGCTGGAGGGAGACTACTTGGATCCATACCTTTCCCAAGGGTATCAGCACTATGTAAAATGCAAACAACTTTGTCTAGGATTGGAACTTGATTTGCCATGTCCATTTCCTAAGATGATATCAATTGCATAATAATAACTTCCAATCTTATTAATGTAGAAACTTATAATTAACTCAAATGAGAAACAAAATTGACTGTGCCATAAATTTAATATTAGGGGGATGCAAAAGTTTTCTACTCAATATGGCAGTAAAGATGAATTTGATGAAATAAATGTTTAAATCTTAAAAAAAGGAAATCAGAAAATTTCAATTGGAATTGAAACACATTTCTGTGTTTCTTAAATAAGGAATCAATTTAATAATGTATAAAACATCTTTTCATGACAAAATGATTGGAAAAGAAAAAAATATCCTACCTCCTCTAAAATGAAACAGTTTTTTCTAATCCAATATTTTAGCCTTCAATAAATATTCGCAATATTTTCTCTTTTAATCTTTTTTTTTTTTTGGCCACTGCATTCTAAATGCGATCAAATAGGGAAAATTTAAAAAAGAAATCTTTCAAATTTAAGATTGTTATAAATTATTTATCTACTTTGATAAATACAACTAATCGCCTGCAAATCAAGTTATATAACCTAGGGGAGATTTTTTGTGTGTGGTGGTGGTGGGGGGGAGAGTTCTCTTAAGGATTTTGAAGATCCATATATCAAATAAAACATTGATCAAATGATTCTCAATATAAAATTTCAATTTGAAGACCTGACAAAGAAGACAAATGCAATTGTAAATCCAGAAAATATGTTCGGCTTAAAAAACAAAATGAAAATGATGGAATTTGTCAACTCATTAAAAAAAAAGAAAAGAATTCAATGCCATATAAAAGACATGGCCTAAGAGATCTCCAGGAACCAAATAATGTTAAATCCTTCTATATCAAATAAGTATATCCTGGTTTTGTAAAAAGAAAGTCTGGTTTTAGAACCATTTACATAAACACAAGACTTTGACACTTAGATCTGTTTTAAATTGTTTTAATTAAAGGTTATATGATGAACTTTAAAATTATCAGATACAAATGATGCCAAATGCGGAAGGTCAAAGAACACACTGGTCAAAATATGATAAAAGTAAAGATGGTCATCCATGTTTGAATGATTTGTACAAAAATGAAAATAGTGGATACCTTTAGAAAATATGAAAAAGACCTGAGCATACACTAGCTAAAATATTATATGCTCAAACAACAAATATATAAAGATATTCACACTGACAGATTAAAACCAATAAAAGCAAAGAAGTGTATGCTCATAGACATAATATCATCTGTAAGAAACACTACAGTAAAAGCGATAGAGAAATTATCCAGGTATGAGGTCCAAAATAACACCAGTGGTCATATGGAGCTATAAGACTTATGTAAGAGATATTAGAACAGTTCACCTACAAAGGAAGATAGCTTTACGTGGAAGAAGTCTTCATATTATAGAAAATACTGACAGTTAAATGACATCTCCCTTCTAATGCCTCAGGATTATAGTTTGGACTTGGCTCTACAGAATATAAAGCAGGAAAGAAATAATAATGAGGATAATAACTAGAGGGACCTGTGGATATACCATGGTATGATAATTCAACTATTACAATATTTGATATGTATACATTAAGAGCTATTACAAATAGTTCAATATATAAAAAGTATAATCATATTGATTTAACTAGAATGGAATTTTTGATACCAGTGAGAAAGTTTAATATAAAATAAATGTTTCAAATAATAGCACTAATATTTCAATATCCAATATGGAGCCAACGCTAAATTTTTATTCCTTTTTAACTTAGTTGTGTGGATACCAAAACATGATACAAGAATGAATAAAGATACATCATAGTTTTACTTTGTGGTTGTTATATCTTCACTTTGTGATGTGGAATCTAAGTTATGTGGTAGTCTTTAGTTATTTTTTGTTTAACTTTGTAACATAAGGATTTTTATTACATAATCATTTAAACTGCACCTAAACTGTTATATTTATGGCAATGGATGTGGGGGATGGTACAAAGCCCCCTGTCTACAATGAATTAGTATACACACTATTCTATATATTAATATGCTTGTAATTATAATTGTGTTTTGTCCATTCACATGTTACTCACCCTCCCTGCAGCCAAGTGGGATATTCTTCTACCCTCTATCTAAGTTATACTTTTTACATATTATACTCATCATGTCACGCCAGCAGCATAGATATCCATGACAACCTCTCGCCAACCATCCCTATCACTCATTGTCCCTGGTAGGTCCTCTACACAATATCCAGTATCAGCACAGAGCTGGTCTATGCTGGATGACTCGCACTAACATGTCCATGTGCTGGTTTCCATAGAAGGACGTCATTTATGAGTTCCTCTTTACTTCTCCAGCAGTGTCCAGCATGTCTTGTCTGTCTTACTAGGATGGTTTGTGTGATAGGGGGCAGGTGGCCATATAGCTACTTCCTTGTGGTGTGTTGTTTCCACGATTTGTTGAAGATCACACGCAACATTCTTTTGCAGCTTCCATCTAGCCTATTCTCCAGGCGCCTTATCAAGATCCAAGAACCATTTTGAAAATATTCTTATGGATTTAATTCAGATAAGGTTATATTTTAACTTGGTTACATTTGTTTACAAACACGATTTGAAAACTATCACTATTAATATTTCACAAGTGTATCAATATATTTGGCTTCATATCATAAAGTGAAAATATAGATTTTCTTTCTGATGTGTAGCATGTTCTTTTTCTTCACTTTCTTTCCTCAAAATCAAAATGGAAGGCATGACAAACAGAAGATAATTAACATTTTCAAGTCAGAATTCTTCTTACAACTTTACAGAATTATGTGAAGGATTTTTATTAAAAAAAAAGATAGAGTTTATTCAAGCAAAGTTATTCATTTATAAAATTTGTAATCACAAGTTCACATGCTGTTCTGAATTAAAGAATAAAAAAGGCAATCCAATAAAGGATTTGAACTCCTAGAAAAAAAAAAAACATATCTTATTGTATTTACCTCAAACTTTAGATTACAAATGTAAAAAAAAAGTTATCTTTCTTGTACCCCCCCCCCAATTGAACAATCCCATCTTAGATAATGATTTAGTGTGAGATGACAACTAAGATGACATTAATTCAGGGCAAAGGCAGTGATGCCGCCACTAAGATGCCAAGAAGCTGAGAATGGCTGTCAAGAGAAGAGGGAGCAATTTAAAAATTAATCCTATTAATTATCTACTAAGCCAACTCAGACATTTGCTTGTAGAGCTTAAGTGGTAGAGGAGAGAATTAACAGGTGAGAAGAGCAATGTTCACTCTCATGTGCCAAGTTAGTTAGGCTCATTAACACAAAGTACTAAGAAACAAAAACAACTTTAAGGTTTCTAAAGTTTACAGATATGGTCAGATGTAACAAGGTCCTTTAACTTGGGAGTCTGAAATGACAGGCTAACAATAGTGATTGAAGTGGATGAAAAGAATTTGTTTTTAATTCATTTTCCAATGCCTTATTTTATTCTCTTGTCTAGATTATTAATTGCCTGAAACTTATCTCATTCTTATTATCAGCGTTTTGTGGATCCAGTTTTACAGTCCCAGTGTTATTCACAAGGACTGGGGGGGGGGGATATACAAGAAGTGAAATGGACAGTTCTGATTGTGGGACAAAAGAGGCCTAAGAGGGATTAGATATTTGCAATGGCGATTAATGTTTGTAGATCTTTAGAAATTGGTTTAACGTGTGTGTAGAGGGGGGGGGAGAAAGTTATGTAACTAAACATAAAGAGAAAAATAGACAGGAAGAGAAGAGGGAAGAGAGAGTATTACAGAATAGGAATTAAAGGGAGAGAAGGTAGGAGAAATTGAAGAAACAAAAAAGAGAATGGAATGAGGGATGGAACTGGAGAGATAGAGAGAGGCGTGAAACTGGGGAGAGAGAAAGAAAGGTTGGAATGAGAGAGAGAGAGAGAGTCACAAAGCTATAGAAAGAGGAATATGCAAAGTCCCAAATCTAGAGAAAATGGCTGTGTGAGACAACATGTGACAGGATTGGAGGAGGAAGAGTGACCAATGAAAAGAGACTGAGTGATAGAGATTCTTAGGAGACGTGAAAGTGAAAGTGAAGAAGAGAGAAAGATAAAAAGAAAGAGTTTGGATTGAGATGAAACAAGAAAGTGAATTGGCTTTTAGGAATTCTATTGATTACCACCAGGAAGCTGTAATGCAATTGATGAAGAGGACAAGTTTCAGAAGATGGGGGTAGATATAAATAAATGCTTCCTGACAGCTAACAAGGTGGTTTATATTGATTGAATGCAGGTACCCACTGAATAATGATTAGGCTCACTAGTAACTATAGACAGATCTGCCTTGTCCATACATAACCAGATAATTCATTAGCAATGATGCCTCCCTCGCTCTTAATTCCCTTCTGAGGATTTTATTGTGTTGCCTCTTGGCTATTTCGTATAATATGTTCATCTGTGAGAAATTACTTTTAATTAATGCATTAACACTTTTCAAACTTGATAGAATTATCAACTTTTCACTCAATCTTATTACCAGAAGAGAATAAGAATGATACACTATTCTATTCAGATTAGTGACTTCATTAGAGTCACAATATTTGGCCTGTTGTATTCTACAGTCTTCTTCAAGTGTCTCTACAATTTGCCAGTTGCTGAATCTAATATTTAATGCCAGCTTTTAGTGCAGCTTTTTCTAATCATCTTTATTTTGTATCACACATTATGTAAATATGGGCTGGTTTAGCTCAGTCGGTAGAGTGTCTGACTAGGAATCACAGGGTTCCTGGTTTGATACCAGCCCTCACCAACTCAGCATATGAGAAGCACAGGGATAAGTGCGGCAAAGTAAGAAGCTGATGGTAGGTGTGGTGCTCTGCCTCAGACCCCTAAACAATCTCCTTGGTTTAGTGCTAGTGAAAAGGGGATAGACTCTTTCGCTGTCTGGCTGATACAGACTTGAGGCCACCCCGACGACTTTACTACTTTATGTCTATACAAATTTAATAAATTCAAACATAAATTTTCTTTACATAACCAAGATAAGGATACTGGTCCAAACAAATCAATATGTAATATTCATTTCTTCATATTTGATAGTATATAAGATTGAAGATAAGAAAATATCCCCCTGGTCCTTTATGTGTAGTTGATCTGGTAGACTAATGTTTACTTAGATATTGTAGACTATCAATTCTTGTACCTCAGTCTAAAATACTGCAATGTTAAAAAATATAAGTTGAGGAGGGACTTATATGCCATTAAATAAACTTACAGGATTCAAGGAATTTTTCTCTCTTAGTTTGAAATGTCCAAGCCAAAAATATAAGCAACTGCTGGATTTTTCAGTCTTGCTGAAGAATTCCCCGAGCAGAACAAAGCTATATCTATATTAACAAATAGGCAGAGTTTGTTTGTCTGTCCTGCACATATAATTGACAGGTTTGATTTAGAACTATCAATTTTGATAGATATACTTACTGGACCCAGGAAATCAGGAAGGGGTTTCACTGAAAAGGTTGGGTGGGAAACCATGCTGCTGCAAGATAACTAATTGTCCAAAATCAAAATTTTCAAACCACAAAAGAAAAAAAAATGTCTTAAGTAACTATCATTACTATTATTATGATTTGAGTTCAAACCGGAGTTGAGGTTATTTGCATTTAATATAGTGCTAATACCCTTGGAAAAGGTATAATCCAGTTATTCTCCCTCTAGCTATGGGTAAATAGTAGGGTAAACTGGGCTCTTTAACCTTGGTATGGCAACTGCTCTAGGAGAAGGAAAACTCTTAATTCAAATCTGTTAAACTCTGTCTAAGAAATTTACCTTGCATAATATCCTGCTCGTATGGAGGTGTGTGTGTGTGTATATATATATATATATATATATATATATATATTTAGTTTGTAGTCTTGAGGCAAACTAAGCAATTTTTTGTAAATTAAGTAATAGAATCCAGAAACTGCAATGCATTCTATGATTAAGTCTTCAGATTTTCAGGGATTTTTTTCCCAGGTCAAGTGTATAATATTGTACTTTTGATATCCATATATTTTACTTTTTATTTAGCATTAGTAAATACATGAGAGGTTTGTGAAGGAATCCAATTATTTGAGTTTCATCCTCAAAATGTCAGACAAAATCTCTAGCCAATAATGTAGTTTCCTTTTCATTAAAAATAAAATAAAAAAATCTCTGGAGAATTTTAAGGAAAGGTTTAAGTTGTATTAGGATTATTTGTATGGAAAAAAGGAAAATTCTGTTTGCATTAGAATCATGACGATCACCTTGAAAAAGGTATGGATTCACTTATTCTCTCAGCTCTGTGTGAAATAGCAGGGCTGGTTAGGCTCTGTGGCCAGGGTGGTGGGTAAACAATCTAAGAGAATGAAGATTCTGAATTCAAAACTATAAAGAAGAGAACAGGAAACCAGTTTACTATCTCCCCCAAGTATATTCAGGGTAATTCGCAGCTCATAAAGGAAGTAGGGAAGAGCCATGATCACCCAAAACCTGAAAAGAACATAGCATTTTCTGGTGAAGGTAAGTTCCATCAAACACCACATACATCATTATATGTTATTCATACAATTAAGTCTGGCACAAGGCCACAAAAAACATACCCATTAAGGATCCAACTTGTTGATATTTAAGTGCATATAAATGCAGTTTTTAAAAAGTTTGAAGAATCTGAAAAGGATGTGTAAACTAAATGTTTGGAATTTTGGACCTGTTTTTTGTGAGAAAGAGAGAAACTAGGTGAGAAGTTTTAGTTTTCATGATCCAATTTCTAAATAAGGGCTACCCCCTCTCCCTCATGTATTTTTCCAGGGTAAGAAAGTGAGACTCCTAGACCATTACTACTGTGTTGTGAGTTTAATCATCACTGGATGCTCTATATTTGTCACCTTGTACCAGACAAAGTTATGGTTAGTATCATCAATTTTTGCTGACAGCATAGATTCTTTTAACACTCTCTCACCATCAGTCTCTATTGGTCATCGCTCCTGGTAGGTCTGCGACTTGGCATCTAGTGTCTGCTCATAGCTGCTGTATGTAAGTTATTGCTGGTTGGCCCACACTGGTGTGTCCATGTGCAATTACAGGAGAACGTCATTTATGAATTCATCTACTTATCCAGCATGTCTTGTTCATCTTACTTGGATGGTTTGTATGATAGGAAGTAAGTGTCCGTATAGCACTTGTTTTGTGTGGGTGCTGTTTCCAAGATTTGTTCAAGACAGAATGCAGCATCCTTGTGTAGTTCCCATCTAGATTTTTTCTAAATTCATTAAGTCCAAGTGATGAAGAAGCCATACATTAATACTGATACAACCTGGAAAAGTTCCCGTTTTCTTTTACATATTTCCATATGATCGATAACATAGCAGTCCATGCCTTTCCTACATTGTATACTGACATTGCTTTCAGTAGATGAGATATTGCTACCTGGGTATGTGAATTGGTATATTAATTTCAGAAGCTTGTCATTTAATATGGAGGTGTCTAAAATACTTTATTCTTTTTGATATTTTGACTTCTCTAATAAACTATAAAGAGTTTCTTTCAATTTTAAACCAATTTATAAAATATTTCAATTTAACTCACAAGACAAACAATAAAATCTTTCATTAATTATGAAGATTCATTTTTATTCAATGTGAATTGTATTTCAGTGTTAGGTTAATGGGCTTCATTAATATACACTTATATAAAAGCCGGTAGAATATAAATATCAAACCAGTTTTGAAAAATCTGACTTAGATTAGACCAGAAATGATAGATTTACATTTGAGCTAGAATGTTTGGCCAGTGAGGCTTCTCAAAACTCCAAATAATAATAATAATACCCTTTTTACTTGTGGTCAGTCTTATATGTGTAAGATCTTTGATAAAACAATTATATTTATATTAATATGTAAATATAGATTTTGTTTAGTGGTAGAGCACATGATTAGAGTGGGGATTGCACTTCAAAGTTTCATGTTGGTAACACTTCTCACTGTCTATATTATAATGATTTGATTTTTGTAAGAAGAAATAAAGAAGAAAATAGCTTAAGATATTGAAGGAAGGAAGAGAAAAGAAGAAAAAAACTCTTTAATAAGTAAAATGTTCAAATAATGGCATACAAAATGAACATATGACAGCAAGAACTTTTTGTTTTAAGTTTCTGTTTGTTGGATGATTAATAAAAAGATTTTTGGCAAAACTTGGTAGAATTGGCATTAGTTGGGAATTGATAGATTTTTTAAGATCATTTTTGTAAGACATAAATGATTAATGGATAATTGATGATGCTAATATTTTTTCTTGAACTTCTTCGATCCTGGTAATTATGCCTTGCAAATTAGAACTTTTTTTTAATGCTTTGAACATTTTCTTCTTGGATTGGAAATTTTGATGTGAAATTTTATGGGGTTCTCATGTAAATTTTCTCAAGCAGATATGTAGCATTAAAAGAACCCTCCCAAAAGAAAGAGAAAATCAGAGATCTAAAGTATGAAGAAGTGTCATGGTGTGAAGAAGTATTGTGGGTGGGGGGAGCCATGGTATCGGTCAGTTTTACAAGAATGTTTATTTTCTTTCATAAAGTCAGCCAAAGTTGAGATTTGCAGATATTTTTGTGTGGAGAGTAAAATTTTTTGTTTAGGAATCAAAGTACGAGAGACATTTTTGTATTGTAATACGACAATAGGTAATTTTAATGATTTAAAAAAAAAAAAAAATATGAACCAGTGATGTGTTTCATTGTTTTTCCAGCATACAAATATTGTCATGCATGAATATTTTTGTAAAATTATTTTTTATAAAATTTTTTGGTGATTTATTTGTCAATTGCTGTCATACATTGTGATGTGCTTTAGGCTCATTTACATCATATTAATTGCTTTTAAGTGCAAATTGCTGTTTACAAGTTGTCATAGGGAATAATATAATATTTGGTTTATTATTCAGGTATTTCTATGACTGGAAGAAACAGGGAAAGCATTTGTGATGCTAAGGAGATGTTCTTTGATGTAAGATCCGGAATTCAATTTTATTGTAATGTTTCATTAATGGTTTTCACAAAGCCAATGACTTTTTGTTCTGTAAAACTTGTAACTGACAATTGTATTTTTTTTTTAAATATTGTGTATTTTTGTATTTTTAAAAATCTTGTATGTTAGAGAAATATATGTGTGCCTTGTGGCTTGGAGAGGTAATTTGGTTTTTGGCTGTCAATAAAGGAAGGAAAAAGAACAATGGAAAAATATAAGTAATAATAGTGGCGATAATGGTACTGAGTGTTGATAATAATGATGATGTCAGGGTTAAGTGAAATAGTTGTAGACCTAGGGAAATTGATAGTTCAAGATATGAAATTGAAAATGATGAAAGGATGGAGTATTTATTTAAATTACTGGATGAGTCACACATTTGTGTAGGAGTGATTGACAGATGGTAAGTCAAAGTTCAATCTCAGTCATGAAGACATATGAAAACAATGTGAAAGTTGTGGTTCACTGTTGACAGTCAAGTATAATTAAAAGAGATATTAAAAAGGTTAAGAGTTGAGTTTTAGACACCAAGAGAAACAAACATATATTTCGGGGCTTAAGTAGGATTGACCCAACTCCATTGGGGAGGGGGTGACAAAAAATGAATATTTCTTCCATTGAATGAACAAAATCATCTCACATCTTCCTGCTTATCTCCAAAAGAACTTGTGATATCCCAAATAAACAGGAGTGACTTTTTTTGTGACAGCAATTTTTCTGGGGTTTTTTTTGTCTCCAAGATCAAGTGACAACCTCTTCATAACCTTTCTTTGATAATCTTCAAGTCTCCCTTAAAGTAACAACCCTTTCATCTCATCAAAATAATTGAAGCTATGTTGCTATAAGACATAACTAATCATTCCAAATTTAAATTTTCAAACTTAAGAGAAAATATTAATGAATCATTTGTCTTACTAAAATTATTCATATTTAATCAAGAATTAAGTTTATAAAGAATTATTGCTTAAGATTTGAAATTTGGATAAAAAACACAAAAATGTTTAAATTGATAAATCTCTTGATCATTTAAATTAACAATATTTTCTATAAAACTCCAAGAAATCTTTCCCAGAACAATATTCATAATATCAATGGTAAATCTTTTCTGTTACGAGAATTCATCTTTTACACTCACAATTCTAACTGCAGTTCTAATTGACAACATTCAGACATTGTTTACAAAAAATATGGAAGGGATTTTTTATCATTTGCAATGCAAGTTTTGATTTCCTATCAGGCATAAATAAGTACTTTGACTAGTGCCTACATGTACATACACACACACACACAAACACACACACACACACACAAACACAGCTTGTTGCAAGAAAATTGACCAATTTCATGAGATAAGGATGAAACCTGTTATGATTCTTTTCTTCTGGACCCATCGCTACAACTAATTCACATGAAAGTCTCCAGGATCTTGAACAAGTTTCACTTTTTATGAATGCAATATATGAAGAAGGTGTTGTAAAGGTCTTAGCCCAACCAAGAAGACCTTTAACCTTTTTTTATTGAATTTTTATTTGTAAGAGTTAAAGAAACAATGTGCCAAATGTGTTGAAATACGTAAGGAATGTATAAAATAGGCTTTATGGGTTATTCCCTTGTTGGTAGGGCCAAAAACTTTTCAACAGTCCCTCATACAATCAAATTCTAGGTATAGGGAAAAACAACTATTTTAAAAAATTATTCTGTATGCTGTCCCCTATCAAAATGATAAATTTATGTGATGACACAATTTGACATTTCTTTCAATAATCTTTTGTTATAAACTGTTCACTGGTCCACAATCTAATATATAAACATGGGTGTATGCATTTGCCACAAGGTCATCATGATAAAAGGTGACAAATATAGCAATGAAAAACCATCCATCACACTGGGTGTATGTGCCAAAATTATCATCATCTTATCAGGCTGCCAGCATAAGTGGCATTTTGATGGTATCAGCCAGACAGCAAGGGAATCTATCCACTTTTAACTAGTGCTAGACATAGGGAGATTGCTTTGTATCTGAGGTGGATTGCCACACCTACTGTCAGCTCACCACTTTGCCCCACAGATCTGATTACCCAAGGTGTGCTACTAATGTGCTGGGTTGATGAGGGATGTTATCAAACCCTGAACCTTGTGGTCTCTAGGCTGATGTTTTACTGACTGAGCTAAACTGGGCCCTTAGAGAAATAACTGGACTGGTGGAGCCGAGTTGGAAAATGCTCATTGATGAATCCAAAAGTGTCAAGTAACCCAAGGTTAAATACTTTTTGAACATACATAAACACATTTATAAATATTTCAATGATTAAAACTAATAAAAATATAAGCAACAAAATAAGACCAACAATAAATGTAACAATTGCAAACAAGTCCCATTACAGAAAGCTAATTGAAATGTTTATCATTAGTTTATAAGAATAATTATTATCTTATAAAGTATTAAGCGCTAATACCCCTGGGAAAGGTATGCATCCAACTATGCTCCCTCTGGCTAGGGGTAAATAGTAGGGCAGACTGCGCTCTTTAACCTTGGTTAAGCAACCAGTCTAGGAGAAGGAAAACTCAGAATTCAAACCTGTTAAACTCCACTTAAAAAATTGACCTTGTTCCATATCCTACTCACGTGGAGGGGTGTGGTGTGTGTATATATATATATATATATATAAGTATTAATAATGATTAATTATAGATGAGATGATAGGAAAATTTAAAAATATAACCATTTAAGCATAAATTTTGGATCAATGCAAATTTCCTTTTTTATATTTATCTTAAATCAATACTTTTGCAAATTCACATTTAGGAACAAAATTCAAAACAAACTTTTTTTTTTTTTCGTTTTTTTTCTTTTCTCCAATCAGAAATATCAATTTTTTGAGGCTGAATTGTTGGCAGGATTCCTCTGGCTGTGTATATTTTATTTTGAAGATTCAAATAATTATTTAATAAATGGATGAAAAGAATCTTTTGTGTCTTTTTCTGACAACATTCCCTAAACTCTTCTGGGGGAGAAGTGAAGCCATTATGTGATGAAAATGGGTTATAGAAAAAGAAAAAGAAAAAACTGTTAAAACCACTAAATTAAATCATTGTGTTCATATATCATCAAATCAGTTCATATTTCAAAGGGGATTTAATCAACCATGATCATGTTCCCTCCACTCATACACACTTTAAACTGATTGGCTATAATAGTGGTTTTAGGAACCATAACAGTTAAAAGCTACCCTTTTTTTTGGACAGTTACCAGATTCGTAGACCAACTTTGTAGAGGATAAGTCAATAAAACCCTTAATCCTGTCAAAGTAAAAACAAAGGTGTAATCTTTTCAAAACAGAATATTTCAGATTTTCTTCAGATCAAAGCAACTAAGATTGTCATAAGAATCAAAGATTGTTTTCGTTAGTTTTTTTTTTTTACTCCTTCTGAGTTTTGAGTATTTTACAAGCTAAGTATATTAGACAGGACCAAATTACATGATTAATGCTAGAAAAAAAGACAAAAGAGCTTTTAAAATACAAGACAGATCTTGAGAAATTGCTGTATGACATTATTAAAAAGAAAAAAAAAAGACAAACCCAAAAACAATAAAATTGAAATGCTACAACAAAATATTTAAATTATATAAATAAATGTATTGTCTTTTAATGCACAAAATGTCACATTGTTTTTGTTTAGATCTAAATGTATAAACCAAGTATACTTTTCAAATTTTGCGAATATAACCTCAAAATATGACCAGATGAAATAGTTTTATTTAGATATCTTCCTTAAGGGTTTTAATTTTAAGTTTAATTGTAAGGAAGTGGCATAAAGTTACTTGTAAAAAATTAAAAAAGGTAAAAATAAAATGGTTTCTAAATTTTCCCATAGGACAATGGCCTAAAAGATAAAAGCATTTGTTGTTAAGAGATTTGTGTTGGATTCTACTTGAAAGAGTTAATTCAATCCCTGGACTTGGATTCAGCAGAAAGAAAAGCAAAATTACATTGGGGAAATAAGGCAGTGGATGTCTGTTGTTAAGAAAATTAAAAACTGTAATTAAAACTCTTCCAAAAATAAAATAACTGTTATAGAAACAGTTTTTGACAAAAACTGTTAATTTAATGACTACTTAATTGAATTTCTAAAAAATAAATATTACTTTTTCTTGAAAATATAATAGAAAAAATAGATTTGCTTACAGCAGGTGTTTGTTACCTGACAACTTGATTCAAAAAGGTCAAATGGGTACAGAATCAGTTTGATTCATGTGATGAAAGTCTCATGAGACAATTGGCTAAAATTGATAAAACCAGAAAATATTAACAATGTCAAATGTCTATTGCCAAAACTGATGTGGATATATATATATATATATATATATATATATATATATTTAATAGGTATTCCCGCCTAATTCATTAATTAATTAATTTTCAAAATTAGGTACGACTCCAATTAAGCACTTATTCTCCAAAAAATTATCGGCAAAAAGCCATTCTAAACAAACCTTGTTTACAACATATAATATATATATATATATATATATATATATATATATATATATATATATATATATATATATATATATCATCCCTCATATGGAGGCGTGTGGTGTAATGGTTACCATTGTAGGCAATGGATACAAGACAAGTTCAAATACTGGACAATGTGGTTTGCATTTCACATAGCACTTGGGAAAGGAATGAATCCAACTATTCTCCCTCCAGCTATGGGTAAATAGTAAGACAGGGCTCTTTAATCCTGGCTAGGTAACCAGTCTAGGAGAAGGAAAACTCTGAATTCAAACTTGTTAAACTCCACTTAAGAAATTGACCTTATGTCACATCCTACTCATGCAGAGTGGTTGGTAAATATATATCATCCCTCCATGATAGATGGTAATCCAAATATAAAAAGATGAAAAAGCTTTAGCAAAATACAAAAAAAGTTTTGAACAAATCTACCAAAGAATTTTTTGGCACTCCATACAATTTTGTCTTGTCATTGTAAGTCTTGTAATTAATTTTCCTGGACTGAAAATGACAATTTAATTTTCCAGATTTACTAACAAACTAATATTTTCATAAAGTGATTTACACAACACTTAGATAATATCAAGCCATTCAAAAATGCTGGTGACTATAGGAAATGCACATATACTTGTAAGGAATTCTACAAGATTTTTGCAAATACTTGGATTTCTTATGGAGACCATGATAGTAATGATAGTCCTGAAACAGCTGATATTTTACAATATATTATTATTAGTAATGTATCAAAGTGAGTGAGGGAGAATATTTTACATAAAAAGAATTCAGGATTTAAAAACAATGTTTGTATTTATCATTTATATTTTGTTTAATATTTTTGTATATGCAAACATTTTGTTTGGAGGCAGAAAATAGGTTTTCTTTGCTTAATTCATGAGTATTGAAGAATTCTTTAAAAGTAAAAAAGAAGATAGATTTTCTTTTTTTTTTATTTGAGCATAATTGGAGAAAATAGAATTTTAAAACTACAGAATTTCCAAAGAGCAAGTTCCCTTGGAAAAATTGTTAGTGCACTTGTTTTGCAGGTTACTATTATGATGTGTTGGTTTTACGCAAATAAAAGTTAAAACTATCACATAATTGGATCTAAAAAATTGTCTTTTTTTTTTGTTTTAAATTTAGATCTTTCAAGTTTGAAATTGAAATTTTTGGGGGTGAGAAATTTAGGTTCTTTCATCTCAAAGTCATTGCTGTTTATGAAAATTATGTGTGTGTGTGTGTGGACTTGAAAATTTTTATTTTGTCATTTGGGATAATTTAGTCTTTGCACCTGATGATTGGACACATGATGATATAATTTAAGCCAAACTAACCTACCTTACCTGCAGGTGAACAAAAAACAGTTGTGCATTTTGACAAGTTTCACAGTTTCTCATCGTAAATTGCATTTAGTCACATGTTTGTCAATCAAGACACATTTTTGCTCTTCAAAGAGTCAATTTTCTACAGTAAAGAAAATTATTTGTATTTTTAGTTCATTAATTTATTCTAATTTATTCTATTTAAAAAAAAAAATTTTTTTACTAATTTTTGTTTTTTTCATTATTCATGTATTATTTTATTGTTCATTAGATTTGACATAATCTTTTTATTCTTTTAGTTTCCAAAATTATTTGTTGCTGCTCTTGTGTAGGTGGATGTTATTTGAGGCATAAATATCTCCTTCCAGGCTAAAACTTGTGTTAACAATGATGATATAAATAAGACAAGAGAAAAATGATCCCTCTGTGAAGAGAGAGAGAGAGAGAGAGAGAGAGAGAGAGAGAGAGAGAGAGGGCATTGTCATTTATAGAATTAAGCAGTTTTTTAAAAAAGTAAAACATATTCATTCCATTAGCAAAAAATCCAGAAAAACAACCGCAAACATCCATATTTATTACTAGAGAATATTTTGATAGGGAAAAAAACAAAGTGACTTAAGGAAAAGATTTTGTAAAAAAAAGATTGAAAAGAAACTATCCATAAGTAGTCAATGGTTTAGCGGGGAGTGGAGAGATATTTTTGTATTAATTCAAGAGGAAAACAAATTGAAAGTATCAGAAAGGCTCCAGGGAAACGCAGCCTTGCTAAATTGGTATTGACACATACAATGTCCTAAGCCAGTTATCTTCCCATTTTTTTGGCTTGTGTAAAAGAAAAAAATAATTTTGGTTATACATTTCTCAGGAAGAAGGGGTTTTTTTTAATAATTATTTCTGGGAAATATTGAATTATTCCATAAGCAATGTTTCTTTTTAATGTTTTCATGTTGCATGATAAGTAAACAAAGATGTAAGAAAAATTGAGCTTATATTGTCATTCTGCAAAAATATTCTTTCATTTTTTTCTCTCAGTGGATTTCATATATAAGAGAAAATGAAAACGATTAGGTTTTTAAAAGAATGCATTATTATTATTATTATTATTATGCACTAATGTATTCTTAATAGCATCCTTATCTTGGTTGTTATCAATGTTTCGGCTGTTTTTCTCTCCAACCTTCTAAAGGTTTTCTGTTTGTATGTGACCTGAAAATTTCAGATGAAACATTTTATTTAATCCACAAAGAGCCAATTGTCTTCATTCTATTGTTTTTGCTTAGAGGATATTTTGTATCAATTCTTCCCAGGTAATTTGATTTTGTGATTTTGCTTTTGACATTTTTATGCACTACCCAAAAATTGAACTCATACATAACTAGATACACTTGAACCAATGCTTTTATTCATGAGGCCATGACAATTAAATACATTTTCAATTGAAAAAGTATACAATATCTTGTTGCATGATGTATGGTGGAATTTATCAATTCTAAATCTAATGGTCTTCTTTTTTTTTTTTTAAGTAAATTGAAATTGTTTGAAAGGGAAAATATCTTTATTAAAACAATAAGAACTTATTAAAGTATTTATATAAAGTAAAGACACTATTATGAGATTAAAAACAAAACAAAAAAAAAAAAAACATCCATACATTTTTTTCAGATTTCATCTGTTGTTTTTAGCACATTACTGCCAGTATACATTTTTATTTAACTGTGATATTCTTTGGAGATGAGATAAGAAAGAAAGAATTTTAAAGGCAACAAAGATATGTAAATTCTGAAAAACATTGTGCTAAAAATAACTAAGATAAAGATCCACATTTGAAATATGGGGAATAACAAATTTCTTTATCACAGATAAACGTCTTTGTATATTTGAACTTAATTTTTGTGCAATCAAATGAATTTTACCTTAAAGTCAAAAAGTGATATTCAATAGTTTTATTAACAAAAAATATAAAACGTTTACAGGTGAATTACTATTTTTACCAACTGAAGATCTACGATTTACAGAGGCATATTTACATAGTTTACAGACCAGTGACTGTGAATGTTAAAAATCTGGTTAATTTTAGCCTTCTGGGTTTGACTTCCCATGATTCATGATAACAGCAAATATATAGCATCATATTTGTATAGATTTTTTTGAAAACACTGTGTCATATATAAAATAGCAAGTTTGGCATTTATTGAAAAAGAAAACAAAAAACAATAGAAAACACTTAAAAAAATGAACTTGTTAATAAAAGAAAATAATTGAAAAAAAAAAGAAAAAGTACCTGCTGTTTTCATTGTTGCCCGTGTTATAATTGCTATCTTGACTGAATATATTTGTGTCTTTATCTTCTCTGGTAACAAACAACTTCTGCTTACTAAACTGTAATTCATGTTCCCATGAACAACTTTGACTTTTGTTTATAACCAGCATTGGCCTTTACTTCCAATATTAAACGTTTCTCAAATAATTAAGGATGAAATAATTGTCATGAGGATTCCCTACAACTAGACTGATTGTCTTCATTACATCATTGCACCCACTTACTGCGAGGTTAGCTCAGAGTGTTTAAAAACCACAAGGTTTCTAGTTCGATACCGGTCCTCGCCAACTCAGCGTATGAGTAGCACAGGGATCTGTGCGGTAAAGTAAGGAGCTGGTAGGTGTGGCACTCCACCTCAGATGCTAAAACAATCTCCTTGGTCTAGCACTATTGAAAAGGAGATAGACTCTCTCGCTGACTGGCTGATACCGACTTTAGGCCTCCCCATCGACTTTACTTTTTACTGCTTAGCAATCAGCATTTGTTGAAATCTATCTATACATATATAAAGGGCAGTTGGTGTGTGTGTGTGTATGTCCGGATGAAACTATGAAAATATAACAATTAAAAATGTAAATATATATACACATTAAATATCACAATATTCTGCTTTTTGTGCAAAAATTATGAAGATTTGATTTATATTCAAAGATATTTAAAAATTAAAATATACATAGAAATAGCATTGAAATTCGACTTAAAATGTCCAGCATTTGTAAATCTCAAAAGAAAACAAGTTTTTTTTTGTTGCCCTTCCTCAACCCAGGTGATGCTGGGTAGTGGCTTCTGGTTCTATATAAAAAGAAAAGTTATAAAAGAAAGTCTTGTAATATAATTTGCATATCAGTTACATGAAACTTGTTATTTTATTGAAGGTCATCTTTTAGAAGTTTCAAGAAGTAGGTAAGCTTGTGTTTACTTCATGTTAATCATATTGTTACGTTATGGGTCTTTTGTCTTATGTGTGGGCTCATTTCTTTCTGCACAAAACCTCCCTTCAATTCCTCTGCGGCAAACTGTCGATTAAAAACAAGCCTACACTTTTTGTCAATAAATGTTTATTTTTGACTGTGACAAATTCTAGCAGTTGTCATCACTGAGAGAGATAGAAAGAAGGTTACAATAACAGAGTCACTTAAATTACATATGCTAAGCTTGTCATTTGCTTATCAACTGTTGGCTTAGAGAGGAAGACAGAAAGAAAGAAAAGCCGTTCTATTTTTGATAGGTTAATTCTAGCCTGTGTCGTGGTGTCTGCCTTAATAGACCCTTCATGGTCTGCTCTCCTCTAGTTCTTTGTTCTCTTCTGACTATTAATTGCCACACTGGAATTTTTAGCCAAAACAATCTGACATTCTCTGCCAGTGTTTATAATTCTCCCGAAAATATTCAACCCCAGCAATTTCTGACAGAATTTCAACAAACATTTTAAACTTCCAAATAAATTCTTTCTTTCAAAATATTTTTTTCAAGATATTCCTTTCCTTCTTCTTCAATCACAACTTATTTTTACTAAAACTGATCCTTTTTTAAACTTTATCCAAGGCCCATGATAACATAAATGATTAAGCAGAAGTACCTATTTTATGCAAAGTAAAATATCAAAACTTGGATTGCGGTTAGTTATAATAAGAACTCAAAAAGTCTATGTTTATTTTCATAATAGCATCTCAATGCATTCTTCAATGCATGTTCATGGAAATTCTTTTTGTTTTCAACAGTTTTGTATCCAATTGAAGATTTACACTTATGAGGTGTGATCAAAACTGAGTTATATTATTTGTTAAAAAGGAAGGACAGATATAATACATCCAGGTTCACAACTGATATGAACAAAGAAACAAATATCAAAAATCTCTTTGACTTCATTTTTCTAAATATTATTTATTCTATAATCTTTGTTGTAAGACATTTAAAATTAGATTCTTATAAATGGTAATTGTTATTATAAAAGATAAATTGTACATGGTGTAATGGTTATTACCTTTGGGAAAGGTATGCATCTAACTTTTCTCCCTCCAGCTATGGGTAAATAGCAGGGTGGACTGAGCTATTTAACCTTGGTTAGGCAATCAATCTAGAAGGAAAATTCTGAATTCAAACCTGTTAAACTTTGCTTAAGAAACTGATCTCATGTTGCAATCTGCCCATGTAGAGGAGGGGTTGGGTGGGCATACATAAAAAAAATTATTTCACAAAGACAATTTACTAATTATATTTTTGAATTATCTTATCAAGTTAATATTGTTGGGAATAATTTCATAGAGTTTTATAGAAAATATTTTTGATTGACACAGTTGTTTTTTGGGAGATTTATCAGCCAGATTTTTAGTTCAAACTAAGAAATAATGCTATATTTATTTTACATCTCCAGTTTGAAGTAGTAATGTTTAATTGTGAATTATTTTAGTGTCAAAATTATTAATGTTTTCCTTTTAAACATTTAGAAATTTAGATTTCTTGTCATGTGCTGCAAAGATATGGCTTCCTGCTGATTATTGTTAGAGGATACCCCCCCCCCACTCCACTCCCACTTTTAATGTTTTCTTCATGATGAACAAAATTTTTGCTCTAAAACCATTTGGCTGTCTATAAAGATCAGACAAACAAATTCTTCTTAATTATTAATATAAATGTATTAAGACTGTTAGAAATAGGAAAATAATTGATTTAACCATTGAAACAAAAGACTGAAAATTATAGGAAAATGGACAAAATTTGCTTGTCTTCCTCTTTTTCTTACTAAATGGAAACATTAATGGAAAATCTATACAATATGACATTATTTATTTATACAGTATAAATTAACTTCCATGTTATATCCTGTAATTTGTAAAAATGCAAATCTGTCTCTATGAGAAATGTCTTCACATTATCACTTCTCATTGCTTTTTTATTTTTTTTTTATTTTTGCTAAATGGAAACATTAATGGAAAATTTATACAATATAAATGTCTTAGAATTCTCGATTCTCCTCAGATAATCACTTCTTATCCGAATCCAAGAAAGGATTATAATTGTTATATAAAAGACTGTGCTACTTGAACAAATGTTCAGTCTATTAAAAAGATTGCATGACAATCATAAATTTGTTAATATGTTAAAAATGACATTCATACATCTGGATTGGTTAAAAAAACAAATCCCAAAATAGACTGTAAAAACTGCTGTCAAGAATTGGAATTGATTGGTGGGGACGACAGAAAATGATGACTCAGTCTTATGGAGAAATCCAAGGTTCTTTGTATAGATGTCATTGATGCTCTAAATACAGCAAGAATAAATGCCAGTTGGGAGCAGGAAACAAAATGGTATGGAAAAAAGAAAAAAAAGACAAGAAAAAGACATTAATAACTTTTTATCCACAAGTTACTTATGTTGGATAGGAAGAATCTTAACTTGACAGCCAATATGAACCAGACCTTTAAAAAAACAAAACAAGAAAAATGTTCCCAGTTGTATCAGCCAGGTCAGGTATATTGTCATTGAACAAACAGGTAAGCCATATTTATTTTCTAGGTTGCTAGGTGACTTATGCTTCTTGCCAAGTCAATCTGAAATCCTTGAAAATATTGATCCCAATTTAAGTAAGAAGCAAAAAAAATGGTTAAATCTTCTTATGTCAGCCATCAAAGGGTTAAGAGGTGAGTAATTATTTTTCCTTCTGCTGATAATTATTATCAAATCTCCCAGAACAGAAATCCCCAAAACTCTGGCATCTGTGAAAAGAGAAAATTGGTGGAACCCCCACCCCTCTTAAAAAAAACCCAACCCTTTTACACATGTATTATTTTTCCATTTATTTTTTTTCTAGTTGCTTTTTTTTAGTTTTTGTGCTTTTCATTCTTTATATATGTATTTGTATCCACACATATACAAATTAAATAAAATGATAATTGTGAAAACTTCTGGGTTTACTGCAGTTTCTATCAGTTAATGTCTTATCAGGATCAGGTATGCCTAATTAATTATTATTATTAATTAACTTTCAAAATTAGGTACGACTTCAATTAAGCACATATTCTCCCAAAAATTGTCAGCTAAAAAAAGCCATATCATAAACACATCGCATGTGTATTTACTTCTCATACTGTCGTGTAGAAGAAGTCACTATAATTATAAATTATTTTTTTAAAGGGAAGACTATACACCCTTTAAAATGACTACATTTTTGTAAAGACATTTGTTATTATAACTGAATGTATATAGCTATGAAAGTAAAAGAGAAAGCAAAAAAACAGAAATAGACTGATTTAGATTTAGAATAGATTCACTTGGTTTTTGGTTTTTTAAAAAGAAATTTTTTTTCTTTTTCAATTGTCTTAAAAAATAATAAAACCATGCAATGAATTTGGTTAATATTTATAGATGTGAATTGGAGATTAAATTTCCACAATCTAACATCATTCTTTTCATTTCTATAATAGAAAAAGTAATATGAAAAAATCATGTGTAAAACTGATGACAATAAAAAAAAAAGTTATAAAAGATTTAAAGGATTTGTAATAAAGGATTTCTGTGTGTATATGTAGTGTAATAATTAAAAGACATTTATTTTACACAATGTCAATGCACTTAATCCAGGAAAGAATATTAATCAGATGGATTATAAACTGGAAATTTCAGACCAAAATTCATCTCAGACATATATATATATATATATATATATATATAGTTATTTACTAAGCTTAGCTTAGATGTGGCAAAAGGCCAGAATATATATATATATTATAGTGTACAATAAATAAATACAGCTCTTGCAGAAGTAATTGAGCACTTTACTCTCATTTTTCCAATACTAACAAAGGATTAAATATATATATATATATATATATATATATATATATATATATATACTTTTTGAACACAAATATGAGATGTGTTCAAAAAGTATTGAGACTAAAGCTGTATTTACCAAGAAAGAAATTAATCATGAATGAAACATTAATTTTCTTCAAAATAATCCCCTTGGCATTCAACACACTTATTACAGCAAGTTTTTTTTGAAACTCATCTGTTGAGATTGTGTGAAGCTATTGTATTTCTCTTAATATAGCCCACATCCTCAAATCTGAGTTGAGATTAATTTTCAGTTTAGGAAATAAGAAAAAGTTTCTTAGGGAAGCTAGTTGTGATGGTAATGTAGGACGCTGTACTCATAGAATCATATATATCATCAGAAACTGCTGATCAAAAAACTATTGAGAATTGGCACTGACACATCAAGTCTAGACATCATTACTTTATCATAGAAGTTACTTCACTGGGTTTTATATTGTTATGTTATCCAGGAAGATGAATAGATGAAGATAGTTTATATGAATTAAGTGCTTCTTATTCCAGTTCTTTCTTTCTTCTACTCATATATAAAAATACATATGCAAATAAAAACACACACATATATATAATCATGTACACGAGAGAGAGAGAGAGAGAGAGAGAGAGAGAGAGAGAGAGAGAGAGAGAGAGGCCAAAAAACTTGTAACAATCTGATAAATGAAAGCAATACTACATCTCAACAATGTTCTACCATTTTATTTTCTCTGTGTGTTTATGTGTTTTGTATCACTCACATATTTTCACTATTTACCCACAAATCAATCAAAGTTCAAACACCATCCCCTGAACATCTCTTTTCTTATGTATTTAATTTCCTTTTCCATGGCTTCTGGTTCAAGAGGGGGTCAGCAACCATCATCAGAGGGGATTAATCTTCTCTATGCCAAAGTGCTACTTTCTTTTATCCAAACATCCAATATATTACATGTGCAAATGTCTTCATTTGAATTTTGAAAAAAAAAAAAAACAAAAAAAAACACACAAAACTTCTGTCTCAATACTTTTTGATCACACCTTGTATACATAAATTTACCAACTCCTCCACATGAGCAGGTCAATTTCTTAAGCGGAGTTTAACAGGTTTGATTTCAGAGGTTTCCTTCTCCTAGATTGGTTAAAGTGCCCAGTCTGCCTACTATTTACCCATGGAGGGAGAGTAGTTGGATGCATACCTTTCCCAAGGGTATTAGCGCTAAGTGAAATATAAACAGCCTCGTCCAGGATTTGAACTCCAGTCGATAAGTCCATGATCACATCATGCATATCCTTTCATCATTGTAAGAACATTTTCATAAATATTAACAAAATAAAAAAACATTCCACCTGACTTACCCAATTTTTATTATCATCAACCTTTTATGATTGATCAATGAGAGTCATCAGCTTTTTGCTGCTATTGTTTCTTGGTTTCTTATATGAAAATTGTTTATCAAAATTCTCATTCACCCAATATTTTCTCTATGAACTTAAAACATAGCAGTAACAAGACATTTTGTCATGGGGTAAGAAAAGTGCACTCATGCCTTTTCTAGGGTTATAAGAGTAAGTGGATATGAATAACCACTGCTGAAATCTAAACTCACAATTATCTTCTGTTTGAGAAAATAATTGTTTGATAACATCTATTGCAACAAAAGTCAATGAATATGAATTGCTAATCCAACAAATTCTGTCAGTGAAGACACCATTTTGCATCTGTTATATGTTGTTGTATCTTAACATTCAAGACAACAAATTGATCAGAGTGCATTAAATATTAGAAAAGTATTATATTTTATAGTCCTGTAGTTCAATTGACTTGTATTATCAAAATCGACAATGTCCTCTCTTAGTTCTACACCTTTTGTCCAACGTCACTTTCTCACAATTCCATTATGATCACTCAAGCTTGTCTTAATGAAATTTAACTCTTCTTCTGCCAGATATTTAACTTTATATTCACCAAACCACACTCCCACAATGCCTCTCATTTCTGGTCTGAATTCTGTAAAAAAAAAGTCACTTTCAGGCACCACTTTTTCTTCAGTCACAAGGTAAATGAAGTTCCATTCTTTTTATTTAAACAAGTCCTAGTCAATCTCTGTATGTACAAGACAGTATTCCACTATCAACAAGGGTGATGCAACTATAATGGTCCTTATCTGGTCATGTGCTACGGATGCCTGATGAAGCACCTACACAAAAATCCTTGGAATTACTGTAATAAGGTCAAACAAGTGCAGGTGTGAATGGGCCACCACTGCACAAACTTGATTGGTAAACTGAAGTGAACCTACAAAATGCAGGACCAGGGGCCCTAACATCTGGCAAGTGAGTGAGGGAGCTAAGGACCTCACAAAAAAACAGTGGTTTCAAATGAAGGAGGATTGAATGTTGCTATTGGATGTTCCAAACTATTATAACAGCAGAATACAGTAAATCATTATCTATCAATTTGTCAGTAATGTGAACATTTTTAATCACCAACAATTTCTTTCTTCCTGAATTTAGATACAACATACAAATTAAGTACTGAAATTTGTTCAAATGAATTTTAGGTAAAAACTACAATATTCTGTGGTTGAATAATTAAACATTGATGTTACTATATTACTCTGCAAATAAACTTCACCTAATACAAAAACAGCATATAGCAGGAGTGGATTTTACAAATTCTTTTGTGAGGTTGGATAAAATTTATCCATTGCATTCTTCAGGCATGTTCTAAAATTAATATTTTATATAAATGTTCTCAGATAAAATAGATAAATGTTAAATGATCAACTTTTTTAATCAATAATATTATAAACACTATATCTATTCACATACTAAATATATAATGTAATATATATATATATATATATATATATATATATACAATGTATAATGTAAAACTTTTACACCTGCTTCATAGATATTTTGTTAGTATTTATTTTTTCCACTATTTATTGAGAGTGAATAAGTTTTGATATATTTGTAAGTGACCTTCATCTTCATACAATAACCAACACTCAGAAAGAGTAAGCTATTACAAATCATTTTGTGAGGTTAGATAAATTGTACCCTTTATATCCCCGCAAGCATGTCTCGAAAATTAATATTTTACTTAAGTTTTCTCAGAGAGATATTCTTATCCCTGGTGTACCATGAAAGAAAAAGTGAGTGGGTAGTTGAACAACCGACTCTCTCATAAGTATTCTATTTGCCTCGTCAGTAGTAACAAAAAACTGTCACCTCCATTGTCAACATTGATAACAAAATGGCAGAAACAATTTTTCCATTGAGTTGGCAGCCAAGAATAGAAAACAGACACCTGAAAATATGAAGATGTCCAACAAGAGAAGGGGACAACTTACTATTTAGTTCTTTCTAACAAGATTTATGTGCACAGTCTACCCGATAAGCTGCCAACCAATGAAAAGGATGGATTTTCAAAAAAGAAATGATTGAGTGTCTTTCTATACATAACTTCCTTTTGATAACTTATAAATAAACTGAAACCTCAACCACATCTTGTTCTTTTATTTTGCAGCCTTTCATCACAAAAAAATAATCTTATCCCCCCCTTCCTGCATCTCTGACGACTAAGCTCTCAAAATATTTTTGTTGTTTGAGAAAATGACATTCGTATAATATTCTTTAAACTATTTCCATTTTGAACATCTCTTTAAGAAAGGAAGAATTGATTAAAGATGTTTTCAAAACTCAGAATTACAATATAAGAATATTTAAAAACCCATCAGGATTTATAAATAAGGTTGCAAAAATTAAGTATTTAAAAAAAAATTATATTCCAATATTTTTGTTTTCAAGTGGAATTTTTATATAATAATTTGAGTACTTGAAGTATCTTGTGCTGCTAGAATGAATTGGTCTAGTTGGTATGTTCCTGATAATTTTCTGTTTTCATTTTGTTCCTTTTTTCCTGATTGATTAAACTCCTGCTGATGACTGAAAATGAATCAGCTGAAACATTTTAATAATATCAAGAATATTAAAAGGAGGTTCAATTCTCCAAAAGTTATAGACAATATCTGAAAATATATTTCTAATCCAAATCCTTCTAATGCTAAAAACACCTGGTTCTGTTTATGGATGACTTAATCTTATTAAATTGAGACACATGTTTTGGATTTTCACTTAGGGTAGGAAACACTTAGTTCTATTGGTCAGTTAAATAAGTGCTTGTGCCTGATAACCATCAGCAAAAAAAATTGATGATTGATTACTAAATCAAACCCACCATTCATTTATTATATATTTGATATTACAAGATACATTAAAAATATGAAGTTAAAATATGAAGTTAAAAAGTGCCAACATATGTTGAAGGACACCTTAAAAAAAAATTTTGGTTTATATAATTTATTTTACAGTAGAAAACATATGGCCAAAATTGGATTTTATGGTTGAACTGCAGAAAAGAACAAAGATTTTGAAATCATATAAATGGGTTTCTGATTCTGAGGTGAAATTTTGCATTCAGAAAAATCTTAGTTTAAATTATTTTTAAACAATTTTCTTTTTTTATTTGCTGGAAGAAATGATCATTTTTAAGTTGTTGGAGTTGAATAGCACAAACAAATTTACAAGATATAGATAAAAGGGGGGGGGGAGAGAAAAAAGAGGAGGAAAGTGAAACTAGAAATTTTGGGAAACAAAAATTTAAAAATATCTAAGCTGATTTTCTTTAGTGTTGTAACTTTCAAATGAACATGGGCTCAAAACTGTTCCAAATTTTCAAAGAATTAGTAAAAAAAAATGAATGAATGAATAAAATAAATCATGGTACCATTCTTGAAGTGAGATGACTCAGACCAAGTTTGAAGAGAGTAAAAAATTTATAACAATCTCTTTGTTGAGTATTTAAAGTCTGAAGTATAACTTGTTTTTGATCTTCTCTTTCTCAAGCTCTAATCTCTTTCCATCACTAATTAATGTCTTGTTTAATTCAAATTTTCCTTGCTCATTAAAAATTAGTACTTTTGAGGAATTTAACATACCAATATTCAAAAAAACAAACTGTGACGAAGTCAAATGATTATCCACCCTGTTAAAATGTTATAAAATTCAAAAACTGACCTATTAAAAATTTTACATTTAGTTAGAAAAAAATGAAACTGGGATAGTTTTTAAAATATTTCAATATCTTTTAAAAAGAAAACAGAAGAAAATAAATAAATAAATGAAGAGATATAAACAAAAGAAAAACTCTCCTTATAGGTAAGTTAGATTTTCTTCAGATAAAAATATTATTTATTATATGTAAAAACAAAAATAATGTTATAGCATTCTATTGAGGGTTTTTTTTTTGTAAAATTATCTATTCTGTCACATGACTAGAAATGGACACATCACAGCTAACATCAGAGTTACTTTATTAAAATAATTTTCCATTAAATATTTCCTGAAAGTGAAACATTAACATGTAGAAATATAGATTTTTTTTATTTAATGATACATTAATACATTTCAATCTAAAGTTTTGCAACAAAAGCTGTAACTGTTGGAGTGAGTGAGCAAGTCAGCCATGTGGTTCTTCACAAACACAAGAATCAGCTCAATACACAAGATATTTAACGTTCAGATGAAAAGAAGAGAAAATAGACAGTAATAAGCAGCAGCAGGTCTGTTTGAAGATTTTTAATATAAAATTTGTAATAAAATATCTCGATTCTGAAAACCAGACATCATCATTTAAACAGAAATACAAACAAATATGCAACGTAAAACCAATTATCCTGAACGTATTTATAGATGATTGCTTGGTTATATGCGGCTTATAGGTGTTCAAAAAGGTTTGGACTTTAGGGATTGAAAATTAATCCATAAGGGTAACTTTATGAGGAACATGGGATAGGCAGTAATGAATTCCAAAGTCATTAAAGGTGGCCACAAGTCAATTCAGAACACAAACTTTTCTATTTTGTCATAATACAGTTTGCCAGGTTTTCTTGATTCCAAAAACTTTTGAATTTACTCAATAACCTTTTAAATTTAATTACTTTACTCCCACCCACCCCCTCCACATAATTCCAGCTACTCCAGATGATATCTTCTGTTAAGTGTTCAAAAGTTATCAGCACTACCATTTTTTTGTTAGCTTTAAAAAAAAAATTAACTAGAGAGTGAATAGACTGCTGGAAATTTAGTTGACAACTTTTAATCCAACTAACCTTTAAAAAAAGAGAGAAAACCTGACTTTCTACAATTCTATTCTGAAGAATTTCACTTCCAAAATGGGAAAAATTAAATTAAGTGAAAATACAAAATTAGATTAAATTTCTATTTTAACACAAATGATTTTTTGTTCTTTCTTAAATGATGAATATTGAAAAGGTTTCTAAAATGCTTTTAAAAATTTTGGTCAACTGAATTTGATGAAAGAATGAGAAATTTTTCATTAAACGACCAAATGATTTGTGTAAAGTTCAGCATCAAAAGGATATGAAGGATAAAACATATTCCCTTAATTTAAAGAAAGGGTTTCAGATTTTTCAATCAGGTTTTTCTAAAATCAATATATTTTACATCAGAATGTATTCATTGCATCTCTTTCTTTGTACATGTATGTGTGTGCATATCTATGTAGGTCTTTTTATATATGCATGTTTATGTGTATTATTATAAAAGATTTGATTTTCAAAGTTGTTTTTTTTTGTTACATTAAAGTTATGATTCTGCACTCAAAATCCTAAAGGATAACTACCATTGCACAATGGTTCACATGCTACTCACAGACAACTCTACAGCCACAGCAGAGGTGCTCTACAATTGTCACCTTGTGCTAGACTTAGCTTATCTATAATCATGAAATCTCAAACTACATAGTTGCCTATATGCTATTAGAGCACAAAATAAAAAAATAAAAAATAGTGAGAATAATTTGTGACATAGTACTGACCCCTGAGTTGACCTCACCAATGCCTTAGGTTGAAAGATCCAAAAGAGTCAAGGTTTGGTTTGGTTAATTTGTTGTAAGGCATATCAACCCCTTTCAGGTTGTTTAATGCTGAATCAAGTCATTTTGATATTCGGTTTCTTACAGTACTTGCTATTGCTTAAATGGTCACCCATCTAAGTACTGAACAGGCTCATCACTCCTTAACTTCAGTAATCTAGTGGGAACTGGTGCTTTCAACATGACTTGACTGTAAGCTTAGATTAAAGTCACCAATTAGTAAACTCAAAACCTGAAATGAACACCCTGTTGAAAAGTTTAACAAGTTGTTTATTAACCAATTAAAATATTCAGCTGAACATTATTAATCCCCAGTGATGGTTTTTTTTGACAATGTTGATGGTTAGATTTAAGACTTCAAATACTAACATGGCAGGGATAAGTGACAGGGAACAATGGTGTCAAGCCTTCAGTTGCAAATGATCAGCACATTTTCTTTCAGCTTTGGACTCTAACTTCAATGTTTAGCCTCCCAGGCCATTTAATTCAGAAGTAAAGAATCACCTTTTTTGACAGGTTTTATGGCACTGCTCTGCGAATTGTAACTCTGATCTTTGTGCAACATTTATAGACAAGAGAACTCTGTCGTGTCTTATCTGTGAATAATCAGTTATGACTGCTTATTTTTTATGTAGCCAATAAAAAGATGGTTTCCATTTAGCCAATCAAATAAGCCTGAATAGAAGAAAATCTCCCATTTTTAAAACCAAAATAATTAAAGTAATGGCAATGCACTTTTACATCTAAAAAATTGTTTATTCATTAACCAAAACTGTCAACTTCAGCCAAGTGGACTTTGATTGACAGCTCCTATCAACAATTTGACCTTTTCAATTTTACTAGCATTAGCCTTTTAGTTTGATTATTGTACAAATTTAAGTAAAAAAAAAAATTTTTTTTAACTATCTCAAATTTCATATACTAATAAAATCCACATGAACCATTTTAACTTGATGCATATTGTAATTAACAAAATCAAAAACAAAATTGAAATTGTGATTGGTCATCAGTAATACCCACAACTATATTATCATAAATTGTATCTTTGTGTTGGTTATTTCATATAAGTAGATTTAAAATAACTCAAGTTTGTCAGAAATTAGTGCACTAAACAAAAATAACATTTCAGCTTTTTGTTCGTTTTGATAAAGAATGCAATTCCAAGTTCCATATTTGACGACAAAGAGAAAAATATTTTTCAAAAACCAAGAAAATTAAGGAAAGATGGAGGAGACTGAAAGGAAACAACAAGAGATGGAAGGAGCAACAACTACAATGCAGATTAACAATTTGAAATTAACTCCCCAGAATTAAATATGAAACATGATACTTTTTTAAAATTATTTTGTTACCAAAAATTTACACCTTATAAACTACAAATCCATTCTTGCTGAGAAATTCCTAACATTATTTCATGATGTGAAAACTTGCAACTTTTTATATGAATAGCATTCACATTTTGTGGTTGTGTGAGTTGAAAAGTTTTATCTGATTAGAGGAGATGAGTTTAGAAATTTATGAGTCCACTTTGATTTGTCTGAGATAATTTTCTTTTTCAAAGGATTTTAAACATCTTGCAATCCAATTATAACAAATTAAACTTCATAAGTTTTGAGTTATTTTCAATAAATATACAAATAAGACTTTCTGACATCAGCAAGTTAAACTTCATTTTTTTGTTCAAAGTTTTCTTCCTGAGGTTAAAATAAAAATTATGAACGTACTCACACACACATACATGTAAATATTATAATCAGTTTCATAATATTGCAGCACAGCAAAATTAGCAGATTATAGTCAGATTTCTATAAATGCAATACTGTTAAAGTCCCCTAACTTGGAAAATAAAAATTTTCAGTCCACTTTGTGGGGTCTGTGTCCACAATAATGTTAATAATGATTCTATCTATAATTCTTAATGTCTTACCAAGGGAGATAACACCAAATGTAATTTGTTTTCAATTTGAAATTTTGATTTCAGTTGTTCTATATTCTATAAGTGTTAGATGAAAAGAAAGTTTTTGAAAAATCTTAGAAATTTACAACAGCTTAAAGGCAAGTGTATGACACAGTAACATAATTAAATAATCTTGTAATTAAAATCTGAAAAGAAAATCTTTAACATTGAAAGAGGGGGAAAAAAATGAAAAGAATTACTAATTGCATCATAAAATAATGATGATAGCTTTAGCATTATTAATCCAATTTATTAACAACTAATTATAGACTTATTGACTTTATCTATTTGAAAATAATTATAAATCTTATACATAGAAAATGACTTAAACTTAATGAATGCCAATGGCAACTTTTATATAAAACCATAGATAATGTAAGTTTTTAAGATATTCTTATAGGTAACAAGCAAATTAGAGAATAAAAATAACTTATAAACATTTCAATGTTTATTCACATTATCCTCAGAAATGGGAAAAGATTTGATCTGGATTTTATTTATTTTTGGTATTTATGCAAATACAATTGTTACATAATGACCTATTCATTATGTAATGTTGTGTATAATTTAAAAGTAATGGTAAATATAAAAACTCAAAGAAATTCAAATAAGTATGGTAGACAAGTCTCTGATCCCTGATTGACCTGGGAGCTGTTCTCTCATTGGTTAGTCATGTGACAAGTCAATCCGTGGAAAAGATTCAGTTAAGTTAGGTTAGTCCCAAACGTTATAATGGTCAGATGCATAAAATAGATATTCTCACCACAAAGTTGAGTTGGGATTTCAGGTGAATAGAGAAATGAAAAAACAAACTATCTATTCTCCATGTTCATTTAATAACAAAAAAACTATGATGTATACAGAAAGAGATATGAACCTGATGATGACCTGAAGATGAAAATGTGTTCCCAACAATAAGAAATCAAGCCAAGAAGATACATAGAAGAAACAAAGAAGAGAAGGTATAATCTTATTATAATAGAGATTGTGTGTTTTTCTGTCTGTAACCGAAACTATATTACGACTCAAGTCACAATTCCCTTAATTATTCCATTTCCATACGCCATGATTTTATTTTTATTTAAACCTCAATCATTAATAAAATTGTTTTACATTATTAATACTGTTAACCATATCTACATACTAATAACATGCAATTGTATTTATATATACAACAAAATAGCGGTTTACAGTGTTAACGAGAAGGCTAATTTGCATATTGATATTAAAAATTGATTTTAATAAATATGTGCTTAGTATTATTGATTTCTAATTGTTTGGTTTTATCTTAATCAATATGAGCAAAAATCTCTTCAAGAAATCTTAAAAGAAATCCATTAACAAGAAGAAATAACTGTAATTTTATTCTTTACTTCCTATTTTAACTAAATAGTTAAATTAGGGAAATCTAGCAATGAAAGACGGGTGTGATGGAAGAGTAAGTTTCGGTTGTTTTATTTTTCGATCATACCCCATTCTGTTTGAAATCTTTTTATCTGCATTCTTATTTTGTTTCATTAGCTTTTCTAATTTAATACAATATTTTATTACAGTAAAACTTAAATCCTTGCACCCGGAGGGTGCATATATTTGCTAGTAATAATAATATTGATTAAGTATGTTAACATAATGAGATGATTTTGCTGTAGCAACACAGCAATTTCCAGTCTATTTCCATCTTTTAATATTCAATGATCAAACATGACATTTGCATGACTGAGTCTTAATCAATGAAGAGACAAAATTTATATTTTTTTATTTATTTTTTTCTAAATCTAATTCATACTTATTTTGTTTGGTATGAAGTAAATATTTTCAGTCCCCATGGCATAGTGGATAATGTGCTGGACAGTGACATCATAGTAAATGAGTTCAAACCCCAGTTGGGCTGTTATGTTTACTTTAGAAAAGTTATGAACCCCTCATTCCCCCAGCTATGGGTCAAATAGTACGCCTACTGTTCTTATACAACAATTTCTTTAGCATTAAATAACCCACAAAGGTTGATATGCCATTAAACAAAGAAACCAAACCTTTCAGAGGTAGATGCACATTTCTCACTAGTGTCAGTAGTTCAAGTCCAGTTGAAGGCCATAAACAAAATATCAATACAGAGCACAATTTCAATAACTGTTTTGTTATATCAAAAACAATAGACCAGAAACCTTTTCTTAGAAACAAGTCAGAAAGTCAGATACTTTCTTTTAGAATTAAGACAATCTTTTGTTAGAAGATTACTGACAACCAAAAATGAAAAGATACAGAAGAAAAAAAAACAACAAAAAAATGTAAATGATGGATTGACAAAGTTAAAAGAAATAAAACATGAAAAGAATGAAAAACAAAGCACTGTCAGCAAATCTTTGTTTTTTTTTTGTCTTGGAAAAGACGACAGAATTCTGCAATATCTGTTTGCTAAGATGAGTTTGGTTTTTCTTGTCTTCCTTTTTATCAAAAAGAGAGAGAGAAAAAAAAAGAATTATGAACTGTAAATATTTCCATGAAAGGTTGATTCTTTTTTAGCAAGCGTCAAGGGAAAAAAGGAAACACTGATACTAAATTAAAGTTCTTAAAAAATGAAAAGATAAAAACCTATATTGAAATAAAATTTAAGTTTCTCTAATTTTATACATACACTCTCGGGGCAGCAGGAAACAATTTTTTTGCAATTATTTTTTGCAATTATTCTTTTATTCTAACAAATATAAGTGAAATATCTACAAGAATTTTATACATGCAGTGCTTGTGTGCATAGTGTCTTTTAGCATGGAATAGATTTTTCTTTATTTTTATTCAGAAAACAAAGTGGTTTAGGCAATCTGTCTGATAGTTGCTTAGAGTGTATGACATCAATGTTGTTTTATCTGCTTCCTACAGCTGGTCAGGGTTATGAAATTTCTTCCAACCAGTTTGGCTTTAATATTCCCATATATTCTCTATGTGGTTAAGATTTGACAAGTGACTGGAGCAAAAACACCACAGATAAAGTTTGCTGCTTTTACTATAATTTTGTTTTTGCCATGTCTACTGAAGTATTATTGGTAAATGCCCTGTTGCCTTTTATTTCAAACTAAATTTGTTTCTATCATTTGGAATTCATTTGTATTAATGAGAATTTCTTGAACTGAACCAAATGACAAATCCCTTCCCACATGCTCATTCCACCTCCTTCATGTTTCCATGACAGCAGGTATTTTGGGTTGAATCTTACCTCTGACCTTTAGAGATAGCATTCTGTTAATCTGACTCAACATATCAGAAAACATATTCAAACCATTGAATATCATTGTGTCCAGAAAATAAACATTTCTGTTGGTTTGTTACTTTGTCAGAAACAGTTTATTTGCATTTGTCTGAATTTTTGAGATGAGGCTTGATAATTTATATTAATTAGATTGTTTTTTTATTGTTGTCCTCATCTTTATTGTTTCAGTTGATGTACCTTCCAGCCTTCTTCAGGTGTTTCTTGTTGAACTTGGGAACCTTATAATTGGGAGGCTTCATGGAACTTCAAACTGAACCCTTTTTTTGATCCATTGGGCTAGATTAGTCTTATTCCGTTACCATGTCTCGGAACAAATGTTAAGCTATATTAAGAATATCGCCACGAGTTCAAATCCTGGACGCGGTAACTGCATTTTCACTTAGCACTAATACTCTTGGGAAAGGTATGAATCCTACTCTCCCTCCAGCTATGGGTAAATAGTAGGGCAGACTGGGCTCTTTAACCTTGGTTAGGCAACCGGTCTAGGAGAAGGAAAACTGAATTCAAACCTGTTAAACTCCGCTTAAGAAATTGACCTTGTGTCACATCCTGCTCGTGCGGAGGGGTGGGTGGGTTGGTTATTATATTTATATATATATATATATATATATATATATATATATATATATATATATATATTAAGTATTCTATGTTATTTTTGCCTGTAGTCATGATTGAACCTGCAACCAACAGATAGTCACTTAGAACTGTATTAATCAACCCTTATATCTGTTGCACCTGAAGGCTCCAGATTATGACATCTGAGTTGGATTAGAAACAACTGTAGAAGGCTAGAGAGCACATTGGCTGAAATGTTGTGTATATAACAATAAAGATGAGGACAACAGTTTGAAAAATCTAAATAAAGTTTATTTGCAGTTTTGATTATAAAAGAAATACCCAGAAAAAAAACTGAGTTCATTCAATCTTGTTGAAATTGTTGTTCTCTAAAGATTTTTTTTTTTTCCGAATTTTTGTTCCAATTTTATTGAAGCCTTTTTCAATGTTTCAGCCTTTTGTTATCTTCATCTATTGTCACTTTAAGTCTTCTTCTAGGACCTCTCACTTGAAATGTATAGCCAATTTTCGGAATTGAAGACAATGGAATCTGGACATCTTCAGACTTTAAAAGTTTCTGAATATCTGGATGATACTTTCCTGCGGCTTTTGACTTCAATAGTTGAATGAAATTTAGACGCCTTTTGAAGATATTTTGAAGTAAAAATAACCATTTTCTTCTTTAGGCACAGTGTAATAATACAGAGATATGATAAATATTTTATCCCCTGGGTCAGGATTTAGGTAAAGTGGACGCCAACTAGTCTGGTCAGTTGGGTTTGTTAATCCACTTGAAATTTCTATGAATTCACAAACACAAACATTCTTGTCTCTTTTATCTTATTCTAATACAAAACTTAAGTAAAGACAAATCAAAATCTAACAAACTTTAATGCAGTTACATATAAATGGGGCAGAACAATAATACTGATGATGATGATGATAATTAACTAGTCTGATTTGAAAAAAAAAAAAAAAAAAAAAAAAAAAGAGATTAATAATTTCGGATAAACTTAAATGCAAACTTAGCATATTTGTTGTATATTATTATCAGATATTTTGCCTCTATTCAAGAGAACAAAATATGAGAAAATGCTAGTGCTTCATAAAAAAAAAAAAAAAAAAAAAAGAACTGTATATATAAATACATATAAGATCATTTTATAGATAATAGGGTTTCCTGGATCTGATACTAAACTGCATCCAGTGGTGAGGCTCCAGTTTTGGAGCTCTGGAGAGAATAGAGTTACTACTTCATTACCATTACTTCCATATCCACTTTGACCCAATGTGGTAGTACATGTTAGAGTCCCATCAATGGGTGAAATAGGTCTGTTTAAAAATCATTAGTATTGGATAGGAATACTTGAAACCACAAAATTGTATGAAAACAAATGATTATTATAGACAAAAAAATGCAATTAAAAAAATGATTGTAATAGAATACTGAAAATGTAAATAATTATGATTATAATCAAACATTTACAAAGGAAACCAATTTTGGCATTAAATAACCCATAAGGGGGTTGATGTGCCATTAAATAAACCAAACCAATTCAGAAACAAAAATTTATACAGTTAGAATGTATTCATTAACATTGGTTGTGTAATTATCAATAACCTCATTTGAACCTTTTCTTATGCTATTTTTGTTAAAGTCTTTTGGTTTCAAAAGGAAAACAGAGAGAGACAGTTGTTTTCACTTGTTCATGTGTTTTAAGAACTCCCTCAAAATGATAAGATAAATTTGATTATAATACATTTCAAAGAACATCAGTAATTCATAAACAATATTTGGAAAACTGATAATCTCTATCATTGAATGAAATGATATAATGGTATTTGAACTAAACAAAAAAAAAGTCACAAGAATTGAAACTGTTCTACTGTGGTTGTAGGTAATTAAACTTTATTTCTATCTATGACGGTCCAACAGGCAAATCTAGTCAAATAAATAAAATAACAGTGTCATCAAATTTTAAACTGAAATTTTAGAAAACCATATCTAAAAAAATATTCTAAAATAAAAAGTTGGACAAAATTGACAATTTTTGTTATTGGGGGAATTTTTAAAACAAAATCAAAATAGAACATAGAACTCCAGTAGAACCTGATTTGCTGGACTTCCAAGCAACTAAATGGATTTTTTCTTTTGTTATACTGCACACATCCTAGTTTCAGCATCCATAAAACTAAATACAAGAATATTACTATTGCTTAGACTTTTCCCAATAAAACATGTTACATGAACCTAAATTGCTTTGGAAAAATTAAACATTTTATTTTTTGATAATCATGTTTCTTTTCAAACTGTATTTTTGAATGATATTATGTTATTCTTCATTGGATGTACCTAACCATTTATGTGGTGATTTTTCTCAGTTATCCCCATTTAAGCCAATTCAAATAGCCACCAGCTGTGATGCAGGCTTTTACTGCACTGGAAGTAGGAGGGTTTTTTTTTTCAAACAGTCAATTTCACAAGATATTGCCCAACCATCAAAACTGATACATTAACATGATCTACTTATCTCCAAGGTGAAGAATTTGATCAGGATTCACTTGTTAATTTAATGTTATCTGTTTTCATTAGTATGACAGAAAGTAGAAACAAAGAAACATACAGAAAAAATTACAATGTTCTGTGTTAAGAAAAAACAAAGGATTTTAAAAAAATAGATTTATTTGTAAATGATGAAGTTGATTAATACTTTCACATCTTTGGTTTTCATTTTGAAAAGAATTCTCAGTTTAGACAACACCATAGTCATCCTAATGTCCCGATGAAGGTTTCTATAACATACCAAAATGTTTTAATGTCAACTTCACAATCTACAAATAAATTTATCTTTTGGAATACTTTATTTTTTCTTACTTATATTTTTACATACCATCAGATTCATTGCCATATTTTACCACCCATACACACACACACACACACTGTGCCGAGTTTAATCAGAGATAAATGGGAGGAAGTGGATTGTGTTACATCAATCTTTTAAGTTAGAAAGGTTGTCTGCATTAAAAATTGTTATTCTAAATTTATCAGCCTAAAGTTTTTATACTCACAACTTTAAAAAAAAAGAAGAAAACTCACTAATGAGCCATTTATAAATGTTGATGAGGATTATGAGTCAGTTTCAGAAATGAATAGATATAATTTGTTTAGAGATAAGCAGTTAAGTAAATATGTTTAGTTTTGAATGGCTTGAATGAAAATCTCAATTAGTAATTGCATTCACATAGAGAGCAAAGTTTGAGTGAGAGTAAAGAAGACGATGGAGATGTCATTTCCAAGTGCAACGGAGAAAGAGAGGTGTGCAAATTGAAATCCATTTATCTGCAGGTCAAAGATGCAATCGAATCGAAGTGGAATGGAACCAGTGTCAGAATATTGCTGTAAGATTTATCAAAGTCTGCTGATCTTCAAGTGGATATGATGAAGCACCTTCCCTATTCCTCTTGGAAAACTTTTGAAAGATATCAAGGTGCAGGGAAGCTAGGTGGATGTGTTGCTAGCATATAATCATATCCCTCACACATTTAATAAAAGTGTTAGGTTTCATTGTGAAAACAGTTTATAGATAAATAACACCTATATGGGTCATATAACACCAAACAGCTTTAAAAACTTACAAAACAAAGTTTAACAAAAAGAAAAAAAAAGTAGTCTGAGTTAATAATTATTTTAGCCACCCATAATTGTAGATCACTTGCCCTCTCATGGTGCCAATCATAAAAAAGGTAAATAATGGCAATGTTAACAGTTGATCCTGTTGTAAAGCAAATTGATTTCGTAAAATACTCTTACCGATATTCTCCTAGAAAAGAGATGGTCATGCATCTCATGCACAATTCCATTTGTGGATTCAATATTCAGTAAATCTATTAATGATGGAGATTTTGTGTCTATCTGTCTATAACTGAAACTACATCACTGCTTACATCACATTACCCAATACATAGAATAAAGAACAACCTTGTATTATATACTCAAAATTTGAACATGCAAACTTAGATAGTCCTCATTGTTTTTTTAAAAGAAGTTTTAATAAATACATGCCTGGTATTATATATTTATATATAGTTTGTTTTATTTTATTGATATATATTTAAAGTTATCAGAACTAAGTTTCAATTTCAAATTGTTTTTTTGTTTTTTTACTCCTTTAATAAATTTGATGATTTTATTTATTTATAGTACAAACTCTCTAGCATTGAATTTTAAACTCCAACCGCCTCAGGCAATATCTTTCAAAAATTAATTTTTACACCACCTGGAGGGCGTTTCTTTTCTTTTGCTAGTTTATTTAATTATTGGCCAAGTACAATAGTAACCTTTGATTAAAAGGTCAAAACATTGTAGTTTATACAGTTTTAATTTGAGAGGATAAAAGATCTTTGGGAAAATTGGTTTTAATTACACTCAATATTTGCCACAACTCAAACTTCTTATTGCAAGAGATTTTAAAGATCTTTTGTTTGGTCTTTTTTTTACTGTTTGATTTTATAATGAAAGTTTACAGGAATGAATTACATCCCTCACCCCGTATCCCACCTTTTGTTCTAAAAAAAAAAAAAAAAAAAAAAAAAAAAGATTCACTGTAGATTAATTTTGATGCTTAGAGATTTACAAATAAAATTTGATGAGTCTTGAAAAATTTTTATTTACTGATTAAAAAAGAAAAAAGTTAAAAGTTCTGTATCAGCTTTCAAGTTTCATTCAGTTCAATAAGCCAAGTTTCATCACAAAAAAAAAAAAAAAGAAAAAAAAAAGATCATTATATTTAAAAGCTGAGTTCAGTTCTAGGCATATCAACCATTTCTCAAGATTAACAGTATTACCAATAAATAAGGACACTCCTAAATTATCTTAAATAAAAATATAATTTTCTTTGAAACCAAAGATATTGTAAGAGATGTACTTATTTATAGATGACACTAATTATAGTGTCATCTATAAATAAGTACACCTGTCAAAAAGTCTTTTTTGTATGAATTACCAAGATAAAACACTGTTATACTTGAACTCTTGTTCTTATCTCTGCTTGATTAAAAGAGAAAAAGAAAAGTAGATTGATTGATGGACTTTGACTATTGTCCTAATTCTGGTTCTTATAGGCATAAGATTTTCACTGTTAGTACAACAATAACCTTCTGGGAATTTCAAACTTGAATTCTTTATTCAATGTATAGTAAGTAGATTGTTCTTATTTTACTGTTCATATTTAGAGGAGGTTGCATATCAGTTTATTCTTCTTAGTTTAACTGATACAAAATATCCTCTAAGCATGGATGGAATGATTGGTTGGTTGGTTTCTTTGTTTAGTGGCATATCAACTTTCATGGGTTATTTAATTCTGAAGCCATCCTTGTAGAAGAACAGTAGTGGTGGGGATGAGAGGTTCATACCTTTCCCAAGAATATTAGTCCAAAAGCAAATGTAATACTGTGACTGGAATAAATTTGCCAACAATGATGTTGCAGTCCAGCACATTACAGACTTACATTCCACAGGGACTTATCTAGCTGAAATGAAAACAATCTACAATCACTTAATAAAGGGTTTCATTTAAAATAATCAAAGTTACTGACTCTGACACAGACATGAAAAAGGCTGTGATCATAATAACAACTAAGATAAGGACACTAGTCAGAGTAAATCAGTGCACTTTTTTTTTATTTTTAAATCTGTGATTTGGAACTGTAGATGCAGAGGTTGCACTGCATAACAAACTGCCCGTTTTCAGCTTTGATAAAAACTTTTTTCTCCACAGCCTGCACCACTTTGTTCTTACAACTAAATTACCTCATCTTTATATTTAATATAACTTTCATTCACTTGTCACATTTGAATATGTGAAGCAATAGTTTCAGATGTAAGATTTTATGACAGAGAAATTCAGTCTGATATAAAAAGAAAATAAGTTACACATTGTAGTATTTATGGTTAACAAAGAAAGATGATCTACTTACAAGTCTCTTTAGATATAGAATGAATCTCAATTCAAAGAAATGTCTGTGTCAGTCTTAAGAAAAATTATGTTCAACGACAAACACACCAAATCAAATAAATCTAAAAGAAAACTTTAATTTTCCAAATTATCAAAACCTTTTTGGCCTAATTGAAAAGTTTCAGCTTTCTTTGATTTACCATTTCATAAAAGTGATGAAAAATTTATTGGAAAAGACAAAAAAATCTTTTGAACTCATCATATCTACAGGGGAGAGTCAAAAATTATCCGCATTCTCGGCATAACATATTTTTATTATTTTCACACTCCATTCTGCACATATCTTCTTATAACTGGCACTGTTATGGTCATATGATTGAAGATTGAGCCTGATCATTCCATTTTGCTTGCTGTCTTTACTGTGTAAACATGGCCACTCCACAAGCAGTATGCACCAAGGAAGTGAACTTAGTTTTCCGAACAGAAGGAGTGTCAGGGGTTGAAATTCCACAATATGAGGACAGTACACGACTGCATAGGAGTGTGTATGAGCAGATAGAGTTTAAAACATGAAGAGGGAGCAGGACACACATCAATCTCCACCACTGATGAGAAGATTCAGCAAACTCAAGAGATGGTAATGGCAAACAGCAAGTTATAATCAATGAATAGCTTGTTCTCTGCAGATTAGTCATGGTTCTGCCTATCAAACCATCCACGATAAACTTAGCTTCCATAAAATGGATAATTTTTTAATCTCCCTCATATATCTTGTATTTGTTTTTCTATGACATGTTGTAACCTATCTACATAAGAATTTTGTTGTTTTATTTTTCCTTTTCTGATACATTTTTTAACTGTATAAAACTAAATAGGATTTATTTTTTGTAGACAATCTTATCAAAATTAATTTTGATATTTAAAAGTTTCCTTTCCAAGTGACTTTCTTCTTCAATGATTTTGATTTATAAAGCACTGAGAATTAAAATAAAAACCATGTCAAAATGTATTTATGTTATTGAAAAACAGTATAGAAAAAGATTTTCAGTCCACCCCACCCCACTCTAGAGAAGAAGAAAAATAAAATAAAAATTTCTATTCAATTCTAATAAAAGATAATAAACAATTTCATTTTTACCAAACTTAAGTGTTTTATGAAGAGAAGATCTATTCTTTGATTAAAAAATGTTTTCTTGGTTATAATATTTGACAACTGTCATTTTCATTTTTTCTTACATTTGTGCAGAGAAAATTAAGTTAAAGAAAACATACGAGAAACTTGATTCCTGGTTTACGAATCATGAGAAACCATTGGATTTTTTTTTTTTTTTTAAATATTAAAATCCAGTTTCATTTTTGTGCTGAATGTAAATGCAACTCAGAAGCTTTGAGATATTTCTTGTTTTTTTTTTCTTTGATGGAAAATATTTTGTTAGAAAAAAAAAAATCTTTGACAGCAAAAAATGTTAAAATATAAAATCAGAATTTGATCATATTTTGTGAAATGTATTTTTAGATCCAATCTGAAATCTTGAAATACTAACAATACAGTAATATCAAAATGATAACGGGAAAAATATTTTTAACAAAAACAAATATATGGAAATGACTCTTTAAAAATTTACCAAATTTCCTCCATAGCTCTACCAAATTTTCTTGGTATTTTCTACCTGTATGATGGGATATTTCAAAGTTCACTATTTATTCACCTCAAAAATAATTCTATTCAAATAAAGTCCTATTATTATTGTAATCCGAATCCTTCTGCTCAATTATAGTGAACTAACCATCAGTTTTTGTACTTTGCTTGGGTGTGGTATGTGGAGATAAAGTTCTTGGTGGAAGTGCTGCAGTGAGAAGCTTAAAGTAGCGAAAGAATTGAATAATGAAAATTAAAAAATAAAGAAAATGACACTATTCAGTGTTGATTATGTTGGATTTTGTGTCAAGTATTCAGCTCTGTTACAAGTTGAATGCCAAACTATCTCTAGAGTGTTGGTAGGTGGTTTATATACAGCTTTGGGTTATTCCACTATGAACTCTGGCAAGTTTACTTCCTGGGTTTTGATTGGCTGATGGTTTTCAGGGTGAGTAAGTACCCACTCTTCAGCCATCAGTCTGCACTATGCCAGCAACATGCAAGCTGTAACTTAAATACAGTCCTTGCATGCTTGACACAAAATCCAACATGGCGCTACAGACAGGATCTAAAACTGAAGATTGGGAAGAATATTTTGTCAAAGCGGGGATCTCTCCCGACTCAGCCAGGAGCTATGCTACAACATTCGCAAGCAAGAAGCTGACAAAAGAGAACCTCAAAATAATGGATCGGGCCATGCTTAAAGAGTTGGGAATCACGGCAATGGGAGAAGCCCTGTCTATCCTTAAGCAAGCTAAGGAGACCTCTACCCAGACGGCTTATGCTAAGGTACCACTAGCCAAGCTTCCCCAACTTCACTTTGAGATGACCCCCCCAACAATTCAGGAATTTCCGAATTGATTGGGAAGTGTTCACGAAGAGGACAGATATGCCGACGTCTCAGACCAGCATCCAGTTGTACAATTGTGCGATGAGTCTGTCCAGAATGCTATAATTAACACCCACCCCAAATTCTTCGCCACAAACCCAGACTGGCTGCTAGAGATAGTAGAGACATTGGTCACACAGAGATCGAATCCTATGGTGCACAGAATCTCATTCTCATCCATTCTGCAGAATGAAGACGAATCCATACTTGATTCGGCTATGGTCAGGAGCACAGGACTGCAATTTTATATACCCCAACTGCGATCATGACTTATCCAGCACATACATCAAAGATCAGTTTATTCGTGGTATAGCCAATGATGTGCTACAAACGGATATGCTGGCTAAGGCAGGGTTGCTGAAGACATTAGATGATAATGTAAGCCATGCGAGAGCATTTGAAATGGCCATGCGAGACAGAAATGTCTGGTGTCACAGATGTAGCAAGACTGCGAACATCAGCTTATCGCCGACAGAGGCAGGCCCAAAATACAGCCCATTTGGATGCCAGCTTCAATCAAGGAGGAAATATCATAGTAACACAACATAATGCGTGATGAGGTTGTGGTAGTTACCAGCATGGTGAAACTGGAATAGGTGACCGACCGCAAAGATGTGCTGCATGGGGTCAAACATGTAATGCATGTGGCAAGCAAAACCACTTTGCAAAGGTTTGCCAGTCAAAGGGTGAAAGTGAACGAGGCGCCATAAGGTGTTTCAAGGATAAAGGAGCCACTATGGACGCTCTCATTGCGCATGTGATGTTTGACCCAGCAAATGACATCTATAAGCTGTGCAACAATAATGACTGCGAAGAGGTGGAAGCAACATTGACCCTATTCTCCCATAGTCCAGATCCAAGATAAGCCAGCAATATTCCTGCCGCCTGTTCTACCAGGCTCAAAATCTACCCTGACAGTGGTGCATCAATATGCCTCGGTAGGCCAAAACACTTATGGCACATGGGACTCTCAGAGAGGAACTTAGTCCCTTCAAACAAAAAGGTGCGTGCAGTAGGGGGGTTTTCGTTGGTGTGTGAAGGTTGGTTGTCAGTCAAATTCACGATTGGGGTAAGAACCACAACACAGGCATTGTACATATGTAAAAAAATACAAGTGATATATTTCAGCAAGAGAGCCTGCATAAATTTGGGTATATTACCCCTGTGCTTTCCCAAACCCATGACAATACTACCATACCCTACAATCAATTCAGTAACATGCAAAAATGTATTCCCAGACTCCCAGAAATGATGCGCATGCAGCAATTAGACACCCCACAGAGAGCACTGATATATCAACATGCCTTCGTCCATCAAAAATCCCTCGAGTCCTGTCCAGGTTATTCCCACATAACAGGGCAGGCCTTAAAGAACAGTCCACTCCTCGTAGAGTCCTGCCTGCATGCGGGGGAGGGAGAGGGGAGATGTAGAAGTTATCCCCCAGGTATCATAGAAACAATACAATACTCACTGTTGCAGTGGGATTCTAACTACCACCGAGTTAGCAGACAAGAACAACATGCAAGCTGTAACTTAAATACAGTCCTTGCATGTTGTTCTTGTCTGCTAACTCGACGGTAGTGGTCAACCAATTAAGTATTGAGCAGGCTCATTGCTATTTAAATTTGGTGATCTAGCAGGAACCAGTGATTTCAGCATGACTACCATAATAGATCAGAATTGGTAGCAGTGTTATTGAAAGAGTGCATAAAGCTAAAAATCTTGGAATTAATGAAGACTTGACACATTAATTTGTCAATTGCCATAGCAATATGGTAAATTAAAATCTGCATTTAGATTCAGGAATTTAAAAAAATCAATCGTCAAAGTTTAAATTGATTTAAACAAAGATCCTATCTTAGTTCATTTTTGTTGATATCATCTTGCAAAATTTGACTGAACTGAAAAATAAAATTTAAAAATTGCAAAATATATGTGTTTGTTTTGCATTCACCTTGTGTAAATATGATCACATAAGCATTTTTTTAATAATATAATAATATATATATATATATATATATATATATATACTAGACAAAATGTGACCCGTTGTGTCACCCGTTAAGCTCTCGCTAGGTGATTGGGATTAGGAAAAAGAGTAGGATCTGCCAAAATATTGTCTGCTTTTCATTTTTAAAATGAATTAAAATTCATTAAACTGATTATTTAAGGGCAAATTTAAGTCGAAAAAGTAACATAATGAGCATCAGCAAAAAAGCAAAATAATATTATACATGTAATTTATTTTTGATACATTTAAAACAATGTTTTCGGTCAATTTCGACCAAGATACCTGCCAAGATGCTACTTCAAATCCATTTTTATGACGTATTTCATATGGAATATTAATGTTAGAAAAGTAAGAAGATTAAAACAATATATAAATACATATAATCATATATTGTTTTAATATTCTTACTTTTCTAACATTAATATTCCATATGAAATACGTCATATCTTTGTTAACTTTTCGTTCTCCGCCTATTCACATTCATGCATGCATCATCTTATGATCTTCACCTTCCATTTTTGCACATGCAATGATCACGTCATTGGCTTTCGTAAACAAACGTGCATATAAAAATTAACGGTTAATAAAATCATATTCACACATTTACTATATACTTAACATCTTTCATTTTGTCCCTCACATAAACATTACTTAACAGTGTCCTGAAGATGGTACAATATACCGAAATGCTTAAGTATTGACACATAAAATTGTTTCCCCTAATCATAACATCCTGTGTTTGTTACATTTTTAAAATATTTTCTTCTCATATTGTCGGATTAATTTCCTCACCGTATTTACACATATATATATATATATATATATATATACACACACACAAACATATTTCTTAGTATAGTTTAGATTAAAAGCAAAGTTATGTAATTAAGAATGTTATAGATAACTCAACTGAAAAAAAAAAATCTTTAGAGAAAAGATGAAGAGGAAGAACAACAACCACAATATGTTTTTTTAAAAAGTTGTATAACATTTATTTTGAAAATAACAGATGCCATTGCGACAGTTAAATATTAATTGTTACTATACAAAATAATTCTGAAATACAAATAATATGTTAATAATTGTAGAATTAATAATAATAATAATAAACCAAAGAATAAAATGAATGTAGTTGATCTAATAAAAAAGAATTGTAGACAAAAAAAGTGGATTCAGATATGAAAAATAGCTGTCAAACATTTCGATGACATTCAAGTGTCAAGGAAACAATCCATACTTTGGAAAAAGCCGCAAAGGGTATGTAAGTGGTTTGCCAATTTTGTGGGTGGGTGTGTTTATATACAAAGATCCAAATGGGTAGGGATGGGGGATATGTCATCCAAAGTTTGAATTTAATGTCAACTGTAATGAAGGATGACAAATAAGTATCAACTGTGGGGGGGAGGAGAACTGATATGACTCTAGCTATATGGGTGGTAGGGTGGGGTGGGATAAAATATCCCAAAGGAAGGATGGAGAAGGGGAAAAAAGTTTTCCTGTTGGAACAAACAGTTTATATCAATATAAGCTCAGCTCAGTTTAGTCTGGCATAAGGCCCCAAATGTGGGTACCCAATGAGGATTGCTTACCATAGTCTGGCACAAGACCAAATGTAGTGGGGTTTGTGGGAAGAATGAAAGATTGTGTTTTGTCAATCTTTCAAGTGGGAAGGGTCTGTCTGCCTGCCTTGAAAATCAGCATTTAAAATCCCAGCTTTTACCAAGGTTTGAACACTGACCTCTGGCATCAGTAGTAAATACAACAAAATCTCAGCCACAAAACAGGTCATATGTTATTGTCTTGAATTGTTTTATTCACTCCATTTTTTCTTTCAATTTATTCAAAGGTGATTTGAATTCAATTTGAAAGTTGTAAATATTTTCTCAATCAGCTGAGTGACCAGTGAATCTGGGGAATCTGTTCAGACCAACATCAAGTACCTCATTCACTGCAGTAGTTGGACTCAAAATCTTGGGGAGCATTGATGGTTGGGCAGTGGGTGGAAATAAAATTCCCTGCTCCAACCAAAGATGTGAACCTAGGGGACATTTCTAATAAAAACAAGGGTGACAAAGAGATAAGAACAGTGTATCCCCTAGGCACTTGAGTTGAGGCTTCTTGAAATAACATACCAAGCTAAGAAGACCAGAGAAGACGGAGGCCAAAGAGTGGGAGGGGGGATAAGAGGAGGGGTTAATATGAACCAATGACTTGTTCTCTGGTTAAGCCATTTCAAAGGTGGGAAAAGGTTTTCATTTTTAATAAATAAAATCAAGTTTCACGTTTTTGTCAGGATTTAGAGATCAATAATTATTTATAAGTTTTCTTTTACATTTCACAATTCAGTGAATTGTTTTCAAAATTGTTCTCTGAAAAAAGAAAGAGCACTGAGTATTTCTCTTGAAATCTTCCAGCAACAACAAGTATACATTAACATAATTCTTCAAGAAGCTTCCCTAGGTCATCTCTAAAGCTGAGAGGATGGCTGAAGACATGTTGGACCCAATTAAAAAAAAATGTATCATTTATCAAGTAATTTAAATGTCAAGAACAGAAGTTGTTAAGAAATTGAAGATTTTTTTCTTTTTATTTAAAAAAAAAAAAAACTTTTTAAAAGAGATTTTTAAAAAATAAAGAAAAACCAGTTAAAAATGAAGAGAAAAGAACAAAATTCCATTTGGAGAAATTTTTTAATCTGTTAAAATCCCATGGGATTAAAAAAAAAAGGGGAAAAAAAATTGAAACCACCAAAACTGGAATTTTTTTTTATCCTCTTCAAATTTGATTCCAGAAGATTCAGAAATAACCGACAATGTTTAACAAAAATAGATTTTACATATTCATTTTTAAATTTTTTATATTTTGTTGACTGATTTACTTCTAAATGGTCATTCATAGCTGTGGGGTGAATAAGTGCAGGAAACATAGTGTTTGTTCTACAACTAACCTTAATTCCTATTTAGACTCATAGATTTGTGATGATATATATATATATATATATATATATATATATATATATATATATATATATATCTCAAGCAAAATCTTTTTATCAAGTTAATAAATGAAGGTTAAATATGGGAAAGTGTTGGATAAAGTGAAAATATCTTTGAAAAAATGAACAAAGAAATGATGATGGAAAAAAAAAAAGGTCCCATTATAACCAAACTGGTATGAGTTTTTGTTTTACTGATTGAAAATAAACATTTCGGGTTAAAATAAAGGAGATATTAAAACCAGTTCTGATGTTTTTTTGTTTTTTTCTCCACAGAATTTATCATTGATTTCTTTCTGTTTATGAAAAATGGGATGAAAGAAATTGCATGCATTCATTAAAATGATTAAAAAAAAAAAAAAAAAAAATTTGGATCTTTTTTTTTCTTTCTTTCTTTCTTTTCAAAATGATTCTCATACATTCAAAGTTTCCCACCCCCCTTAGGAATGTTGCCATTTAGAAATCAGGCCATATCTGCTCTATATAAAAACTATCTATGAGAGAGAGAGAGAATTAAAAAAGGTTTGGGTCTCAAAATCATAGTGAAAAGTGTTATATATGCCATTCTGTTTTTTTTCTTTTAATATTTTAAATATATATATATAACATCATAATGATTTCATAAAAAATTTCATAGAATTTTGCTCTTAGAATTTTTTGTACTCCACCAAAAGACAAAGTATTATAACCATTTCTGTAGAGCACTGGAATCATCTACTCCCAGAGAAAATACTTTGCAATGAACAAAAGAAGAACTGGGGTGGGGGAGAGGTCACATGATTTTATGAAGTACTTTTGGTTATGAAAAGGAATTGGTTTTAATTGGAGATAATTTCATAATTGTCAGATTTTTGCAAAATATTCTTCTTATTGAAATGCACAGTAAATTCTGTCCACAGTTTTCCTTTTAGAGAAATTATTCAAGATGCCAAAATTATATTTATAAATTTATGCACATGTGCAGCAGAAAGATTTGCACATCTCCACACTGCATAACATATGCATTGTTTATATAAAAAAACAAGTCTCACTTGGTTGGTTTTACCCCCCACACCTTCAAAAATATCTTACAAACCCAATGAACCAAATAATAAATATAACTAATTTAGTCAAAAAAAAAAAAAAAATTCAAATAAGAAAAGAATGTCACCGATATTCAATAAACATTTTGGTTTTCACATGAAGCAACCATTTTTCAGGTGGAACATTTTTAGAAGTTAACATTCCAATCCAAAGAGAATGTAACAATATGTTCCCCTCACAAAAAAAAAAGTTTAAAAAATAAAAAATAAACCAAATAAATGCTAAAAAATTAAAACTGGATTCTAAATCAAATGTTAAAATAAGCCCCCCCCCCATCCCTCAAGAATCCCGTGAAGAATCAAATGATCAAGAACATAAGAAAATCCAAGTTGTAAAGCAATGAAATTGAATAGTGTCTGCTTTTCCTTTTGGAGACACTGGAAGCAAATTCCAGTGACCATCCGTGAAAAGGTGCTTTGCACCAGAAACACCAGTGGGGTTAGTGAGACACCAAAATTCAAGGAGCTTCATGGATGAAAGATGAAGGGACATTGGAGGAATCCAAGTTCACTATCACAGTTACATTATGGCCAAGAGCGCACAAAGTGTGAGGGCACTGGTAATCGACAATACAAATCAGTTCAGGTCTGAGGATTTGGTACCTTTATTTTCAGGAAATAATCCTCAAAGACTAGGTCTTATCATCATGTATCAAATATAGAAACCACATTCAAGAGTGTTGTAACTCCAGATGGTCATGTTCTTCAAAGACTGAACAAAGAAGTTCAGATATAAAGAATAGAAGCAAGGTGCAAACCCACAATCATTCTCTTTATTTAGGGCAGAAGGGGGCCAAGAAAAAGTTTCTTGGCAATACACCTTAGGAGTTTGTTTCTTCTAGATATACCAGCCAAGGTATTGTTAACTACCATATATTTGATCTGCACACATCTACAGTCATACGCACTTATATAAACACATGCATACATATATGATCAATGTATACATAAGTTTTTTTTTTTTTTTTTGTGTGTATGTATCTGTGTACACAGCTGATATTAAAGTGGTTGTTATGCTATTATGTATGTGTGAGAGTATGTGTGTGTGTGTGTGTGTATGTGCATGTACATGATTCTCCCAGACTAGCAGAGTTTTGAATAAGATACATGATTGTATCTTGGTACTTGGAAATCCTGACTGCTATGTCCATAAATGTCACTGGACCGGTATGCCACTGGATATTCTCGAATTTCTTGGCCCCGGTAAAGATGGCTCTGTACTGCCACCTACAAAAAAGAAAAAGCTATGTGCAAATTGTTAGAGGAAAAATTAGGAAAGACAAGCACAAAGTATGGAAGCAAGAAGGTGTTAAAATTTAACAAACATTGAGCAGCTCACTTTCTTTTCTTTGGTGCCGTTGTTGTTAATAGGCTCTGAGGATAATTGTTTATCAATTCTTTTTTAACTGGTTATTCTCATGTGCATATTTTGTTTAGAAATATTTCAGTCCTATTGTGTGCTGCTTAATATTTAGGTGAACTGATATAATGGAATATAATGAGAATAGACAAGTGATGTTTATGTGTCATTATTATTTGATGTCAGTTTTAAAAAAAAAGCGTTTTCTCTCAAACAAAGAAAAGCCAGAAATTGGTTTTGTCTAAGTAGAGAAATGACATCTGGCTTCAAGAGAATGGTAGAAAAAGGTTCAGTGCCAATTCCAAAGTGAGATTGAAAGTGAAATCATTAAATGATTTTTTGTAAAAAGCAAGAATTTCTTTTGAGATAGACAAGATAATGAAGTTCAAAATGTCTCAGAACTTTAGATAAATATACTGGACTAAATTAGTCAACTGATGATGATTGGAGAAGATGCTGATCAAAATATTAAAGATAAAGGCAATAATTACTTCCAATAGGATTTTTCACTTTGCACCAAAATGCCCCCCCCCCAACACACACAAAAAAAAATGAATAAAAATAAAGAAGCCTATAAGTCCAGTTTTCTTTGAAATATTCTAAAATCTTTCAACATAGTAATATATTTTTATCAAAAAGGTTAAATGATATTTTTTATACAAAGACACTTGCAAAGACTTAGCAATGGAAAAAAGATTTTTAAATGAAAAATAGAAAAGAAAAAAAAATTCAAAAGATTCTATGTTTATTTAAACTTCAACTTTTTATGCCAATGTTCATTTTATATAAATAAATATTTAAAATCTTGTGTCAATGAAATTATTGAAATTTTATAAGTTCTCAAATTCTTAGTCATGAAATTAATTTTGGTTATGTAGATTTTGATGATAATTTTCACATTAATAAAAAAATGTATTGCATCAATTGACAGCTGAAGGATAATTAACATTAGAATTTTGTCTGTTATGACAGCTAAAAATATCCCACAAATATTTGATTTTATCAAATCAACTCAGAATTTGCTTGTTGAAGATTTTAAAACTTAAATTCAGTTTTGGTCTGCAAGACCATTTTTCGTCATTGCAGATGTTTAAAAAAAGAAAAAAAGAAAGGAAAATGAGACAAGAAGAAAAAATCAGCAAAACAACATTTTGAAAATTTAAGGAAATTTAAATAATAATTAAGGAAATTTAAATGTATGAACCATGCAAAAAGAATTTTAGGTGGTTCGGGAATTGAACATTTGGAGATTTAAAAAAATTTTAAAAATCTAAATAAGGAAATAAAACTGCATGCACATATATTACATAAAAACTAAAGATTTTACATTCACAGACATTATGACTATTGGATAAGAAAAATAACATCTATTCATGTACATGCATCCCAATATGTAAATAAATATGAAGAGAATACATTAAGACATCATTATTTAGTGTAGATAAGTTCTGATCTCACATCACTGAATAGAGGATAAGAGAAACTAAACCAAAACTGTTCATTGGGAAACTGACAAAAAGTTTATATATATATATATATATATATATATATATATATATATATATATACACACACAAAATATAGAATTGGACTGTTATAAAGTTTGTGTTTACTTTATCAATCAATCAATTGAAAAGGGTGTGGATGGTAGCAGTTGAAGTCTTTTTTTAAATTATACTTTTTTGAAAATCATTGTGATTGGAAACAGTTTTTTCATACTCTTCCTAATATTCTTGCAGCTGTTCTTATGTTTCTTTGATCAATACAGGTTACATTAATTGTAGATATGTTTTGCAGTATTTTTTTTTCATTTCAAGGAAGTTAAGAAATATATTTAACTAACACAGTGAACCAATAATAGCAATTAAATGAATTATATAAAAACATTTCAGTCATCAATGAATGAACAAAATTTTTCTTTAATTTGACCTTTCATCAACATCATCTGTTGAAAAACTTTGATAACATTTAAATTGTTTCATTTTTTATATTTTCAAAATATTATTATTATTTGATTCCTTGAGAGTTTTTCACACATGCCTTAGCCGGTGGTTCACTAGAGATTGAATAACAAGTCTCTTCAGGTCTCTAAGAATCTTTTGAGTATTAGAATACTGAAAAGATTCTTAGAGACCTGAGGTGACTTGTTGTTAATCTTAACAATGCTCTTTGGATGGTCTCAATTCTTCCTTATTTCCAATTCCCCATGACTCTTTTTCTAATGCCTTGGGGACTGTTCCAAGGGCCCCAATTACAATTGGTACAATCTTTATCTTCATGTTCCACAATTTTTTCAGTTCTCAGGCCCAGTCCAAGTATTTGTCTTTTCATTTTCCTCTGTGATCCGCCGGGATGGCAAAATCCAAATGAAAAATAATTTTCTTGTTAATTAACACTAGGTCTGGTCTCCTGATCAGGATTGGGTGATCCGTTTGTATCTCAAAGTCCCAGAGAATTTTATACATCTTATTCTCCAAGACAGGTTCTGGTTTTATTATTATTATTATTATTATAAACTTATGTTATATAAAGGTGTGTCTCTTTTTTTATTGTTTATATTTCATTCCTTTGAAATATATTTTTTTAAATAGTTTTATTTTAATAAAAGTTTTGGATATTAAAGTTTTGCTGGGTGGATTAAAAGCAAAATAAATGTAAGTATGATTAAAACAAACCATGAAGATTTTTGGCAAATGTAAAAGGAAAATATTTAAGAAAAAGTTTTCTTAAAGCAGAAGAATCTTGAAAATAAATAAAATTTCCATTTGACAGCTTTTTACTTTTAAGAATTTATTCATTTACAAAATCTATATAAGAGATTCAAAATATTTTGTATATTTTTAACATCTGATTTGATGATTTTATAAAAATCCTGACAAATTGAGTTGTAAATATTTGCTGAGCAAATTCAATTTAACAAATATTGCCAGAATTCTTTCATTTATCTTGAACTTGAATGATAGATAATTTCACAAATGGCTAAAAATTGGTCTTAGGAATGTCATTATAATTACCCACAATACATCTCTTCCTGTCACATTGAAGATCATTTGAAAAAATATTTCTAGTTTGAAATTAACATGGCTGCACATAGAGGATATATATATATATATATATATATATATATAACCAGCTGTGATATAAATCGTAACCTTCTACCTAGCATATACAGGTACTTCCATTAGTCATTGAATAATCTTAATGAACTACTTTGTATTCATTTATTTTATTCCAACTTATAGTTGATAATATTAACCTATTGTGCAAATAGTTATTGAATAGTTCCTTTTAGAAAAAGATGAATGTAAAAAGTTTTTCAATTCTAGGCACAAGGGATGCATAAGTTTAAGGAAAGTAATTTTAAAAGAGACAAAATAAGAAATTGGACTACATATTTACTTCTCTTGATTCTTTTATAACTCAACTGAATTTTATTCAATGGGCAATTTTTGTTTTACTATAATGGATATTATATTGAATAAAGATTTTTCAAAGAAGAAAAATCCAATATTACCAATATTTGATGACCTATAAAACAAATGTATTTAAGGGAATCTGCTTCACTCTAAAACTCCCATAGATTCCCAATGTTCATTGAACACATTTAAAAAAAAATATTTTAAATGTTAGCAAATAAAGATGTTATTATGAAACTAGCATGACTAAGTCCTGAAGGACAAGAATGTTGAAATGAATAGGGGTGATGAGAGAATTCTATTTTATTGAAATAAATTGATATAAAAATTGAATTAACATTTGCTTTTAGGCTTCTACCTGTCAAAAAAAAAAAACAGTCTGTAAAAGTGGTGACCACACATATTTGTGTGTGTGTGTGTGTGTGTGTGTATATATATATACACACACACACACACACAGCCACTCATGGTGCAACAATTATCGTAGTAAAAAATGGACATTGCGACCAGAGTTCAAATCGTGGATGAAGCGGTTTGCATTTCCCATAGGGCTAATACCCTTGGGAAAAGTATGAATTCAACTAGTATCCCTCCTGCTATGGGTAAATAGTAGGGCAGACTGGGCTCTTTAACCTTGATTAGGCAACCAGTCTAAGAAGAAAAACTCTGAATTCTAAACCTGTTAAACTCTGCTTAAAAATTGACCTTGTGTCACATCCTGATGATGGTGGTGGGGGGTTTGGTAAATACAGTCACATATATACACACACCCATACCCAAGCTTGTAATATTCTTTTGGAAAAAAAATACATCTATTTTTGTTACCCTTTGGCCAAATATTTTAGTTAAAAAATATTTTTTTTATATTAGGTTGATGCAAAAATAATTTTGGTTTTTATTATAAAATATAATGCATATTTTGGAATAAACTTTTATTTAACAATATGCATGTAATATAGAATTTTAAAGCTCAAATTTCATTCTACTGATTTATACTAATGGTTTTGTTTTTCTGTCAAATTAAAAATGGTAAAAAGTCAATCTGAGCAATTTTTATTATACAACTTCATAATAACATGTAAACCACTAAGGAATTTATGGGTGGATATTAGTTCCCAAAATGTTTCAATGGAGATAAAAACCTTGAAGATGATGAGGCTTGCAGATATTCTTTGTTTATTGATGAGAACTAATAAATTGGCTTGGTTTCTTCTTTAATGGCACATTAACCTTTGTTGGTTATTTAATGCAAAAGTAATCCTTTTAGAAGAATAGTAGTGGTACTATTTGACCATGATAAGAAGGTTCATACCCTTCCTAGGGGGTATTAGTCCCAAAGTGAATATAATAGTATGACTGGAGTTTAAACTAGCTTACTATGATGTTACAGTCCAACATGTGGGTCATTTAATGGTGCCAAAGTTTTGAAATATTCATAGTGATAGTTTGGTAGAAAAGTATTTAAACTCAAAGATTTTTATAAACAAATTGTCTATTCAACCCATAGATGGGTCCCTAAAGGGTACTACCACTCTTGGTCAGAGTGAACCTGGGAGGAATAGTGATGAAGGGGTGCTCTACATTCCCTAGATGTCCAGAACTGGAACCTAACCATCAGATTGATTTTAATGTCATTTCAAGGACATGAAAAAACCCTCAGCCAGCGCCTTCTAGCACATATGATAAAAAGGGTTGGGTGGGTGGTGGTGCCATAAGTGCAATAGAGTTGGGACAATCATATAAGTGCTAGGGCTTGACATAGCCAGCTGATTGATCAGAGGGAGCCTCTCCAACTGCCCGTCTAGCTTAAGTAAGGGCCAAAGTGGAATGTCTAGCCACCAGTATTTTGTCCTTAAGCATCACAGATCGCCACCCACAGCCAACAGGTGGCCCCATTGGGGTAGTGGTCTTATCCCTCTGCAGAGGTGCAGTCTTTGTATTCTAAAGCCTCCTCAGCTGATAGGGCTAACATTTCAGAAAAACTAAACATTTACACCAAATTGGGAAAAAAAGGTGCTACACAAACTAAAGTCATAAAAAATTATTGTTACAAAATCTGCTTTTTACTTCTTTGCAAAAGAAAAACAATAATTTCCTTCTTCACCTTGTGGTGTGTGATAAAAAAAAATGGAAGTATAAAAAAACATTTCCTCAAAAGTGCATGAAAAGAAGGTTAATGGTCACTGTTTGATGGTTGGCAAATGGAATAATTCACTAGAACTTGTTGTTGGTTCTTGGTAAAAACCATCACAACAAAGAAATAGTCAGGAAATCAACAAAATGCACAAAGAACTAAAGTTTATATCCAACATTGGTTAATCAAAAAGAACCAAATTCTCTTTATGATAACAGCTAATCAAATGACTCATAAATGACCTACTACTTTTACAAGCCTCCCAACAACGTCTTACAAGAAAAGACTTTCAACAACCAAATAGCAACAGAAAATGCATTCTAATTTTTCCAGAATTCTATAATGCAGGAACAAACCGGCTTGGTTATTGTTTGCAAAAATACAGTCTAATAGTTCTTATTTCAATTAAGAAATTTTATCCTAAGCCGAGATATACTACTTTAAAGTTTTTGGTTAAAAACTATTATTATCTTTTAATTTATTGTAGGAATCAAAAAAGAAATTCCCTTGATTTATTATTGAAAAATTGAAATGTTTGAAGAAATTTCTCAAAAAAGATAAATGGTTTTATCGACTTCACTAACATTGGTAACTTTTGATTAATAGGATTCTGACCATTGACAAAACATAAAAATATCTTGAAATTAGAATCTATAGAATCAAATCCCCCCCTCCACTGCAGAAGAAAAACCAAAAAATACTTTGGCTGGTTCATTCTTTGACTTTTATAGAAATGTCTGATGTTCTGAGATGAGGTGTTGTTTGGTGAATTATTCTAATATTTTTATTTTGACCACTGCTGTGTTTTGTCTGGTGATATAATTCATTTCTCTAAGATGGAAATTAAAATCTTAAATATTTCAATCCCTTGATTTGTTTTTAATTATTACTTTATCCATTCACTGACATATCAACACTTTCATGGGTCATTTACAACAATTTCCTTCTTTTGTAGAATAAAAATTGTGATAAAAATAAAACTAACAAATTTTTAAAGCAAAAGAATATCAAAAATTTCACAGCACGTTGACATTTTATTGATTGATTGAATTGTCTTGGCTGTTAAGTTTTTTTTTTTGTTTTTTTGTTTTTTGCTGCCTGAAATAGTCAAGTACTTATGGATACAATTGGTTCATCTAAATATTTACTCTCACATTATTGTTTCCATGAATCACTATGGCATAATAGTGACAAAATCTTTTTGTCAAGGTATTCAGTGATAAAATAAAGTGCATTCTTGCTCTGTTTAAGGGTGTATCAATGAGACATTGTTCACAAATTCTGTTTTTTATGCTGACAACCATTATACCACCTGACTTTTCCATTATAATATCAACATAGGTTATAAAATTACCAAATGATGTGTATGGTTTTCACTGGTAAATACAATTGTCCTAATATAAGAAGTGATTAGAATGTTATATTCCTGTATTATCCACTGAAAGATTAAAAAAAGGAATAGAAATGGGGTATTGATATATTGTTTATAGCATGGACTGTTGAATTAACTGTGATTTAATTTCAGCAGAATAATCTAGTCTCTTGAGTCCTCAGCTTCAGGAGTTTCTATTCTGATGAATAAATAATTACAACTTTAAAAAATATTATTCAGTTGAATTTAAATCAATTTCCTTGATTATTATCGTCAAAGTTCTTAGTTTTAGAGAAGAATCATCATTTTCTAAAAGTAGAATTTTCAGACATACCCCCCCAAAAAAGGAAATTTCTTCAAATTTTCTTGTCTTCTGATTTGACATCCTAATTTGTGATTAGTCCTTTGCTTATGACTTTTCACTACAATTATTGGAACACTAATCACTTCCTATGTGTGTCTAAGTTTTATTAAAATTTGTGGCAATAATGAATTTTCTGAGTGTTTTTTTTGTCCAATAGTCTAGATAAAGAATGGAGAAGAACATTCACATTAACATATCAGATCAGTGTAGATATGAAATTAGGTCAGATGAAGGAGCTTGGAATTAGGAGAGAGAGAGAAACTGAAAGGTATAAAATAGGGCATGGCCAAATAAGAATATCTACTTTTTTTATATATAAAAAGGTTTAGATCTTTATATTCCTAAGCTTAGCATATAAAGTGCAAGCAACATTGTAAGAGGCAGATCTGATTTTTTTTTTAAAAAAGGATCACAAATAGGCCATGTTTGCAAGAAATTTAAATGAGAACAGATTTATATTCTTATCAAGAATTATGCAAAATTTTAATTTCAAATACATGAAAATATAAATTTATAATTGGATGAATTTAAAAAAAAAAATCTATATTAAAACTTGCCATTTTTTCTATAAATTTAAATTACAGAATTATTTATATGCAGATTATTGTGGATTCTCTAATTAGAAGGTAATTGTTATTTAAAATTGAAAATTAAGAGATCCATTAAGAATAGATATAGATATATTTCTTATTTTTAGAAGAGGCCTAAATAAACATCTTAATTCATAATTATAGTTCAACAATCTGAAGAAAAAACAAACTTTATAAATTTACAATTGACTCACATAAGAGTAAGTAAAAGTAAAGTCGTCGGGGCAGCTTAAAGTCGGTATCAGCCAATCAGTAAGGGAGTCTATCCCTTTTCACTAGTGCTAGACCAAGGAGATTGTATTTTGGCATCTGAGGTGGAGCGCCACACCTACCATCAGCTCCTTACTTTACCACACAGATCCCTGTGCTACTCATATGCTGAGCTGGCGAGGACTGGAATTGAACTAGAAACCATGTGGGTTTCTACCATGTGGTTTCTACCGACTGAGCTAACCCAAACATAAGAGTAATCATGCTTAAAGCACTAGTTTTTACTGAATCACCAAAATTAAGCAGCACTAAACATGTTCAGTACATAGATGGGTGACTACTTAGGAACAGCAGCTATTGTAAACAATATATACCAGGCTAAACAAGACAAGTAAATTGCAAATATGACAGGAAAAAAAAAAACTCTCAGTTGGGTGATTAATATTGAAGAATTATCAGGTATTAATTTTTTACTAGTATTTTTCTTTCATCTTAGTTGTTTTTCATTATAACTATTCATACCACCAATCTATGACTGACAGTCTATGGTGGATGAAAAATAAGTTTCTGGTAGAACTCAAACCCTTTTGCTTCAGGAAGCTTGGTTAAAAATGACTAGCTCTTTCAGAAGATTTATTCTAACCATTTAAACTTAACCATTATTTTTCTATGATCACTGGATGCTATACTTGTAATTTCTTTTTATACGTAAACATCCAAATTAATCTTAATTTTTTAAAAATACGATTGCTATTTTTGATTTTAAACATATTACTCTATTAGCAAAAAAAAATCCAATTGGTTAATAATTTTAATTTTTGAAATCTGCCTTGACAGTAAATTTCCAGTTTGAGGAAAAATATTTAAAAAATGTCTACCATAATTAGAAATTCCATTTACTTTAAAAGTTTTAAGATCATCTCTCATTCTTGTTTCTAGAAAAGTGGTTAATCATAATTTCTATAATCTCTCTCTGTAACTGTAATTTTTATCCTGTTTATTATTATTTGTCACTTTTTATGCCCTCTAATCTCAATTTTCCTATGAAGGTTTTATATATTCTTAAAACAACATTTACCTCTCTTGAAATAAAATTTTGAACCATCCAGCCTATTATTTCATACAATAGACAAATATGTTTTAATTGATTTTCCTATTGCTTAATTTATATTTAACTTCAATGTTTTTGGATCCAATATGTAATACTCTACATTTTTCAATGTTAAATTTTAATTTCCAAATATCTTCTGAATATGTTAATTTATTTAGATCTATTTGTGTTATTTCTTTTGATGGTGGTCTAACAAGAAGTTTGAAATCAACAATAATTCTATTTCTGGTACTGGTGGGAAGAGGGTTGTGGAGATCTCCTCACTCAGAATATCTGTAACAGGTTCAGCAAAATAATATGAGAAAAGTTATTCACTAGCAAAAAATGTGTTAGCATTTCTTTTAAACTTTGCAGACTTGAAAAAAAATCTTTTTTTTTTAACAAATTAGAATATTTGGCACCTTTTGAAAGTGAACACTTAAATTTTGCCTCTGTTCTGTCTGTTGGAATTTAACAACTCAAAACATATTCTGTATGTATATCTATAAGTTATAAGCTGCTCAATGTGCAGTGCAGAGAAACAGGGTGGATTATCACAATAAGGTGTCAAAAAATTATTTTTTAAATCCTGATCTGAAACTATGATTAAAACCTCAAATTCTTTCTACTTCAGATAATACATTTTTAGTACAAAAAGTATAAAGAATAAAATAAAGAAAATTCCATGAATTATTCACTCTTCCTGCCAAAACAATTATTTACTGCCATTTACCCCCATCCTCATTGAATGTTCTAATAATAAGCACATATTGCAATTTCAAAAGTGTACACAGCCAAATTCATTTTGCCATCTGGATCATTTGAAATTATAATGATGCAATTTACAGAAACAACTAAGAGTGTCATACTCTTGTAGATAAACTTGAAATAAGGAATCAAAGACCTGGACCTGTCCAATATCTATTTTTGCTCAGAAGATAATTTTAGCCCAGATTTCAAACATTTTTCTTATCTTAATGAAAAATTACTTATTCATGGATTATTCTATCAAGAGGTGAATTATTTTGACAAATATTAAAAATATTTTATTTATCAAAATATTTTTTTCTTTTCTGTTGTTTCTTTAATACTGAATAAAGGTGAGATATGTTGCATTTAGAATTTGCTTATAATATCAGTTTATTTTTTTATTTTTTCAATCATGTGTGCAATAAAAGTTACATTTTGTATGTTCTTAAATCTTTTTTTAATTCCTGCATTGAAAATCTTCTGTTTGTTACACATTTCTTTTGCTTTACACTGAAAAAGAAAAGAGAATTTTTTTCCTTTTAGATTTGAGGAAGGTCAGTGAAAAGTTGGTTGGTTCGATTTTATGCTATATCAACCTTTATGCTAAAGACATTTCGTTTATTCATTCTTTGTTGAGAACGTTGTTATTTGTGCAGGTACATTCAGATTTATTTAACCCATAATGGGACCTTAACAGCTACTACCACTCCGGGTCAGAGTGTACCTGGGAGTAATAGCAATGAAAGGGTACACACACCCCAGAGCTCCAGAATTGGAACTCACCACTAGATGCAGTTTAGCATTATTATACCCAGGATGCTAAGACCTCGCCACTGCCATCTAGCACATTTAAAAGGATTGGTGGGGGTTGCCAAAATAGCAATACAGTTTGAACAATCAGATAGGTGCTACGACTTGATGTAACCCACTGATTGATTGTGTAGCCAAGTTAGGGCTATATGTGAGTGTTGCAAGTCAGGTACTGCTCAGCCACTAGGATTCCATCCTTAAGCATCATGGATTACCACCCATGGCCAACATATAGACCACTGCAGAGGTGCAGTCATCTTATTCTCCATCCCAGCTGATAGAGCTGTCATAGAATAGATTGTCCAAAACAATCTTTGACAATATCAAAGAGATTCAATTGTTTCCTTCCCAAAATTTGAATGTTTATGACACTTTTCTAAATTTATGAAGAATGAAGACAACAATTTAAATGTAGAATCTGAAATATTTGGTAAGATCAAACTCTTGAAAAACTCATCACAATATTGTCTTATGTGTTTGTAGTGTAATGGTTATCATCATAAGAAATAGACATGGCAAACCAAGTTCTCTTTGCATTTCATATTGCACTCATACATTTTTTGAGAAAGGTATGAATAATTATTCTCCTCCAGCTATGGGTAAATAGTAGGGCAGACTGGGCTATTATTCTTAATATGGCAACCAGTCTAGAAGGAAACTCTGAATTTAAACCTGTTCAACTCCACTTAAAAAGGATCTTGTACTGCATCTGCTCAAGCAGAGGAATTGGGCGAATGCAAAATACCATTTTAAATAAACTGCCAATGTGTGGTTCATTCTTTGGACTGTTGTTGTTAGATGATTCTAAAAATCCGATTGGCCAGGCGCCAATAAAACAGACATTAGACAAAGGTCAGCTATTAAGTTTCTATCCACCCATTTAAGTAAACAGAATTCAGCCAGTCACTGATTTATAGCAATTAGTATTGGATTTCTCAAGCTGAAATCAGCAGAAATCTGTTATCTGTCTATAATAACAGATCAAAGAATTGGTTTGAGCTGCAATAAGGAGATCAATTTGCATGTAGAAGAGACCAATGATTGAGGCAAGATCAAAAGATCAATAGCTATAAACCAGTCCAATCATTGTCAATACAGATGAAATTCATCTTAGAATGAATTAAGGTTCACTTGTTAAATATTTACTGCCCTTTATTCCCATTTCTTTAAGATTCCTTTCTTGACATTTTTATCAAGAAATTTAAATAATCAGAAATGATTAAAGACGCAATCAATAAACAAATCAGTTTAAAATATTACAGAAATTACTCAACGAAATTAACTAAAATGGTTGGGAAAGAGGCTGAAACTTTTTTTCTTTTTTTTTTACATAGATGATTATTATTATAGATGATCTTAGATTTAATCTTTGGAAAATTTATTATATATATATATAATATATATATATAAATATATTATATATATATTATATATATATATGTGTGTGTGTGGTGTTGGATGCAATTCCAACAAGCTGAAAATAAATAATTGGTGCTGGGAGGGGGGGGGGCTAACTTTCTTTAAAGTTAATTTACCACATATTCATCCTAATCATAAAGCATCAAAGAATTTTCAAATATATTCCAAGTTTTTAATATAAAAAAAGGTCTGAATTGTGAAACTTTGAAGATGTTTGGAATTATTTTATATGCAGATTATTGTGGATTCTCTAATTAGAAGGTAATTGTTATTTAAAATTGAAAAATTAAGAGATCCATTAAGAATAGATATAGATATATTTCTTATTTTTAGAAGAGGCCTAAAATAAACATCTTAATTCATAATTATAGTTCAACAATCTGAAGAAAAAAACAAACTTTATAAATTTACAATTGACTCACATAAGAGTAAGTAAAAGTAAAGTCGTCGGGGCAGCTTAAAGTCGGTATCAGCCAATCAGTAAGGGAGTCTATCCCCTTTTCACTAGTGCTAGACCAAGGAGATTGTATTTTGGCATCTGAGGTGGAGCGCCACACCTACCATCAGCTCCTTACTTTACCACACAGATCCCTGTGCTACTCATATGCTGAGCTGGCGAGGACTGGAATTGAACTAGAAACCATGTGGTTTCTACCATGTGGTTTCTACCATGTGGTTTCTACCGACTGAGCTAACCCAAACATAAGAGTAATCATGCTTAAAGCACTAGTTTTTACTGAATCACCAAAATTAAGCAGCACTAAACATGTTCAGTACATAGATGGGTGACTACTTAGGAACAGCAGCTATTGTAAACAATATATACCAGGCTAAACAAAGACAAGTAAATTGCAAATATGACAGGAAAAAAAAACTCTCAGTTGGGTGATTAATATTGAAGAATTATCAGGTATTAATTTTTTACTAGTATTTTTCTTTCATCTTAGTTGTTTTTCATTATAACTATTCATACCACCAATCTATGACTGACAGTCTATGGTGGATGAAAAATAAGTTTCTGGTAGAACTCAAACCCTTTTGCTTCAGGAAGCTTGGTTAAAAATGACTAGCTCTTTCAGAAGATTTATTCTAACCATTTAAACTTAACCATTATTTTTCTATGATCACTGGATGCTATACTTGTAATTTCTTTTTATACGTAAACATCCAAATTAATCTTAATTTTTTAAAAATACGATTGCTATTTTTGATTTTAAACATATTACTCTATTAGCAAAAAAAAATCCAATTGGTTAATAATTTTAATTTTTGAAATCTGCCTTGACAGTAAATTTCCAGTTTGAGGAAAAATATTTAAAAAATGTCTACCATAATTAGAAATTCCATTTATTACTTTAAAAGTTTTAAGATCATCTCTCATTCTTGTTTCTAGAAAAGTGGTTAATCATAATTTCTATAATCTCTCTCTGTAACTGTAATCTTTTATCCTGTTTATTATTATTTGTCACTTTTTATGCCCTCTAATCTCAATTTTCCTATGAAGGTTTTATATATTCTTAAAACAACATTTACCTCTCTTGAAATAAAATTTTGAACCATCCAGCCTATTATTTCATACAATAGACAAAATATGTTTTAATTGATTTTCCTATTGCTTAATTTATATTTAACTTCAATGTTTTTGGATCCAATATGTAATACTCTACATTTTTCAATGTTAAATTTTAATTTCCAAATATCTTCTGAATATGTTAATTTATTTAGATCTATTTGTGTTATTTCTTTTGATGGTGGTCTAACAAGAAGTTTGAAATCAACAAATAATTCTATTTCTGGTACTGGTGGGAAGAGGGTTGTGGAGATCTCCTCACTCAGAATATCTGTAACAGGTTCAGCAAAATAATATGAGAAAAGTTATTCACTAGCAAAAAATGTGTTAGCATTTCTTTTAAACTTTGCAGACTTGAAAAAAAAATCTTTTTTTTTTTAACAAATTAGAATATTTGGCACCTTTTGAAAGTGAACACTTAAATTTTGCCTCTGTTCTGTCTGTTGGAATTTAACAACTCAAAACATATTCTGTATGTATATCTATAAGTTATAAGCTGCTCAATGTGCAGTGCAGAGAAACAGGGTGGATTATCACAATAAGGTGTCAAAAAAATTATTTTTTAAATCCTGATCTGAAACTATGATTAAAACCTCAAATTCTTTCTACTTCAGATAATACATTTTTAGTACAAAAAGTATAAAGAATAAAATAAAGAAAATTCCATGAATTATTCACTCTTCCTGCCAAAACAATTATTTACTGCCATTTACCCCCCATCCTCATTGAATGTTCTAATAATAAGCACATATTGCAATTTCAAAAGTGTACACAGCCAAATTCATTTTGCCATCTGGATCATTTGATCAATTATAATGATGCACAATTTACAGAAACAACTAAGAGTGTCATACTCTTGTAGATAAACTTGAAATAAGGAATCAAAGACCTGGACCTGTCCAAATATCTATTTTTGCTCAGAAGATAATTTTTAGCCCAGATTTCAAACATTTTTCTTATCTTAATGAAAAATTACTTATTCATGGATTATTCTATCAAGAGGTGAATTATTTTGACAAATATTAAAAATATTTTATTTATCAAAATATTATTTTCTTTTCTGTTGTTTCTTTTTAATACTGAATAAAGGTGAGATATGTTGCATTTAGAATTTGCTTATAATATCAGTTTATTTTTTTATTTTTTCAATCATGTGTGCAATAAAGTTACATTTTGTATGTTCTTAAATCTTTTTTTAATTCCTGCATTGAAAATCTTCTGTTTGTTACACATTTCTTTTGCTTTACACTGAAAAAGAAAAGAGAATTCTTTTTCCTTTTAGATTTGAGGAAGGTCAGTGAAAAGTTGGTTGGTTCGATTTTATGCTATATCAACCTTTATGCTAAAGACATTTTCGTTTTATTCATTCTTTGTTGAGAACCGTTGTTATTTGTGCAGGTACATTCAGATTTATTTAACCCATAATGGGACCTTAACAGCTACTACCACTCCGGGTCAGAGTGTACCTGGGAGTAATAGCAATGAAAGGGTACTCCACACACCCCAGAGCTCCAGAATTGGAACCTCACCACTAGATGCAGTTTAGCATTATTATACCCAGGATGCTAAGACCCTCGGCCACTGCCATCTAGCACATTTAAAAGGATTGGTGGGGGTTGCCATAAATAGCAATACAGTTTGAACAATCAGATAGGTGCTACGACTTGATGTAACCCACTGATTGATTGTGTAGCCCAAGTTAGGGCTATATGTGAGTGTTGCAAGTCAGGTACTGCTCAGCCACTAGGATTCCATCCTTAAGCATCATGGATTACCACCCATGGCCAACATATAGACCCACTGCAGAGGTGCAGTCATCTTATTCTCCATCCCAGCTGATAGAGCTGTCATAGAATAGATTGTCCAAAACAATCTTTGACAATATCAAAGAGATTCAATTGTTTCCTTCCCAAAATTTTGAATGTTTATGACACTTTTCTAAATTTATGAAGAATGAAGACAACAATTTAAATGTAGAATCTGAAATATTTGGTAAGAATCAAAACTCTTTGAAAAACTCATCACAATATTGTCTTATGTGTTTGTAGTGTAATGGTTATCATCATAAGAAATAGACATGGCAAACCAAGTTCTCTTTGCATTTCATATTGCACTCATACATTTTTGAGAAAGGTATGAATAATTATTCTCCCTCCAGCTATGGGTAAATAGTAGGCAGACTGGGCTCATTATTCTTAATATGGCAACCAGTCTAGAAGGAAAACTCTGAATTTAAACCTGTTCAACTCCACTTAAAAAGGATCTTGTACTGCATCCTGCTCAAGCAGAGGAATTGGGCGAATGCAAAATACCATTTTTAAATAAACTGCCAATGTGTGGTTCATTCTTTGGACTGTTGTTGTTAGATGATTCTAAAATCCGATTGGCCAGGCGCCAATAAAACAGACATTAGACAAAGGTCAGCTATTAAGTTTCTATCCACCCATTTAAGTAAACAGAATTTCAGCCAGTCACTGATTTATAGCAATTAGTATTGGATTTCTCAAGCTGAAATCAGCAGAAATCTGTTATCTGTCTATAATAACAGATCAAAGAATTGGTTTGAGCTGCAATAGAGGAGATCAATTTGCATGTAGAAGAGACCAATGATTGAGGCAAGATCAAAAGATCAATAGCTATAAACCAGTCCAATCATTGTCAATACAGATGAAATTCATCTTAGAATGAATTAAGGTTCACTTGTATTAAATATTTACTGCCCTTTATTCCCATTTCTTAAGATTCCTTTCTTGACATTTTTATCAAAGAAATTTAAATAATCAGAAATGATTAAAGACGCAATCAATAAACAAATCAGTTTAAAATATTACAGAAATTACTCAACGAAATTAAACTAAAATGGTTGGGAAAAGAGGCTGAAACTTTTTTTTTTTTTTTTTTACATAGATGATTATTATTATAGATGATCTTAGATTTAATCTTTGGAAAATTATTATATATATATATATATATATATATATATATATATATATATACATATATATATATATATGTGTGTGTGTGTGTGTGATGCAATTCCAAACAAGCTGAAAAATAAATAATTGGTGCTGGGGGGGGGGCTAACTTTCTTTAAAGTTAATTTACCACATATTCATTCCTAATCATAAAGCATCAAAGAATTTTTCAAATATATTCCAAGTTTTTAATATAAAAAAAAGGTCTGAATTGTGAAACTTTGAAGATGTTTTTAGAAACCTTGTAAAGTAATTAATTTTGTCTTAAGAAATATGGATTACTGCAATATGTTTCTGACATTCTATTCTGACAGAGAATGGTTCGAGGCACTTAACAGTTTATGATAACTGCTTGCCATATTTAATTAAATATTTTCTCTTCACCTAGGAATTGGAAATGTGTTAAATGTTACAAAGTCTACAATTAATATGGTGACATTTCAAGAATATTAAATCTCAGAAATGTTGGTAAACTTAGCTGAACAAATAAACACATAAAAATAAAAGGAGAAATTATAAATTTGAATATTTAGATTTTAAAATTATTATTTACAGTTTAAAGCAACAAATTGAATTCATAACAGATTTGAAGAGGATATTCATATCAAACATCTTATTAATCTTTTGAGATTATATATATATATATATGTGTGTGTGTGTGTGTGTGTGTGTTAATTAGTGATGGTTATCATCGTACAAAATGGACATACCAACCAGAGTTCAAATCCTGGAAAAACTGTTTGCATTTCACATAGCACTAATACCCTGGGAAAGGTATAAACCGAACTATTCTCACTTCAGCTAGGGATAAATAGTAGGGCAAACTGGGCTTTTTAAAACCTTGGTATGGTGACTGGTCTAGGAAAAAGAAAACTGAATTCAAGCCTGTTAAGCTCTACTTAAGAAATTGACCTTGCATCACATGTGCAGAGGGTTTGGTTATATATATATATATATATATATATATATATATACTAGCAAATATATGCACCCTCCGGTGCAAGTTTTAAGATTTAATGTAATAAAATATTGTATTAAATTAAAAGGCTAATGAAACTAAATAAGAATACAGAAAACGATTTGAAACAGAGGGAGTATAATAAAAGTTGAAACAGAGAGTATAATAAAAATGGAACAACTGAAACTTACTCTTCCATCACTCTCGTCTTCATTGTTATTTTTCTAATTTAAGTATTTAGTTAAAAGAGGAAGTAAAGAATAAAATGACAGTTATTTTATTTGTTAATGGATTTCATTTAAGATTTAACCCACAAGATTTTTGCTTATATTCATTAAAATAAAAATAGTTAGAATCAATAATACTAAGCACATATTATTAAAATCAATTTTTAATATCAATATGCAAATTAGCCTTCCGATTTGTTGTATATATAAATATAATTGCATGTTGTCAGTATGTAGACATAGTTAACAGTATTAATAATGTAAGACAATTTATTAATAATTGGTTTAGACACTAAGAGAATTGTGACTTGAGTAGGGATATAGTTTCGGTTACAGACAGAAAAATACACAATCTCCATTATAATAAGATATATATATGTGTGTGTACACACATACACATGAAGGTGAATCAATAAAAGCCTCAGGTTGATACATAGTTCTTAGTTTAATTTTGATTCATATAATTAATATTCACCACTAAATGAAGGGCACTGACAAGTAAGGAAATTATGTGTCTAAAGTAAATGTGTTCTATGATTTTAGGCTGTGTACTTACTGATGAATTTAGGTGAGTGAGAGAGTGTGGTTGATTGATCGGATATTATGGCATGTCAACCCTTGGGTTATTCTATGCTGAATATATTTTCAAGAGAGTGTGAGGGGCAAGATAGAGATACGATATAAAGAAATAGATAATGATATTAATATCAAAGATAGAATTTTGTATTACTTATAAATCCAGAATTTTGTCAGTTTCACAAAAGGTTTCAGATTTAATATGCAATATTTTCATATCATGTGTGTATCCTCAAAACACCATTTTGCATAAAAAAAAGAAATAAAAAAAACCAAACTCATTTTGCACATTATAGCATGAAGATTGTGGTTTCAGATAAGCTAAAACAACCTACCCAAGATTTACAAAATGATATCTAGATAAGACCAGACATATTATATCTATATAGTAGAATTCTGTTTTAAGTGTAAACAAATTAATTAGGTCAAGTAATATCATTGATACAAGAGATAAGAATTAATGAGTTTATTTTATATGTTTTAAAGTCATAATTAGATGTCATGTGTTGATCAAGTGACAGACAATTTTATGGTTGAAAATCGTTCAATAAATGGCCAGACAGTAAATTACCCAATTGAAATTAGATAGTGGATGGGTTTGTGTGTGTGTGTGTTGTGGAGGGGGTGAGTGAGAAAGTTTTTTAATGGGAAAAACTCCCTTGTAAGGTCATTGCTTACAAGTCATAAAAATTAAGTCATTCAGGATGAAATATCTAGTTTTATGGTCAGGCAATTTTATGATCTAACATCATAAGAATTTAAGCTTTTACACATAATATCAATCCACTGCATGATCAGAGATTTTGCAGTTAAAAGATACAACAATGGTTTAATCATCTAACTAGCTGATAATACCCATCATATTTGAGATCTATGAGATTAAAATAAAAATTTAAGAAACCAATAAAATTTCAAGTAAAACAAGAACTATATAAAAATGTTTGCCCATTTAATATTAGACTGTAATGTTAAATATAGTTTTAAATTGCTTAAATGTTAATACTTTTTTAGATCATATGAATACTAAAAAACAAAAGTGAACATATATTAAAGTAGATGCATTGAATGTACCCCCCCCCCCAAAAAAAAACCTTTAGCAAACAAAACCAAACAAAAAACAATCCTTTCAACTGGTTGTTATATATTTATTGTAAACAGAGTAGGAAAAAAAATCAAATTGAGTTAGGCAATAAAAATAAACTTTACATTTTTTTTAAAGACTTCATTACTTTAAAATGATGGCCACAAAACAGAGGCCGTAAGTGGTTCTCTTGGTTCATGCAATATGTTTAAATATAGTTTACTTTCTCATTGAACACTTTTCTTAAGCTAAAAGACAATTTTATGTAAGAAGTCTGGATTCAACCACTTAGGGCAATTTTCCATTATTATATTTGAGATTGAACTGAGAAAATTAATTTTTCTAACAATCATATGAATGCTCTATCTTGTATATAGGCACAAAATGTGAAATGATATATAGGGAAAGTGAATAACAAAACACAGATAATCAATTCAATTAATATTTTGTGTCTGTTAATTCAGAAACTTCTTCAGAATGATTTTATTTATTTATACAAATTGGTATATAAGCGAGGAAAAGGTAAAATGGATAGGGGGAGGAGAGAGAAAGAAAGGTAGAGGCATAGTGAAGGGGAGGGAAAACCCCAGAACAGGATGAAAGTGATAGGGGATGATGTGAATTTGAGGATGTAAGTTTGATTGAGTCTTTTTTTGTTTTATGACATATCAATCCTTTTTCAGGTCATTTAATGCAGAATCAAGTAATTTTGATATCAGGTTGCTTACAGTACCTGCTGTTGCTTAAATGGTCACCCATCTAAATATTGAACTGGATCATCGCTGCTTAACTTCAGTTACCTTGTGGAAACTGGTGCTTTCAACATAACTTGACCGTAAGCATGAGGGTGGAAGTAAGAGGAAGAGTAGGTATAGATATGGTTAAGTGTAGATGGAAAAATGATTAAAGAGAGAAGATTCATCCATCTTACTGTCTACAAGGAAAGCCTGGCTGTGGTGGACAGAAGTCATTAGTGTTTATGTATTATTTTAGTGTTGTAGCTGACAGAGTGGGGTGAGGGGAAAAAAGGACCATAGAAGAGAATGCGACTGATTTAAGGCGACAGTTTTTGAAAGTCTATGTGAGGTATGAAAATGTGCTCTTTGTTTTTTTTTTTGTAATTTTGGTTTTGATTTTTATCTGTTGTCCTTCAGAATATTATTCTCATGTATTATGACTTTTCAATGATAGGAACTATTTGAAAGCTACAGGGTGCTATCTGATGGTATTCAATTTTGCAATGATTTCTGATTCAAAGAGACGGTGAAGATTTTTACGAATGGTGGGCTTAAGATGGCTTGTTGGTGTTTGTATATTCTTTTGTCTAGATTGCATTGGGACTCTCTGATGTACATTTTTCACAATCATTACAGGGGATGGAATAGATGCTGGTGTTGAAAGTGGGTAAGTTATTTGTGCATTTAGAAATGCTGGTGAGGTTTTTGAAAGTTTGCGATGTGGTTTGAATGACTGGTATTTCTAATTTGTTTAACTTATCGTATACAGGATTGTTGTGTATGTTGTGGGGTAGGTGAGATGGGTCTGTGAGTAGAGGGAATGGTGGGGGTGTTATTCTTTAATTTGGTGGATGAAAGTATCTTAATTTTTTTCTTCTAGCATTTGATATGAATTACCTAGGGGATTTTAAGATTTTTGTGAGAATCCTCAATGTATTTATACTCTTCATCTAAGTATTGTGAACTACATAATTAAAGTGTACCTAAATAAAAAAACAATAATAAGGCCAGTTTTAAATTTGTTGTTGTGGTGCGAATACAAGTGGATGTAGTCATTTATGTTAGTTGTTTTACAGTATATTTGAAAGGTCAAATTATTTTGTTCTAATTAATAGAATGACTAAGAAAGGTATGAAGTAGTTTGATTCTTCTTCAAAGATAAAATTTATGGAATGTTCAACACAGTTTAGTTTGTCTGCGATATGTTCTATTTTTATTTCTTGAGGGAGAAAAATGAGTATATTGTCGATATATCAAAAGTATGTAGAATTGTCAGATAATCTATACTCAGTGGGTTATATACCGATATGTATAAAAAAAATTAAATCATAATAAAATAGAGACAAAATATTAATTGAATCAATTGTCTGTATTGTGTTATTCATTTTCCCTATCTACATATATATGGTTATCCTTAACTTACTGTTGTGGGGAGCAGCTTTTTGACAATATTTTTGTTAATATTGTATATAAATACTATTAACAAAAATATTGTCAACAAGCTGCTCCCCACAACAACAAGTTATGGGCAACCAGTTTTGAAAAAAAAAAATTAGGGACTCAAAATATTACAAGATTTCAATTGAAATAAAATCAATGTTAATTTTTGTTCCTAATTTCTTAAAATACATTTTTAAACTAAAATCTTTCATTTATATAGTAATATAAATTCTTTGAAGCATAAAATATTTTCTTATTGAACAAGAATTGATTAAGGATGTAGAACAAATAGATTGATTTTTATTTTTAAAAAAATCCTTCCCATCATGCTCTTTAAATGTTTTTCTGATGAAAGTTTGATAGCAAATTGTGTGAAAACATGAATCTTGTATCAATATTAGAATCATCGGATTTTTGAAAAATGTATTTTACTATTTAAAAAAAAATGTTACATGATAGAGAAATTTTTGTTTGTGCAAGGACATTGAAATTTTTAGAAACTTAAAAATCAATTTACAATTTAATAATGGTGTTGTGGGTCTGTGCTCACCTGGATGATTTATTTACTCATTTGCAATAAATTATGATATAAATTTTATAAATAAGGTTAATGGCTACCAAAGGTGGCCTTTAAAAGAGTTCATTTAAATTAGTTCTTATAGATTTATTGCCAAATGATGTAATCAGTTTTATCTTATTAAATTCAGTTTGAAATAAGAATAATGCATTCCAATAGGAATTAATATACATTATTTTATTAAGAGTCATATTTTAAAATATATAAACATTGAGGATAACTGGAGAGTATACAATTATAAAATCAAAGATAGAAAAGAAAAACACCAAATTAATCTTGAACAAACTATTATATCAGTGATCCACAGGAAATATATGATTAAAAAAATCTAATTCCTTAATTCTTATTTAAAATTTTTTTTAGTCTACAAGGAAGTAGTTATTGGGAAGTGGGGGAGGGGGGATCATATTTCTATGAATTTGTAATATTCATAAGTGGGAAGACAAAAAAAATACACAAGGGATTTAATGTGGGTAAATAAATTCTGCACAAAAGTGAATAACAAACTAATTTTCATGTAGAAAAGAAATTTTCTGAATTCATAGGATTATAAATATAGGGTAAATGAAATGGTTAAAAATCAAAATCAAATTCAACTGAATTGAGAAAGAAAATTCATACATAGATTAAGTTAGATTATCCAATAAGCAATAATTTGGTCAATGTCTTCTCCAGATATTAAGTTATTTACACCATTATAATTCAAGTGATGGGGGCAAAGAAGTCTTGTTTAATGCTTTTTTTAAAAAAAAGCATTGAAACAACGAGGTTAGAAAATCCCCATAGCCAAATTTTATTTTATTTTTTTAATTTCTTTTTAATAATACAGCATTATAAAGAAATGACAAATTCTCATCTACCAGGATGAAGACAACCAACAGATAAAGATTAATCAGACACAAAAATAAAAATACAAGTAAATAATTATAAATATAGCAATCAAAACAAGCATATCTCATGCAACTACCAATAAAATAATATCAAGCAAACAGGATAAAAATTAAACAGAAAAAGAAAAAAAACAAGAAAAAAATACAATCACAAATTGGCTGAAATTATTTGAAAATAAGCATTTTTAATAATTAATGAATTTGATTATTAATAAAAAATAATTTTTATAAAACCAAATAATTCATGGTCTTCTAAGACAATCTTAAATAGACATACTAAAAGTTTTCATCTTGATAATTGTAATTCATGATGTCATTCTTTTAATTTTTAGAATTTTTTGATTGTTGTGAAATGCCTCTACCCATCAACTATAGCAGGTGTTGTGGGCAGAGGTGTGATTGACAGGTAACAAATCAAAGTGAAATCCCTGTTAAGATGCACAGGTGTTTGTTGATTGCCTATAGGCAGTCACATGGTATTTTAAAAAGTTAGTCAAGTTGATCATTGAGACGCAAAACAAGTCAACTAGTTTGGGGCTTAAATGGTGAGAGTGGTAAACAGCTTATAAATGGAAGAGTGACTTTTCTTCATCAACTGACCAAAACCACATCTAACACCGTTGTTTTAATCAACCATGATTAGATTTTAGAGTCAGGTTTAAAAGTTCTATACATTTGTTTGTATCATGTGATGTAAACAAGACATGTTTGCCAATCAGATCATTACATTTTTATACCTGCAACAGCCAAATTTAACTCGTTTTAGTTTGTAGTAGACCTTTATATATATATATATATATATATATAAAGGGGCATGTGTTGGGTCAGGGCACAGGAGACCAAGTCAGGGAGCTAAAAATAGTTTGAGAATCACCTGCATTCTGGAATAAGTTTTGAATGTGTTTTGTGCTTACGTCATAGCATATTTTATGAGTTCAAGTACAGGAAATTTGAGGGCTAAGTATTGAAAGTGTTAAACTAAAACTATTTTTTTGCTACATTTCTTTAAAGCCAACATATCAATTTAATCCATTTCAATAAAGATAAACTAAAACTTGAGAAAAGCAGAAAAAAAAACAAAAAAAACTGACCAATTTCTTAATTGAAACTTGGGAAATTTTTTATGGATTAAATGTATCTACCATTAAATATAAAAATTTTAATCAAATTTTTTCCCCTTGATTCACATAAAAAAAAAAAAAAAAATATATATATATATATATATATATATATATATATATATATATATATATATATATGTATGTGTGTATGTTTTTAAATTTGTTTTGTTCTTTCAAGACAGAATTCTTAACTGAAAATGCAGTTCCAGTGTTTTCTGTTTCAGAGGGAGGGGGGGGATTTATTTTCTACAATTTTTGAAATTCGAGTCAATTTTCAATCAGTAACTTTCTATCAATTCTGCTTTTAACTTTTTATTTGCTCAGTGAAAGTTGATTTGAATTACTTAAATAATTATACTGTATCAGTTTTAACATTTAATGTTTTAGAAAACCATTAATCAGATTATACAGCATCCAGGATTTGCACTTGGATAGTCATATCCATTCCCCCCTATACCAAGAGTGCATGTATATATATATAAGCACACGCACTCACACACACATACAGAAGGCACACATTATTTAACATTGTCCTAGGGAATGGACCCAGTGACTGGAGTTCAAATCCTGGATGGGGTTGTTTGTATTTCACATGCCGCTAATATCCTTGGGAAAGATATGTATTCTCCTTCCAGCTATGGGTAAGTTGTAGAGAATGTTGGGCTCAACCTGTCCTATTATGTATGACAAATGATCTAGGAGAAAGAAAACTGAATTAAAACCTGTTAAACTTTGCTTCAAAATTGACCTTGTGTCACTTCCTGCTTGTGTGGAGGAATGGGATAAATGCACATACATGTCCACACACTAGCTGTTTATGTGACCTGCAATGTCCTTTGTAGGATTTATTTAATCAACTACATCAAAACTATGACTCACTTTTAAAATTATAGTTGTAAGGGGGGATGAAATAAAGCAAAACAATAACGGTTTTATTTACTAGTGATTGCATTTGAACATTATATATATATATATATATATATATATTATATATATATATATAGTTGAATCATAGATAATTTCCGTTTTAGTAAAATATAATTTATTCATGAATAATTTAAGGAATTAATTTCAATCAATAGTATATCCACCATTCTTTTGAATCCCATTTTAGCATTTATCTGGTAACTTGTTGATTGCTCTCAAGTAAAATTCATTTGCTTACAAGTTTAATAAGCTTTCCACAAAATTTTTCACCTTATCTTCCCAAACAAAATTTTTTGTCATTCAGAGCATTTTGTAAAGACTGAAAAAGCTAGAAATTACTTGGTGCAAGGTCTGGTGAATATGGTGGATGGTACAGAACAAACCAGCCTAAATCCAATATTTTCTCCTGTGTGATTCTTGCTGAATGTGGCCTTGCCTTATCATGAAGAAGTTATTGATGAGTCAGGGCCGTTTTCTTCAATTTTCATGCATACGTTGCAGCTGCTGAGAGTGTAAGTCTTCATTGAGTGTCTGCTGATTGTGGTTTAGAAACTCCAAATGAATAGTACTGCAATGATCCGACCATACAAACAACATAATTTTTTCTTTCATGAAGCTCTACCTTTGCGATAAGCTGTGGTGATTCATCCTTATTAATCCACTACCTTTTGCATTGGATATTCTCATAAAAGACCCATTTTTCATCACCTGTAATGATATTCTGGAGAAATTGGTCATTTCTCTGTCTTGAAAGAAGACTTGTTGCTATGGATATGCAATCTTCCATTTCTCTTCATTATGAGGAACCCAAACACTAAGCTTGTTCACTTTTCCTATCTTTTTCAAGTGGTGACAGATTGTGGATTGGAATGTGTTCAGGTCAAGTGCTAATTCTCAAGTACTTTTGCATGGATTGCATTCCACCAATTCTCTTAAAGCATCTTGATCAAGATCTGATAAGTGTCCTGGTCAGGGGCCATCTCTTAATGACAAATTGCTAGAATGAAACTTTGAAAACTAAGTTTGGACTTAGTAGTCAGTAATGACACTTTGGCCATAAACACTACAAATTATCTCAGCTGTTTCTGTAGTGATTTTGTTATTCTTAAATTCTCACAGCATTACATGTTGAATATGCACTTTTATTTTCTCCATTTTAGTGGCATAAGATCATAGATTAAATTATGATGTGCACTCTTTCACTACTGAAATAAGAATGACCGATGAAGGTGTTCTTTAATCAGATAATTTCTGGTTGCATTTAAAACATTTTAAATTTGAAGAGTAGCAACAACCTACTTTTAAAAAAATGGAAATTATTTATGACAACCATATATATATATATATATATATATATATATATATATATATAGGCAATATTCTGTTTTATCTTATTGTCCTCTAATGTTACCACTATTCCATTTTCCTTTAGTCATTTTCTGCTTGTAGGAAAAATAAAAATTAAACACAAACTCCTTGATACAGGCAAAATTTTAGGCAAATTTCAATTCTGACATATTGAGATTGAAAAAAAAATTATCATGAACTTCAATAATATGCACATGCAAAGTTAGTATAAATAAAATTGTGTGTGTGTGCTTTTTTTCTCCTTTCAGTTGCATGAATGAATGTAAACTAGATTGCATAAATAAATATATTGGCCAATCTTTTTTTTTAATTTATGGAAATAACACAACCCAATGATGCAACTTTACAAAGTTTTTGTGCTCATTATATTTGTTATTACACATTTGATCAGCCAATATTCACACTTTTTGTGCTTGGTGGGTAAGGCTTGTTACTATTGAATTATGAAATGAACATGAATGTAAAAATATAGAATGAGTTAAACTATAAATTTAAGCAGGCTTTCATTACATAGAAGTAAAAATAAAAATAAAAAAAATGTCTCAACACCTTTTTTTATTTAAGGTAACCCACTGTAAACATCTATTTTTCAGTATATTTTAAGTTGTTTCAAAATTCAGTTAAATAATCATTGAATTAACTAATTTTCATTTGATCTTATATTTCTATAACAGTTACTTAATTTTTGGAAATTACAGAGTTTAAATTTTTCTAATGGCAGACATCAATTATGACACAAAAAAGAATGTAAGATTATAGGCAAGTAAATATTGCAAAAATGACCAGAGCAGAACTGATTCTGTATAAATTTACCTAACCTGCTTGCCATAGGCAGGATTAGTACAGCTGGTTTGAATTCAGAGTTTCCATTCTCCTTTACCAATTGCCCTACCAAGCTTAAAGAACCTAATATGCCTAATTATTTAGTCATAGCTGGTGGAAGAAAAGATGGATTTCTTTCCCAAAGGTATTCGTATAAAGTGGAATGCACACAGCTTTATCCAGGATTTGAACTTGGCTTGTGAGTTCATTTCCTATAATAACCATTTTACCAAGGGCACCTCCTCTACAAAACAGAATCTGTAGAGTCAATACAAAATTGTGTATGCAGAGTCTAGCAAATGTTTCTTTGTATTTCTAGCTATATAATGAAACTCTGGGTAAAGAAATATGTTGGTTTGGTTAATCTGTTGAGAAAGTTTGCAGTCTGTGCCTCCAAAAGTTTTAACTGATCATTCACTTTTTTTTCTTTGTATCAAACAACCATTCCTTGTTATTATTCATCTTCTTAAAAATATGTTTGTCCATAATTCAAAAGAATTTACCTAATATGCATAACTAAGGTAGATTTATACCCTACAAGATACAATTCAACCATAAAATTATTCTTGTCTAATAGAAACAAAGTTATGTTTATATGGATTATGTAATGGTTATCAATAAATGTACATTAAAAAGACCATTCTGGAGAAAATATTGATCCTAGGAATTGTTTTGTAAATTTATTTCTGGTTAAGAGACATTCATATTTATAAGAATGACCTCAATTCTTTTTGCCAAAACTCCATGGAGTTCCCATATGTAGCCCATAAGTCTTTGGCAAAAGCATTTATATTTTCTCATAAGTAGATACTCAGTAACAAAATAGAAAGCTTTGGTTTCTTGCCTTTCTTGTATGGAATCAATAGAAAACTCATGTCAGTTGGCAACAAGCCAAATCTAAAACCATTACTTTGGTTTTACTTTAGCACTTTGTCCACCAAATCTTTAAGATAATTAATCATACAATAGAATAAATGAACATAATTAGAACATAAGGTGTAACGCAACCATCTGGACTATAAATAAATACAAAAAAATAAAAATAAAGCAATACCCAACTATTGCATGTCCCAAATCACTTTCTGAATCCTATTAGAAGGAACCCATTAAAAAAGATTGGATGACAAAGCCTTCCAACACTATTGAATATGTACAGATACATTTGTGAACAATGGGAAAAAATGTCAGATCATATCTGCCTCAGTTTATATCCAACAATAATTCCCGAATCAATATGCTCAATATTTCATAGACTTTTTGTTTTCTTTCAATAACAAAGACAAAAACAAGTCCATAAAACTGGCAGCTACTTTACTGAAACCTGAAAGACTCTGGAAACGATGTCAAGAAAAAAAAAGTGAGAGTTCTCCACAGTTTCAGAACAAACTTTGTACTCATCTTAATTTGTTGCATTTACAACTATAGATATATAAATGGTAAAGTGAACTCAAATGTAGAAAGCAATAATGTTAGTGATACAAGAAAGTAACAGATTTTTCATATAATCTAATGTTTAATATTACTTATTGAAGATTTAACACTGTCAGCAATTAAATCTGTTTCCATATAAATTGAGAATTATTCAAATTCTGATATTTTCTTTTCAAGGTACAAAATAAATGACAAAAGAATTTAGTCAAATTTATCATTGTAGGTTCTGGGAATTTTGTCTGGGTAACAATGCAACTTGAGCCACTAAAAGGATTTGCTTTGTTTATGCAAATGCATTAGATATCTGCAAATATCAACATTGATTCATTAAATTTTGATTGGTCAATTTTAACATCTCAATCAAGAAGATCAATTAATCAACAATTTGAAGCAGTCCATTGTTGAAGCCAGAACCATGTGAAACCACTGGAGGTGTGTGGTGTAATGGTTACCATTGTAGGAAATGGACATGGCAAGATGAACTCAAATTCTGGAGGCAGCTGTTTGCATTTCACATAGCACTAATACTCTTGGAAAAGATATGAACCCAACTATTCTCCTCCCAGCTATGGGTAAATAATAGGGCAGTGAGTTCTTTAACCTTGGTGTAGCAACCGGTCTAATAGAAGGAAAACTGAATTCAAACCAAAGGGGTCTCTTCTCGTTAGTCAAAATTATTTTGAGCTCCTCCTACTCCTTTATATATATATATATATATATATATATATATATATAAGAATCATCAGAAAAAATTAAATTGGCTAATATACAAGAGCATCTTCAACAGATCAGGACTTTGGATCCCACATGAACTTACAAGAACCTAATGTTCAGCAATCAAAAACATTTTGTTGAGGAGACAAGAAAAATAACCATTTTTTCATTGAATCGATACTGGAAACAAGAAATAAATTGTGTAAACAGAAAGTTGATTGTCAATGTCCATCCTCAAGTTAGAGATTAGAGATCAGTTCCCATACCAAAATCAGTTTTACACACATAAAAGTCTTGATGTGTGCATGTGGTGGAATACTACAAACCTTGTTCACTTTGGGATCTTGGAACAAGATCAGACAATCACAACTAATATATACTGTTCACAACTGGAATATATAAAGTAAGCTTTAACTGGAAATCATCCAGTTTTGTTCAATAGAAAATATGTCACTGTGCACAATATGTTAACAACAATAGGCAAGAAAGATTCAACAGAAAATCAGATTTTAAGCTGAGAAGTCTTATTTTACCCAACCAAAGTCAGCATTAGACTTTAGGCAAACTAGGCAATTGCCTAGTGTGCCAACATCTACGGGTACTGCGAATTTAGGGCAAACTAAATTTCTTTTTATACTTAAGATCTTAATTTAATATATTGTCCGACAAATGACTGGTCACAATTTAACAGTATCTTATTTTTAACTACATGTATTTAATAATGATGTAATAATAGTAGGTCATAACTTGCAGGTGGTTGAAGTGAGCTAGATGTTTGTTATTTTTTTAAGATTACACTAAAATAAAAATAACAAAAAAAAAACTATAAATTTGTTTCATTGATATTGACATTAATGTTTTATTGACTTAATGTAATAACAATAATTGGCTATTTGTATGGATGAAGTAATAAAGTCACAAGATAAAAAAACTATGTTATCAATGGTGTTTCAAAAGTTAGAAACAATGTAGTAATGAGTAACTTTACCTACATTAGCTTTCAGTTGGTGTCAGAAAGAGAACAACAAAAATCGTGATGGGTAACTCCCTTGTGTTTAGGTTGGTGGGTTGGTTGGATTTTATGGCATGTCAACCCTTGGGTTATACGGAAGATGTTTTGTTTTATTCATTCTTGCTAGGTATTCAAATTCTTTCCAAAAACATTTTTTAAAAACTCATTTTTTATCCATTTAACACAAGTAATATCATTCTGGGTCAGAGAGGACCATGGCAATGAAGGGGTACTCTACACTCTCCAGAGCTCTAGAATTAGAACCTCGCCACTGCTTTCTAGCATATATAATAAAAAGGGCTGTGGGTTTGCAAAGAGAACAATACAGTCAGGACAATCATATAGGTGCAAGGGCTTGATGTGAATAACTGATTGATTGGAGGGGGTTTCTCTGACCACCCGTCTAGCCCAAGTAAGGGCCAAAGTTGTATATCATGGACTGCCCAGACACCAGGATTCCATCCTTAAGCATTATGGGTCCCCACCCATGGCCAATAGGAGGCCATGTTGGGGGGAGGGATTTTACCGATTTGCAGAGGTGCAGTTGGTGTATTCTACAGCCCCAGCCAACAGAGCTGTTTAGTTTGGAATCATCTGGATATTTAGGTTGGCAGTATAATTGCAACTGCTACATGACTAATATTTCATTCATGAGGAATAAGTTTTTTTTTCCCCCTATTTTTTTTTTACAAATTATATATCTGCTGTGTGTTGAATTATGAATTAGCTAAAACATTTAATTAAGAAAAAGCTTTGTGGTGGTCTACCACCCAATCCAAGTTGGAGAAATTAGGATGCAGGTAGAAAATCCATAATGTTATCTGATCACTTCAGGGATTGTAAAAAAAAAAAAAAAAAAAAAAGAGCATAGGGAGTCATTTAGGAAAATGCATAAGGAGACCTAAAGAATATATGGTGCACAATGATTGATTTGGCACTTAATTGCCAATGGAAAAAGAACCAATGAAAGAAAAGGTCAAAGTACTGGTACAGGTTGTATATCTGGCAATTGGTCAGAATCAAAATAGCAATACTAAAATACTACATCATTGGGGTTTTACTTTCACCCTATGTGTAGAAAAAAGAATTGGAGGTATCTGGTGTAATGGTTATCGTCATGTGAAATGGACTCAATGAACTGAATTTAAATCCTGGATGAAGCAGTTTGCATTTCCCAGTGCTAATCCCCTTAGAAAGGTATGCATCAACTATTTTCCCTCTAGTTATGGCTGGTTTAGCTCAGTCGGTAGAGCATCTGACTAGGAACCACAAGGTTCTGAGTTCAATACTCAGCATATGAGTAGCAAGCACAGGGATCTGTGCAGTAAAGTGAGGAGCTGACAGTAGGTGTGGTGCACCACCTCAGATGCCAAAACAATCTTTTTAGTCTAGCACTAGTGAAGAGGGGATAGACACCCTCACTGTCTGGCTGATATCGACTTTATGCCACCCCAAAGACTTTTCTTTTAGTAGGGTGGACTGGTTTCTTTAACCTTGGTTAGGCAACCAGTCTAGAAGAAAAACTGAATTCAAACCCATTAAACTCAGTTCAAAAAATTGACTGTCACATCTTACTTGTGTGGAGGGGTAGGTAAATATATATGTTTAGAAAAATGCTATAAATATGAATATTTTAAAGAAGAAATTAAAATGGAGTCATTTTCTTGATCTGTTAAATTTCAGCTTGATTCAAGTGTGTGTGTGTGTGGGGGTTCTCATAACTCAATATTCTTTTGTTTGTCCTAGTGAATGTAACTTCTATTGTCTTTTCATTTAGTCAATACACTCTGATATTTTACCCTCTATCTTGTTGGTTTCATGTCTAGGCCATATCAGTTTTAAGTAGCCCTATGTGATCATGGCGTGAAAGTTATAGATAATTTATTATGTATGTTTGAACTTATAGATATTCTATTGCCTACAACTGATTGAAAAATATTATTCTTGCTTCCACCTTGTCTATGATCAGTATATACAAAAGAAAAATACAAGTTCTTTATCTATCATTCTTAAGTCAAATGTTATTGAGATGTGTTGAATTAGTTAAAATTAGATGTCAAAATGTTGGTGAAAACACCATCAGTCAGAATTATACAAGTCGTAAGATCTGATGACCCAGAAAAGGTATTAGTTGTATTGATGCAATTAGAAGAAAAAAGAAAGAAAATCAAGAGATAAATTGAAAAGCAATATTGGTTCATGCAAAAATCACAGCCTTTAAAATAAGTGGTTTTCCCAAAAGCAGACATCAATTATTTGAGGTAGTTTCATCAAATTAAAGAGAAATTGAAACTTTATTAACTGGTAAAACAAGTAAAATAAAAAGTCTTCTCTGTCAAACTTTTAATATGATTTTTGTGTTTCCTGTTGAATCAGCAAAAATCATGTGACATCTAAGAATATTCTATTAAAATATTTCATCATTTATAATTATTAAAAAGGGACAAAAGTTGATTAGTGACAGGTGAATCAATTCAAACTTCCATTTTTAGTCTGACAGAAAATATTGATAACATTATTTCAACAAAATAAGGAAATTAATGACAGATTAAAAAAAAAATTAAAAATTAAAATAAGGAAAAAATCTAAGAAATGCTAGAAGGAAAGAAAATGGATTTTTGAAGAAATTTAACAATTGATGTTTGTTAATTTGTTTTAGGGGATTTTTAAAAAGATTAAAAATTGAAATTATGTCAAAGATACAAATTCTAAGCTCAAACAAATAAAAGTAGAGAAAAAAATGCAGATATTTTGAATTTGATCAGTTTTCATTTCTTTTTAACATTTTTCCCTTCAACTTTCCAATCTAAAAGAATTAAAAAAAAGATTCTATCATTTATACCAAAATTAGCAAAATGTTGAGTAAATGTGTCTTTGTTAAGATGGCTATGGAGTTCTAGAATTAAGGTGGGCTACAACCCCAAATCTATCATGACTTCACTCAAGAAAAATGATGTTAACCCCCCCCCCCCCGAAAAAAAACTGTTCATATAAAAAGTCAGAGAAAGGTGACATGTATAGATTTAACTTTAATAAAAAAAGTTTTAAAAAATTGATAAAAAAAATGAACAAATGAACAAAAGAGTTGTTCTTGATAATAACCTAAAGAATGATAGGGATGAATAGAAAAAAAAATCAATCAAATGTCCAAAGTTAAAAGAAAAATATCAGTCCTAGAATTTTTTTTCCTGACACAAACTTAGAGCATCCTTATCAGTAAAGAATTTGAGAGCAGAGAATTAAAAAAAAAATTTTTTTTCACCCATAGTCGTCATTGCAATGAAGTCTTGTATCTTTTTGTGTGATGCAAGCTTTTTATAACCTTATGACATCAACCCTAGCAGCAACTTCAAGAAAATGTGACATTTCAAGGGCAGTGAACTCCTTATATTCAATATTTGATCTGTAGATATCAACATATTTTAGAAATGATTTATATCTTAAATGAAAATCTTTCAGCTAAAATAAACAGGAAAAATTGTACTGCATATATTCACAAATGTGACATTTAATGGATTTCATGGAGTTTGGCAATTTGTATAGCAGTAAGCCAAGAAATAATTTTAAAAATTGTTTGTCTATTAAAAAAGAAAAACACAAATAGAGGTGAGAAGTAAGATAAGCCATTAAAATATATTTATTTTAAGATCATATATTTATCTAAAAATGATGCACAAACAAGTCAGTGTGTGTGTGTGTGTATTCAAAAACATTACACACAGAGAATTTCCTTGCCTAAATATGGAAATGACAGTAATAAGACAGCAAAAAAAAGAAGAATTATTTTTCAGATTGACTGACTGAACAAATTTTTCCAAACAAATTATCAGGTATCATCAACATTTTCTCTTTTGTTTCAAGACTCCTAGAATAAAATAAACGAACCTATAAACTCAACTAAAATTTACAATGGAGAGAACAAAATAACCCTACAAAAATGTATAAATGGGAAATAGAATAAAAAGTAAAAGAAATTCAAAGCTAAACAATTTAAATGAAATCTGCCCCTTTCATCTGCAATTTTCAATGAATTTTTGATTCTCAGATAAAACGGCTTTGTTTCAGCCTTTAAGATTTTTTTGAAGCAAAAGAAAAATTTTAAATGGAAGTTTTCTTAAAAAAACAAACAAAAAAAAACAATGTCAACATTATGGAAAATAAAAGATGACCAAGTTCTATGGATGCAAAATTGTGATTGTGCATTTTTCTTGATATTTCTAAATTGATGTAAATCTTTAATATACCCAATATTGTTTGGACAATTGAGCTCTTTTGTATTCTTACACAAAGGAGTGGTTCAATTTATTGAATAATATTTAACATATAAACAATTTTAACAAAAATTACAGTTTAAGGAAAATGGTTCTACTTTCAAAAATGTATGTATTCCCAGCACCAAGCCCAAATTTGCTATTGAAATTTTATCAGACATGGAACTGATGACATAAGGCTATGAAAATATAAAGAGACAAATTTATTTCCAAATTTTCAAGACAAATTAACTCAAATTTGAACAAAAAAAAAAAAAAAAAAAAGCCAAAGTCTTCTTCAAAGTTTTGCAAGGATGAAATCCTTCCAATAAATCCAGATTAAGATTGGGAAATCAGCTTTCAAAAATCAACTTTTTTTTTTAATATGAATTTTCAGAAAACCAAAATCAAATGAGAATCATCTTAAAAGTTTTCAGATTTATCCCAATGACATTTCATAGGAAAATAAAAATAAACCTACAGAAATTAAGTTAATGTCACTTCACTCCAGTAACCACAAAGTGTAAGAGCAGAATAAATTAAAATAATTAGCATCTAAAAGCTTCCATACTTCTGCTTCCAAAAATAGTTGCATTAAATAAATCCCAAAAGGAAGAAAAGTAGGAAGAGAAACATTTTTTTCTTCTTTTTTCAACATTTTCAATAGAGAAATCTATTTGCCTGCTGCTGCTGCTGGTTATAAAATTATTGACCAGGTTGTGTCTAATTAGGTTTCTGTGCTTCCTGAAGGAAAAACAGTAAATTGTTATTCTAAGAGGATAAACTCAAACTTGAATCTTAAGAGCCAACAAGTTTGAAAAAAAGAAAAGTAAAATGGGAGAAAAAAAAATGATGGGAGTAAACAATAGGAATATTTATCCTATAATGCAATCAATTTTGAGAAAAGAATGAAATATTTATTTACTTGTTGATAAATATGATATCTTCTCAAATCCTCTTTGATAAACACAATCTCCTGCACTCAATCACCTCTTTAGAGTAATACACACACTCACTATCTTTTTATAAAATTGAAATCAAAATATTCAAAAATAGTAAATTGCACAAAATAAAAGTAAGATTTATAAATTTTGCTTTGAGAAGTGAAAAAATAGGCAACATTTTTACTGTCAATTTGTATTGCCATAATCAACACCCAAAAGTTCAGACAGAGTTGAATACAATTGAGTTTGTGTTAAGTTCTTTATGAAGTAGATAAAAAAAAACACAAATAAAACAAACAAAAAAACAAGCACAAAAAACTGATTATATAAAACTTGTGGAACTGCATTTGGTACTCAGCAGGTAAGATAATTGCTTTTAATCATTCTTTGATCATCTTCAATTGATAGAGAGAAAAAAAAAAAATCCAGAAAAGATTACATGGCTTTTACTAAACAAATCCTTTGATAAAAAAATGATTGTATTTGCCACTCGTACAAAGGCAAATTGAGCAGACCTCTAACAAGTGATACTGAGTGACTCATTATTTCTAGCCATCTGGAAAATTAAGCAAATTTTAGTCAAGAACTACAAATAAAGAAGAAAATGATGTTGCTTTACAAGATTATTGGGAATATTGAATCACATAGTTTCTTACTAAGATCTGGAGATAAATACAAAGCTAATTCTTAATTATTCAGGAATGGATCATCCTATGTTTAAATTTAAACTGAAAGCACATTAATTTCATAAGAAATATTTTGCAAGAGACATATAGGTAATTTAAAGAATTCATAACTTGGTATCTTTGAATCAAAAATTGCATCATGCTGTCTTAAAAATTTAGTTATCATTTATGAAGTTTAACATGGCACAAGGTTAGCAATATTGAGCAACCAGTGAGAATTGAAATCACTAATATTGGTCTGCTAGCTCAATAACAATTACATCAATTGAGATGCCCATCTTAAAAAGTTATTCGGCATCAAGGTTTTATTTTCCCAAATATCATTGATTTTTGTTTATTGTAGAATTGCCATACTTTCAGTCATTGTTTTAAAGAATTGTCTTCTGCTGTTACATACCCAATATTTGTATATCAATATGAAGTTTGGTACAAAACCAATTCTCAACTATGAACAGAGTAGAAACTTTAGTTGGCTAAAGTTGCCAATTCAATAAACTCAAAGCTGTCTTTCTTTCTTGGAAAAAAACTGAAGAAATCAGATGCCATGAAATTCTTAATGAAGATAATAAACAATTGCAGCTGCAACTAACATCAACAAAGATTTAATGAAAAAGTGAATTTACATTCACACCAGGTTATTTAAAATCATTTCAGAATCAGATTTTAAAAATAAAAATAAATAAATTCACTAATTACAAATAAAAACGGCTACCCAGATTGTACTACAAAATGTCTTCCAACCATAATCTGAAATCTAAGATGCATTTTTCATGAGTGAATAAAAGCAAAGTGATTTGCTATTGACCATAATGAGTTTTGTAGTTATTCTCTACTAAGCTGTTAGCATCACTGTACATACCAATCAATTTTATAAAACCTTGGTTATTTCAGAAAAGACTGTTAGAATCATCAATAGAAAATAGATATTCATGAGAATAGTATTAATAAATCAAAACGTCTCCTTCTAAACAATGCTTTTCTGGAAAAAGTCAATTAATAATTTTTTTTTTTACTTTGGATTTAGAAATTGATAAAATTTAGTTTTTTCCTTAATCATTAACTAAGTATTTTGTTGAATTATTTCTTTTTATATAAATCTTGAATTATGTATTTGGCTAACAAAACTTAATATATAAAAAAAAATTTAAAAAATGTATTATCAGAAAGCTCTAATCAAAACTCTTGAATTACTCAAGGTGGTATAAATAAATTGAAAAAGTTATAAACAAAGTAAATTTAAAAAAATATACATTGATTTATTTAAATGTTTGTCAAAAATAGCACAGAAACTCAGACAGAGAGAAAAGTAAATTTTATTAGAAATTTCTCAGTGCTAGAAAAAATAATCTCGATCAGGAAATGAAAGATGAGTGTTTCATGGAAAAAACTTGAAATAAAAGTCATTTTATTAAGAGAATAATAAATTTAGTAAATAAACATGTTAAACTATTGTTTGGTTAATTAGATAAACAGAGTGTTAACTAAAGTGACAGGTGGGCAGTTTCATTCCTATATCTTTATTATCCTTTAACTTGTAAAAAAAAATAAGTAAAATCAGAGAGTTGGTATCAGCCAAACAGCAAGGAAGTCTATCCCCTTTTCACTAGCACTAGACCAGGGAGATTATTTTAAAAAAAGAAACAAAACAAAAAATTAAAAAAACAGAAGAAAGTGAGTGAAATGGATTCAATTTCCATTAAATCTTCAATTGTGCAAATCATACAAACAGCAATTCATTTGTTTCTAATGTTGAAAACAAAAAGAGAAAAATTACTAGTTGGGATCAGCAAGTTGAAATATTTTTTTAATATTAATGATACCCCCCACCCCCAAAAATAACTGATCATAAAAAAGTGCTCATTCTTAATGATAAAGCCATTAAGAATGAGCAATTTTGTCACTAACTTGTTATTTTAATGATCAGCTTTTTGCTTTCCTCATTAGCATAATAAAACAGTCAGTTGAAGTAACAAGTTTTGGTTAAATTTAAGTCTGAAAGTTTCAATATCAAAAGAGAAATCTTTCACTGTGATATTCAAGAAGTGTTGAGGATGGAACCCAGAGCAACAAATACAGTTAATAGATTTCAATTAACTTCTTTTTTTCTTATATTGGAGGCAGAAAATTCAAAAACTGTAAATGGCAGGCATAAAAAGGATTAAAACAAATCATTAAAGAACTTCAAATGAAAAAAAAAAAACCTGTGATATAAGCAGTCAAATGATCATTGCTTTGTTTCAAATTCAAGTTGAGAAAATAATCTTTGTTTTTAATGGCCTTGTGGCAAATGAAATAGTTGGCCTAACAACCCAATTTTTATGTCATCAAAAGATGCATCGCAAGCAAAATTGGAAAAATTAATGCTTCTAACATGTTAATCAAGATTTGTTAATTAAAGATTGGATTCTTTAAATATTCAACAAAGAACATTCAATTCAATTATTACTTCCTAACATAATTATTATTAAAAATTATTTTTTTAATACAAAAATCAGCAGCAGCCCACAAAACAAATGATGCAATAAAAAAAGTGAAAAATTATTTCAAAATAAATCTATAATGCTGAATAATATAAAAATATTAATATCTTCTAACAGATAATGATCGACAGTATTTTTTTTCTGATTGAGTGTCTATTGTTTCTGCTAAGATGAGAGTGTAGTATATGTGCACTTTATAATGATCCAATATGAGAGAGAGAGAGAGAGAGAGAGAGAGAGAGAGAGAGAGAGAGAGAGAGAGAGAGAGAGAGAGAGAGAGAGAGTAAACAAAATTTTTTTCCATGGAGTTTAGAAATGTGGGATGGAATTTTCAATTTGTTAAAATACTTGATTCTGAATCTGAAATTGTCTACAAAAAAGAATTCCAAGTGCAAAGAAGTTGCTTTCCAAATAATGAATAATATCACAATGAGAAATGACACAAAGACAAATCCAAAGAATAAAACAAATTTGAAAAAAAAAAGAAATAAAAATCTTTGATGAGATTTCAGTTAGAAAAGAAAGAAATGTATCCATTATAAATCATGTCTTTATTTTATAATACTTTCCAGAATTTTTTTTCCCCACTATGAAATACATATTTCTAACCATAAGATTTTTCTTAGATCCCTGTCCTATATATTGAACAGCATGAGCTGCTGTTTCAAAATAGTCACCCATCCAAACAAAGTTTGTTTAACTCTTCATTAAGTAAAACAAAAAAAAAAAAAAGAAGATATATCAGCTTGCTACAGTTATACTTAATTCAAATGTATTCAATAGGACTCGATTTTTCAATGAGCTGAAGAAATTTTGACTTTTTTTTTCTATTTATCTTATGTTTTTTTTAACTTCTATATAATCAAAATATTTTTATATAAAAGAGGAGGAGGGCTTTAAAATGTAAAATCTCACCAGTTTGTTGGAAGCTTCATTCAAACAGTTTAGAGTGACAATAAAAACATATAGTAAAGTGTCACTGGATTTTCCCCAGAGACGAATAGGAGGTGTTTCAAAATGAAGAGTTAAATAAATAATGAATCTGTCTCTCTTCAATCAGAGGTACAAGTTGAAAGAATGCATAAAAGATGAGTTTCATTACAAAGATTATTTGCTTTTTTTTTTTTTACTCCAGAAATGACTCACAAACAAATATACAAAACTGTTGAATATAGAAGTTTAAAAAACATTTAACCCTTTCTAAAAATATATAGTTTCTGATGATATGGATTCTAAACTTTAAATATTGATTAAACTTGAACGTAATAAATGATTGCAGCACTTTGTGTTAATGGTTATCGTCATATGAAATAAAATCAGTGGCCCAAGTTCAAATTCTGGATGAGGCTGTTTGTGTTTCACTTTGCAGTAATACTCTTAGGAAAGGCATGAATCTATCCAAGCTATGGGTAAAATAATAAGGCAAACTAGATTCTTTAACCTTGGTTAGTCTAGGAGAAAGAAAACTCTGAATTCAAAACCAGCTTTACTCATCTTAAAATATGACCTTGTGTCACATTCTGATGGTGGCAGGTGAATACATAAATGATTGTCATTTAAAATTCTGTACAGTGCTTCACTTATAGAGTTGTTCTTAGGAAAAAATTTTTAAAAATCTTTCTTTTTTTTTTTTTCTTTTAAGAAAAGATAACTTAAATGAAAAGCCGATTGGATATTGATAAAATCTGGCCTCATATGCAAATGACAAAATGAAAATAAACAAAAAGTCAATGTTTGCTTTATATTTCAATTTAAAACTGAAGACTCCAAAAGGATTGACTGGGGGTATCAATTACAAAAAATAAATAAATAAAATTTAAAAAAAAAAAAATCAATCCTGTTCACTCGACAAATCTTAAGTTGTCAGCAGAAAAGAATTTATTTTCATTAGCAATCTCAAAAATTGTCTTTCTATATTTCAGCTGATGATATGGATTTTATTTATAGAGTATTAATAGAGAATCTTCTTGTGCAGACAGCAGACATCTAGAAAAACGTCACTTAAATCAGTTTATGTGGCAATACTCATAGCACTAAGCCAAGATAAAGTCATAATCTGTTAATATCTTTAAAAAAAATTATCAGCATGGCTGGTTTGAGAAATCATATGCATAAGAAGAGCAAAGAAAATCCATTAAAAGTTTCTTATCATATGATTGCATGATGCAATAGAAATACACAAAAAGGGAAAGATGGAAAGGAAAGATGAAATGGAAAACAGAATTAACAAACTGAGTTCAAATTTTATCTGAAGTTATTAATGTGAACTTGATAACACTACCTTTAAAAAAGGAATGGATCCATTTTTCACGGTGTTCTGTTTGTCACTCACCTTCTATGATGGCTGATAGAAAAGGGAATAGGTGAATTAAGTAAACCACTTCCCATTATTACATAATGAGATAGTAGTAGCTAAAAGGTATCACTCATGATCAACTTTGACAAAGACAAGTCATATATATATATATATATATATATATATATACACACACACATGAACAAACTCTGAGAGATTTGCCTCTTATCGTTATGTATTTTTAGCCATAAATACAAATGCTTGCCGTAAAAGTACTGTGTAACTAAATAGGTTTAGAAACTTAGTACCTTATATATTGGAAGCAAATTCTCTTTTAAATACTTTTCATTAAATACAACAAAGATTGTTTTTATTTTATTTTAAGTTTTTTTTCTTGCCAGTGATAATACTACAAATCTGGATGAAAACTAAATAAAAACTGCCCAAAGCCGTTTTTCTTTTTTTTATTTGTAGTTTTCAATCATCATTGGTCATTACTAAGTATGTAAGTTGACATCATATTCGAAATACAAAAAATTGTTATAATCTTGGAACATTGAAACTAATTTTCAAATGAACATTTCCATTTTAACAAATGCACATGCTGAAAATTCTAAGTTAAATGTTTGAAAAATGATCCGAAAATTGTGATACTGCCAAATATCCAGGTTGCTACCAAGTGTTAGATACATTTTAAAATGTCAGCCACTCAAACAAAAGATAGAATAATGTGGGTTGTTTAATTTTTAATAAGATAGCTTTTAGTATTTGGCATCATTTTTGCAATTAGTGCTATATAGATGTTTTGGATTATCTCCTATTACCTGTTGAACATTAGGAAGAGTGTTATGCTCTTATGTGATATGTTGATTAATATATGTATGAATAGTGTTAATGGCACAATGTCATTTCAAAGAGATCAAACATCAACCATTAGCACTGACAACAAACACTAACCCTTATTTAGTTAGTTTCACACAAACTTGATTGACTGTAAAAAGTTAAAATCCAAAGTTTCTATTTGTTTTTCTAGCTTATTCTTGATTTATTTTGTTATCAAAACTGATATCATTCAAGGAGAAAAATATTTCAAAGTTTCATCAGCAAGGACATTTAAAATTAAATGTTAACTTTCAAATAATATATCTGAACTTATTTAAATGGTGTAATCATCAGTGATTGATTCTCATTGGGTACCACATATTTTTTGAACAAGTGCCAAGTTAATAAATAACTATAGCTTATTAGCAGATGTTCAAATTCATTAGTTTTCAATATAATAAATTGTTCTGCATCATACAACAACATAAAAGTCTAAGTTTTAATCAAAACTATTTGCTATTACCAAAAAAGTACTTAATTTGAAGGGGTATATATATATATATATATATATAATGTTTATCCAAAAAAGTATAATCAATGAGTTGACTCCTTCTCCCAATCAGGGATGGCATCTCTTTGAAATCAAATTAAATATTCCATTTGAAGTAACAGCAGAAGAAAGAATGTAATATAGTTATTAACTTGATATAGTTCTTTGGGGATAAATAACATTGTTTTTCCTTAATTTATTTTAGTGTTGAAGACAAAAAAAATTGAAAAACTATATACTTTCTTTTGAATAAAAAAAAAATTCAACTTTAGATATAGTTACGTAAAAGTAAAGCCAATATTTTTAAAATGCATTTTCTAAATATACAATCTTATCAACTTGTAGTTAGTTCTATTCAAGAAATATAATAAGCTGTTATGGAGAATACAATGAAATCTCCAGGATATTTTAAGGTTGGAATTCTAAGCAAAAGGGAGTTATGGAAACTTGTATACATCTATTTTCCCTAATAAAATGGAAAGTATGACAACTGACTCTTTTATTGCAAGACAAATATATTGATTAGAGTATTTTGATTATGTTAGAAATGTGGATTTGGAAATAACAAAAAAATAATGCAAATAAAATGTAAAGTCATGCTGAAAATGACAAAGGAATAAAATTCATGCAACATACAATCAAAAGATTAAAAAAAGAAAAGTTTCTTACCTTAATTCGTGTGGGTGTGAGTTGTTCAAAGATATTTCTGTCCATTCCAAATACAATGGCATTTAGTGCACCTGTTGAAAAAAAATAATTGGAACAAATTATTTACAAAGATTTTTATAAAATATAAATAAAGATAATTCTTTTTTTGGCAGAAAGTCTTAGAGTTTTCTCAAAGACAAATGAATTATTCTTTTCGAATTTTGAAGATTCATTTGTCACTCTTTCAATAAACATTGCTAAATTCAAACAAAGTTAAATCCTGGCTGTTCAGGTCCAAGGTCTCTGCTTTGCAATACGCCTCCCTACCCCCAAATGATTTTGCTTTGAATCAAAATGCTGACCTCTTCACACTTCATCTATTGAAATATCAATAGACATTTTGGATAAGATCAGAATCCTGAATTTTAGGTTTTAAGGAAAAATACAAAAACTGGTTCACACTTAAATATGTATATTAGTCATTTCTTTTGAATAGTTGTTACTAAAACTCCATCTTAATAATAAATATTCAAGTTTTTGGTTTTGATATGGATTTTCATCAGCCATCTGGTTCACGTCTCCTGATACAGAGTTAAAAATTCTTATTCAAATTTCTTTAACATTACACTGCAATATTGCCTAACACTTAAAGGTTACTTTTACCAACTGACAATCCTAAATTAATTCCTTCTTTTAGTCGTCTTAAGATCTGTCTATTCTTAATATATATCTATATTTCAAAATCGGTGAGGCATTGCAGCTCAGATGTGTTTTCATAGCGTAAACATCAAATGCTCAGGAATTGGTTACAAATCTGATTGACAATTGATAATAATCTATAACATGATATAACAACAACAAAATGGCAGATAACAGTTATATAAAATGCTGGCAACAAAATCAAAATATTAGATATTTCAACAAGAATGATAGTAAGCGAATAAACTGACCAGATTTAGCAGATATCTCACCAAATGTATAGATATTCATTTCAAATCATTTCCTATTTTGCCAGATGAGTAGCAAGCTATTTTATCAGATGAGATATTTGCCAATCTAACAAGACAAACTGCATGTGCAAATAACTTTGAAATATCTCCACTAGATGACAGTGCAGTTAAGATAGATATATCTATATGTTAGACAAACAAAAATATAGGCTGTAAGTTAATATCTATCCAAGTGGGACAGGTGTCCAAAGTGGGTGGTCAAAGAGAAGAGTGACATGAAGGATGTACTAATAGATTCAGACATGACACGTTTTGGTTGAAATTATCACTTACTCCAAAGAAATATGACAAGGAAGAAACATTTCAGTAGTTGGTTTGGTTTCATTGTTTAATGGCATATCAACTTTTGTGGGTTATTTAATGCCAAAGCCATCCTTGTAGAAGAACAGTAGAGGTACTATTTAACCCCTAGCTGGAGGATGAGAGGTTTCATACCTTTCCCAAGGGTATTAGTCCAAAAGTGAATGTAATAGTACAACTGAAGTTCAAACTAGATAACTATAATGTCACAGTCCAGCAAGTTAGCCATTATGGTATGGGGACTCCCTCTTCAGCAGTTGGTCAAATACTCAAATTCCTTGATAACCATGTGTATTTGCATAAAAAGCCAAAAGAAAAAAGTCACTTTAAGCCACAAAGATGAGAAATTCAGGCTGACATATTAGAAAATAGGATTAAAATATTGACAGAAATAAATGGCTGCTAAATTAATTTGCTGAAAGAAGCCACATCTTATTAAGATCATGCCTTATTGAAGATTATGCACATAATCTGTAGGTTTTAGTTTTAAAATAGTTATCTTATATGGAGAAAGATTAAGAGATAAAATGCTAAATTATTTAGAAGTATTAGTCATAATTAGTCAGACAAAAATAACACTATTCTTATTTTATTTATTTTTACAATTCTATGTGAAGAATTTTTTCATCTTCAATGCCATTTTTATTTAAATAGAAAAAAAAACTGGGAAGTCTTTGATCTAATGAAAGCAAAATTCTATTTCCAATGACCCATTTCAATGTTGCAAATAGAATTTAGTTCCAATTACAAAATTGAATCAGCAATGAAATTCCCCATATAATGAAAGGGTTCTAAGACAACAGTGAATTAAAAGAGCACTTAAGGAAGAAAGAAAAAAAATCAAATTACTTGACTGTGGATTTGTCTCAGACACTGGTTCAACTAACATTAGAAAATGAATCTGGTCTCCTAAAAACTTGTTTAAACAGAATTAAACCAGAAATGTGTTTCCAATAGTTACAGCCATGAAAAAGAGCAAATCAATTTTTAATAATTTTATTCATTTTTAATATAGAATATTTTTCAGCCACTCGTGCAGTTGCAAATAAAAAAATTAAAATTTAAAAAAATGGACACTACGCCATCGTCTTTAGTAGAGGGAAGGATGCCAACAAAAAAATGTTTGCCTTGAAAGGATCAGTTTACTTTTTTGTGTTTTCCCCAAACTTGTTTAAATTTGCTTTATTCTTGACTGAATTGGCTTTTTCTATTCTGATATTTATGTTAATTTCACAAGTTTTTCAAGTTAATTCTTCACTGATAAAAAACTTAATAGTTAGAGAAACATTTTAAATTGACTTTTGAATGTTGATTAACATGGATATATCAGTGAATTTGTCAATCAGAGATGAAAAGCCCAAACCATAAAGTAACCTTTTAAACTATTTTAAACATTGCTTAAAGTATATCAAGTTACCTGGTGATTGTGAGTTCAATCCCTAGATAAAACAGAGTATGACAAGTTATATACTGTAGTTCAGTGGAAAAGATGAGATACATCTTAAGAAAGAATAAATGGATATGAGATGTCATTGAAGCATGGACAGTAGAATAAGAACAATCTACCACCTGTATGAATTGAATGGTAAGGTTGGTTGGTTGATATTTTACAATATGTCAACTGTTGGATTATATAAATCATTTGCTTACAAGTTATAACAGATACCTGAATTAGGACAGTGAATACAAGAACTTAAACATTGTGACAATCAAAATGAGAACACAAGTCCAAGTACTTTCATGAAAATAGTTTCAGATTTGGAGTTTAGACATTAAAAACCAAGACTACAATTAATAGTCCTGGTTTTTAACATCTAAACATTAATATAATAAAATTAGAACTATTGGGAGTTGACCCCTTATATCAAATTATTAATTAAGGCTTTGCTTCTTTATTCACTAGGTAAGCTAATACATTCTTTCACTAAATAAAACAACATCACATCCAAATTATTAAATTTAAAGAGTATACATTTCTTTTTGTCAAATGTTGACATATATTCCAATGTCAGTGATAATTATAAACATTAATTTCTAAGAAGCGTTAAATATAAGAAATTGTGGGGCATTGAATTCCTTATTAATGAGTTTCTTAGTGTGGCATCTCACCCTCAAACAGTGCATTGAATTGGTTTTTAGTTTCTTACAATGTTACCCTCATCCCCCCGCCCAATATAAATGGTAAATATGATTAGTTTCTTTAGCATCTACTGTTACACAGAATGTAAGTTCATTTGGTGCTCATGGTGTAGAGTATCAGTGAGTCAGATCTGTTCAACTGAGTTCAATCTTTATTGAATGCTCAACACTTATAACCTTGTATCAGACTAAGTTATAATTTACATTTATTAATGGTGTGAAAAGCTAAAAACAGAATTCCTCATATGTGTGTATACATACCATGTAAAGGACTGGAGATAGATGCAAGAAGAATTAAAGAAAAAACAGGGTTTCCAGTACTGACAGCATTTTGAATTCTGAAAGACAAAAATAAGTTTTTTGAAGAATTTGTTTTTAAGCCCCAAGGTTTATTTGTGAGTGCAGTTGTTTTTTTTTTTTTTTTCAATTTGACAAATTGGTGTTAAAGAGGTTTTGAAATGTTTTAAAAGATGATTGACTGAGATTTACTAATATGATTATATATATAATAGTAATTGGTAATTTGCTTGAAGCATTGTTAAGTATGTTATTATATAATAATGATTGGAAGGCAATTATAATGCATATAAAATAAAAACAAAAAGATGTTTTTTGTCTTATCGATTTCAAAGTAAACTTTATCTTCAGAGACTGTTTTCAGAAATGAACGTGTTTCTTTTTTTTTGTGTGTGTCGTTATATATTTTTTTTTCTTTTTTCTCCTCTTCTCTTTTTTCCTCTTATATATATTTTTTTACATTTAAAATACACTTGCATATATTCATTTGTGATAAATTTGATAATTGTAAAAATTTAAGAAAAAAATGTTAAGAATGTTAACAGTTTATCTATTAACACATCTTTAAAGTATATTGACAAAAAATGAGATCTTGGCAACAATGAGAAAGTAAAGTATATGAGTTGGTAATTTAGTGCCTTTGTCTAATTATTATTAATTATATTAACACTACAATCTGAAATGAAATCTCAAATCAAATATATTATTGTTTTTTTTTTTTGGTTTTTTTGACAACTGTTTTTAAAGGATTCACAAAAGAAAAGACACATTAGAATAAGTGATAATAGACTGTCACAGAGATAAAAGGTAACATAAGTTTAATTAAAATTTCTATAGAACCCTGTGTAATCCTGTCATGCAGTTTAAAAATATTTTGTCAAATTTTTAATCCACCGATACAAAGTCAAACAATTTATCAAAAAAGAAAACAGTTAAAAACATTTTAGAAATTAGATGATCCATCTTGTCAAAAAAAAAAAAAAAAAAAATTAAAAATCTTTTTTATATTTTAAATTCAACTTTACATGTGACTTGAATGTTTCAGTTATAAAATCTGAAGAATTGAAAAGTTTGAGAAAAACCTGCAAATAGAATTATTTTATAATAACCTGTTTCAGTTCATACAAACATTCATAGAATATAAAAAAACATTGGTAAATAAATAGTGGTGACCATTATGGTCAATCAGATCGAGATGACATTGTCCAATTCTGCAAGGCTGTTTAGTTTCTTTGTTTAATGACATATCAATCTTCATTGGTTATTTAATGTCAAAACCATCTTTGTAGAAGAACTGTAATAGAACTATGTAACCCATAGCTGAGGGCCCTCAGGGGATTAGTCTAAAAGTGAATGCAATAGTGTAACTGGAGTTCAAACTCATTTAGCACAATGTCTCAGTCCAGCTTGTTAACCATTATATCACACGGGCTCCCCACCCCTAAAAGTTTGGTTAATGGTCTTACTACTAGTGGCTACTTAATTGATGGTTGACAGTAACACCAGTTAGTTATCCACAATGTGGGACAGATATATTTTGGGACTTCTTATAAACAATCACCAGTAATGAAATAGGAACATTATTTTAATACTATCATTTTCAAGGATTTCACACAAAATCTAATTTCTAAAGAAATTTCTATGATAATTGGGCCAAATTATAGAATTAAAATCTAATTATGATACCTTCAGAAATAATCTAAAAAATAGTTTAAATGAATTAAATAGATATTAATAGAATTTTAATTAATAAATAAGGACAATGTATACATTTAGACAATTTAAAAGAACAGTGAGTTATAATTTTTCCTAAATGTTAGTTTGATAAATAATCCAGGATTGGATCAATTAAAGTAAAATAATTTATCTACTTACCGGTTAATCAAAGGAAATATGGAGACAGCCAGATACACGAATGGATAACCACGAAGAGGTTTAATATCTTCTTTCAGCATTTGCTATAATAGATAAAAATATGTTCATTAATATTATAGAATAATAACCAACATTGTCAGGTAATGTCATATGATGATAAAGAAACTTGTGATACATATTAGAGTCCCATAAAGCTACTTTTAGGAGTAATAAAATTATTCTGATGATAATAACTATCCCCAGAATAATTCTTAATACAAATTTTTTCTGTTTTTATCATTAGTCTAAGCAGACAAAAACAAAAAAAAAAAAAACAGCACTGGATGATATTAGTGACAGAAGAACCCATACATTAGAATTACTATGTGTGTGTTCAAGTTCCTTTAGGAAGCCTGGGCCAATTTGAGGTAAATTATACATTATTTACATACTGCCTAAATGAAAACTGAGAAGATGAATAAAAAATTTTTTAAAATTAATTAAATATCAAATTAAAAAAGTAACTAAGTTTAAAGTCATAACACATTTTTTCTCTCTCTCTCTAAAATGATTATATTTACACAAAAAAAAAAAAAATAAACGTTATAAATTATACAGAGGTTATTGATCTCTTATTTCTCATATAGACAAAAAAAAAACTGATAACTGTCTGGCTTAAATGGGAATGGTACAAATTAAAGAAAAAATATCAGCTTTATCAAATGAGCTTACAGAAAAGGATGGAAATTGATAACAAAATTAAGTTTTTAAAAAACATTCAAAAAAATAAATTTGATAAATTTTTTTTTCAACAATTTGATTGTTCATGTACTAATTTTTAGCTTTTTCAAATTTTTAGATATTGTAAGATGATCAGTGTTATTAATCTTTAGGATTGAGTTCTTATTTTAGAAGTGATTGTTAATTTGTTTGCTTATCAATTAAGAAAGAAATTAAATCAAAGATGCAATTATAATCAGTTTCTGGAGATAAAAATTAAATCTAAGATTGGATATCCTTTTCAGATTTGGATGCAAAACTCTTGACCATGTAGCTGACTAGATTGTGGGTGGTTCTTCCTTCAAACTGTAAGAGTTGAATTATATGAAGATAATCACAAAACCATCTATCACAAAAAGAAACCTTAAACAAAATGGTGTTTCTTCTAGCAAAGACAGTTACTTCCAAAGGCCAAAATGAACTGTATTTAAAATTTAATAGTAAAGATGCCAGATGCAGCTTTACTATTGGAGGCTGCAACAACCATAACATGAGATTGACAAAACAAATTTACCAGAATTATTGAATATGTTCCAGGACTTCTGATTAGTCAAATCAATTATTTTTATTGTTATAAAAAGTTTCTGGAAGAAACAAATATTGCTGAGCAGCCTAAGATTCAGATCAGCTATTTTGTAGAAGAACTTGATTGTTAAATTTGTGAGACAAATAAAAACAGACTATACAAAGATGAAAATTGGGCTTTTTGAAAACGTCTTTAGGGAAAAATGAATGGCAATTCAAGAGTATCCAGTGCCATTATTGTTTAAGAAAAAAAAAGCTTCTAGAGAAAGTAATTTCAATTTAAAAAAAGATTAAAAAAATAAATAAATAAATAAATAAACCTGACAATTGCATTTTTAAAATTTTACTGAGTTTTTTTTTTAGACATTTATCAAACTTAAAAGTACATAAAACATTGAAAATGGTCATAAAAGGTTTCCTTACAATTAGTATTTAAAAAAACAAACAAAAAAAACTATAAAAAAAAAAAAAAAAGTAAATATCATATCAATATTTATAAAATAATCATAAAGAATGATTATTATCAATACTTTGAAAGCAAATCTCCAAAGTCATAACAATATATGAACAAAAGCAAATTTCTCCCAATTACTTAGACTGGATAAAAGTTTCTGAACTGCTATTTTGAGCATATAGCAAGTTATTAAAATAAAGATAAGAATATTATTTCAAATAATTCATACAACAGTGAGATATCTGAGAACTTCAGATGGTATCAAATGCACAGATATGTTTAGCAGCTAACTTTTCTGATTTTGAAATTTAAATCTGTGGAGTTGGTGGCTAATAGAAATCCTAAGATTACAGAACATGACATACTTGAGATTTGAATAAGAGGGATCAAAACAACAAATATGAAGATAACCGTCCAAATGCATTAAATAATACATTCACTGTCTATGTCACAAAATAATCTGATTGGTAGGACATTCTGGTAGTTTTCCCACTTTTTTTTTTGTAGTTTTAAAGAATGAAGATGTTATTGGAGTGAGATGCAAAGGAATTATCTGAATTAAACAATGAGAATATCATTCTGAACAGTTTCTTCAATAAAATAATTCAATGACATCATCAAAGGAATGGACATTCTTAAGTTTACACAATGACAATATTAATATTTTTGATACAATCTGTGAAATTGAAAGATGGCAGCATCTAAAAGAATCAGATTTCTTGTTTTTTTCTTGATATAATTCATCAAAAATAATTTGAAATGAATTATTGTTATTGGTGGAGCTTAGCCAGGGAAAGCCTTGCAAAAATTACACACATATTGCGTGTGCATGCACACACACACACACACACACACACACACACACACACACACACACACACACACACACACACAGCTATCACTCTGGGATATTTTCTTAAATTAAATGATATTTAATTTTAACCCTGCAGCCATTGAAAATTTCTCTTCAAAAGACAGATAATTCAAAAAAATGTATTATAAATAAGCAGATGTGAGATTAAGGGGGAATGTGAAGGGAGGTAACTGTGACAAACTTTTTTTTAAATTCTTAAGCAGAAAGGAACAGATTAAATTCTTCAGAGATCAAAATGACTGCAGATGGAAATCTTACATAAAAAAAAAAAATAAATAAAAAAAATCACTGCAAACATTTAAATTATCCATGCATTTCTTCAAAGTTGTGAATTGTGAAGAGTGTGTTGAATGACATTTAACTTTATTAAAATAATTATAATTAAATAATGACTTGATATTTATAACTCAAAAAACAAAAACAATATAAACGCAAATACTAATATCTCTATTAAAGAAAATATTCATAGCTAGTGTTTGGGTGTAGATTTGTGTTATAAAAGATAGGACTTTAGAAAATGTATTTTTCCAATTGAATTAACCTTAAGGTTGATATTAGTGTCTCTGTATAATCATAATTTTATAAAACATAAACAAAACTTTGTGCAGTAATTTGATATTTACCTCTTAAATTGTCACATTCTATGAAAACTTTTTCAACTAGATGTGTTCAAAAATTTAAACATTCTATAGTGTATTTAGATTTTTTGGACTGTTGTCCTCATTTTCATTGTTATATATACAATGTTCCAGCTGATGTACCCTCCGGCCTTCTTAGGAGGTTTCTTGTCATAATCAGGAGTCTTCATGAAACTTTGAACCAAACCATTTATTTAATCTATTGGGGTAGATTGTTCTCATCCTGTTAACCATGACTGGGTATAAGTGTTAAGCATTCTTTGTTATTTTTGCTTGTATTCAGGATTGAACCTGCAGCCTCCAGGATTTGATACATGATAAATATATTGTAATATAATTGAAAAAAAATTCTAATCATGTAGATATTTTGTTCTAAATTTTGGAATTTGACCAAAAATTGTAGATCATGAATTTTACAATTTAGATCAATTTTTAAAATATAGAAATTGATATATAAATTTTGATTATCAAAGTTTATGAGAGAATCTGTTTTTCTATATTGCGATTTTAATGCAAGAACCAAAATCATTGGGGTGGGGGATAAACTTTTTAACTCTTTGCCGACCAAATTTCCCTCATGACCCTCAAATTTTTTGGTATTGTATGTATGATGGGGTATTTGAAAGCTCAAGTACCAGTCCCAGGATTGGTTCACAGACAAAACAAAAGATGGCAAAAGTGATTTTTCAGTGTAAACAAGAGACACATGCAAGAGCCACTGCCAGTGGTTTATAGTAGGATCACAGTGGTGGGAAAGCCACTGTGAGTAGCTTAAAGTAGGCAAAATTGACCATCAGAAATAATCCCAGCACTCTAGAATTGATCCAGGACAAAAAACAAAAAACAAGTCTGTTCATTAAATTTTTTATTATTAAAGATTTGAAATTAGGAGATATGGTAAAAAAGAAAAACAGAAAAAATTATTCCTATTCCTTGGTGTTTAAAAAATTCTAATCAATACAATTCAGTGGGTGTTTTAGGATATTTAATGTTTTCAAATTAAAGAATCAGAAATTTTAATAAATATTGTTAATTTCTAAAATGCATGATTTTTGTATGAAAAGAGAACATGGAATTATATTTTCAAGAATTATTATTTGTTTGAGTCTCCTAAGACAAAGAATCAACACTAAAGGATCTTAAATAATCATGGTGTGTATTTTCTTCAAACTCTGAGAAATAAAATGTTTGAATGTTAAATATAATGATAAAAAAATCATATACTAAATCTTTGGAAAATTATAAAAATTCTTGTTTCTCTGAATCTCATTATTCATCTTTTTCCAAAAGTATTTTAGGCTTTTGTAAAAGTTGAAATCACTTTCTAATTGATTTATACATACATTTTTCTACTTTTGATCAATAAAAAGTTTTTAAAAATATAAAAAATAATTGATTCTAGCAATAGTTATTTAGCTAATTATTGGATATCACTACAAGAAAATTCTCATTAATTGGAGGTTAGTAGTAATTTAGGTCATCACATGCCTACCAAAGTCAAAGACTCCAGTTGTATAGCTGCTAGGCCTTTACTTGAAATAGCCTTGGGTAGAATCTATTTAAGTCATCTGTTGAAGACAGCATACAGAGAACATACATTTTGATCAAGGACTTTGCACAAAATAAATTTGACACATCAGCATTTATATAGGTAAGAAGGCACTAAATATCAATATCCAATTTTCTTTGGAACATAATATTAAAAAAATGATATCAAAAAATTTCATGTGTGACCCCTTCTTTAAATAAATGGTGTGTTTGTGATATAAATTTTCAGAATTCCTATATTTAATTTGTACTTTAAAAATAGTTCTTTCATCAGATATCCAGTTTGATGGGCAATAACATTGAAGTGAACGGTGATTCTCTTGCAAACAAGACTGTTCTTTTGGTTTTTTTTTTCTTTCTTTCATCAATCTTACACAATTAGAAATACATAGTCAAACTTTCCTCTCAAAATACAAATATTTAGTTTAATCCACAAAATTATAGAAACTGTTTATGCAAAACAGGCCACCAAAAATGAATTGACTGGAAAATCATACTGCAGTTTTTGTCAATTTTGATGACAGAAATATAGAAGTTGATGTCATCACTGTGTATTCTTAGAATAGTATTTTTGGTGGATTTTAATGTTTTTAACTTTATTTTATTCAACATGCAATGTCAGCTGAAAATTGGTAAGAGTGAAGTTATATTTTTCTAAATGTTTTTTATATTAAATATAAATACCCATAACTGTTAAGATTTGAATAATTATTAATACTACATTTGGGGGCATTTTCCAAAATTGCTTTTAAAAAATACACCCCAGGTTTTATATATGAAGTCGAAGCCATTGTTTACCCAGACACCATAAACTACCAATACTTGTACCTAGCTTAACTTAATAATATTGTAGTATTAAATATAGGGAGTGGGTATGTGCCATTAAATAGGGTATTTGAATTTTAATCCTTATAATTTTTTGTGTTTTTCTTTTTAGTTATGATCATATTACTAAGAGATTAACTGTATACAGAATATAAGTATTAATCCTAATGTTTAGAAAGAGTTACTTTGAAAATTCTTGCTGTTCAATGCACAAGGCATGATTTACCCAATGAAATATACATTATCTAATTCATAGTTTATTTTTTGTTATTTGTTCTCTTTCTGAGCAAGAAATCAAATCAAAATGGCTACCCAAATAACCAGAGAGAACAATGACAGGAAACAAATGAAAAAGATATTTGAATCCTGGTAAAATATACTGATAATTTTTGTATCTGATATCTTATATAGGAAAAGTTAAAATTATCTTTATGAGGAGGGGGTAGAGGGTGTGATCAAAACTTTGAAATTGGATTCATTGTTTATAGCACTGGAAATGTCATTTTAAGAAAAATATAGACATTCGATTTTAGGAGGGGGTAAGGAGTAAAATTAAAATTATTGAAAAGATATCTAATATAAAGATGAAACTACAATGATTTTGACTAGTTAAAAACTTTTTGCTAATACAAATGTTTTAAGAGAGTTGTAAACAATATTTTCTTTCTTATAACAGCATGACACTCTTTAAGTGTTATGAAGGTTTATGCATTTGTATATTCCCATGAAATGTCTGGTGATTATTAGCCCTGTTGGTGAGGCTTAGAATATACTGACTGTACCTCTTGCAGAGGAGTAAGACCCCCCTCCAAAAGGGGCATATCCTGGGTATGACACTAAATTGAATCTGATGATGTGAGACCCATTCTGGAAATCTGGGAAGTATGGAGTACCTCTTCATATTACAAGTTTACTCTGAATCAGAGTGGTTTTACCAGTTAAGATTCAATCTATGGGTCAAATGGATCTGTTTACAATTATTAGTATTTGATAGGATCATATGCACCCCCCCCCAAAAAAAAACCCTCTCAAACAACAAACCCCAAAAAACTCTCAAACAACTAGACAAATAATATAAATATAAATGTACAATGAATGTGATTTTCTAACGTCTAGGCATAAAATACCCCTTAAAATCAATCAATCTAGTAACTATCACTGAAGAATGATTTACAGCAAGTATCCTTAAATATCAAGTATCATACAGACTCAAATACTAACAGTTGTAAATCTTTATTCAAATCTCAGGTTTCCTCCAGTTTCAAGTGGTCCAGTTATTATGGGCACAACCTTAACTTTCATCAGCTTTCTCATTTTGTTATAAGGTGTTCAATCAGCTGGTTTTGTAAATGTGCAAACATGGACAGTGAAAATATGCCAATATAATTGATAACTGAAACTAAACATGTTTTTGTTTGAAAATAATTTTTAGATATATCATAAGGTTGTTGTCTTATGCTAATCACAGTACTTGATGAGATGACTTAGCGTTATGAATACCACAAGTGTCTGGATAGTTGCTTTGTCAATGGTTCTGTTTTCAGAATTTGGAATTGATGCAAGTTTATCGGAGCTTTGTTTTTTTGGGGGGGGTAGTCAGCCGTTAGTCTGAACAAGTTATAGGGTGTTGGCAACTCAAAAGATCAGAAAGACTCTCCATTGATAACAATAATTAATTATTAAAACAGTTTTTCAACAATAATATATATAATAAAAATTGTCTTCTGTTTTGGAGAGAAAAGACAGTTGAGAAGTTAGACTGGTGGTATTTTGTGTGACTACCAGTGGTAATGGTTGGGTTATGTTTTGTCTTTTTTTCTTTCCTTTTGAGTTCAAGGTGGACCTTTTCTCTCAGATTTTTATCTCCCATTGAACACTTTATATTGGGTTCCTCCAGAATCAGACACTTCTGATTGGCTAAACAATCCACATCTGTGGGAAGGATATTCCTCCTATGAATCAGATCCTTGTTGGTCACACATTCAAGCCACAATATAAGGGCTTGACTAATTAAGGCTCATCACACACACCTTTTGAGAGGAGTATCTATAGATTTGACCTTTCAATTTTTAGAGATATGAAAGGCAACTTTGCACTAAAACAAACATTTTTTGTGACCTGCTTAAAGGGAAAGGAGTTTCAAAACAATTATTGTCAGTTGATTTTGACAACAACACCTGGAGTCATCTCTGACCTTTTAAATTGAATTTTGAAGTAATGTAAATAAACTCATATCAAAGTATTCTTATCTTTTTATATTAAAAGATATTTTCTTGATTTAAAGAAAGAAGTATTAATCCACTAATAAGATTTTGCCACCATTGAATACTATCAAAAGGTGATGTAGTCACTATTTCAGACCAAGTGGTATATTAGAAAAAATACTGTGATATATATATATATATATATATATATATATATATATATATTTATATAGATAAAATGTGGCTTACCGGTGAATATGGGCACAATCGTTGGAGGAATCCAGGGGTTAAGTCCGCGATAAAACAAATATAAAGTGCTCAATACAAAGTAGAGCAAATCGGTACCTCGATTAATTCAGTGGATTTAACCCTGAAGATCCTTATGGTGAAACTCGAGTAGGTTTCTATTGTATCCATTTCTTTAATTAATATATATATATATATATATATATATATATATATATATATAAAAATGTTGATTTTGAATTTAGGCTGAGTACTTAGAGAGCAGAGAAGCAGTAGACTGGGAGAGAAGTCATCACAGAACAGACCATTATTGATTTGTGTCCAAAACTTTTGCATGCTATTTATATTTTGAATTTGTAAAATATTTCTTCTTTTTTCCTTATACATAGTATATCTTAAGTATTTACTATATTCAGGTGAAGTTTGAAGTTAGTAGCAATAACACATTATTTTCTTAAAAAATAAAAAAAACCTTAAAATCCCATGTGCCTAATAATTTTGCATGTGACTATTTAAAAAACATTTACAATGTTTGACAAGTGTAAGTAAAAAAAATCTAAAATGTTTTATATGTGTAAGAAAAAAATCTAAAATGTTTGGTATGTGTAAGAAAAATACTATAATGCTTAATATAAGAGTAAAAGAAACTATATTTGATATGTGTATGACTATCTCCTGATAAGGTTGATTGTGGGTGTAGAATCTATTTGCTGCTACTGCTCAAACATATAAGATTTCTGGAAGAGCAATTTGCCCAATTGCTCAGTGATCCACATTCCTCATAGCCAACCATTATGGCATGCCAGTGATGAGGCCTTTGTCAAGATATATGATGATAGGACAAAAGTTAAGATATAAATTGTACCTTTTCCAAGAGACAAATGAAGTATCAGTGAAATTGTCATGATACCTGAGTAAACTGTACAGCGTTCTTTTTTTAATTTTTTTTTTATCTAAGTGTTGTCAATTCTAATTTTTTAAAAAATTAGTAACATCTTTAAAATAAAGCTCAGCATTATTTGCAGGTCTTTAAAACCAGACATATCTAAGAAACTGCATACATATTATGCTATATGAGAGACTAAAACTTGTAACTTTAAAATTACTAAGACTGTTGAATACTAACCCAATAAAATAAAGACTATTTTCAGAGAACTTTGCATAGAAAGCAGTTAGAAACAAAAAGAAACTTTGATGAGATTATGAACATTTGGCATCTGAAGAAAATCCAGAATATCTTTGTTGTTATTTACAATTGTCTACAAGAAAAAATGCTGCTATCAAAAATTTACACTTGATATTTGCTTCACAGAATCAGTAATAGAAATAGTAATCTTGGTTTCACCTTCAGTTTTAAATACTTTCATTATGGCAATGGCAAATATCATTAAACTGGATTGAGGCAGCAAGAGTTTGTTGAGAATAAAATTTTTGAAGATTTATGAAAATAAGACATTTCAGAAAAATCCAGTTGGAATTTGGTATTTAATACGAGTTTTTCTATGGCAGATTTTTGTTTCAGAAAATGAAATCATCTAAAAATTGTCCATACATAAAGAGAAGTTTGTTTTATTAAATAGTCATTTTCTTTTTACTAATTTTTCAGTTATTTTAAATTAGTATTCTGCCACAGAGTGAATGTTAGAAAACTTGTTTTATAGACCATTTATAGTACATTTACTATTCACTAAGTATAATCTTAGACTAATCTTTGCCAAAGATATGATAAAGAAATCAACTTAATTATAGAAAATATGTCTGAAAAACAAAAAGAAATTCAATTTCTGTTATTCAAAAGGCAGAGAAAAAAATCTGAAATTCCAATGTAGACATCATACCATTTACCTTGTTACCAAAAGAAAATTTTTACAGCAAATTCTTCTGGCAACACAGAAATGACCATTTCTTTTTCAGCAGGAAAATAAATATTCAAAACAAAACGGTTCTTTTGTAAAGACTTGTATTGGAAATGAATTAAGCATTATTATCAATGGTTTACACATTAAATAAAATATGTAAATTATATACATAAGCTTAAAGACATAAATGTATATGATTTACATTTGGAGATATTTTCAAATTATGGAAATATTAGCAGAAAGTAGAAATTACTACTTTTCTAACACTTGCAACGTTTGCTATTAATACATAAACCAAAGTTTAAATATCAGACTATGCAATAAAATGTCTCCAAATGTTTTGAGGTGTTAATTTTGAAAACAAATCTTAAATTCACAAATGTAAACAAGTAAATCTTTCACAGAAACTGACACATTGAGACTCCTGAGACATGTATATCTCAAGGTTTCTATGACTGCTGCATTATATATATATATATATATATATATATATATATACACACACACACCATAATTGTTTCTAAAGGACTGGAATAGTTCCTTTGAGGTTAAAATACCTCCCAACAACAATTATCAGATGTTTACTCCACTGAACCCTTTTAAGATTTCTCAAATTGAAAGTGTTTTAGGGTTTCTATTCTATAAATCCTTTTTAGAAGTCTACTGAGATATATATGTTAGGAACTATAAATATTATTTTGTTTGGTTTCTTTGTTTTATGGCATATCAATCTTTGTGGGTTATTTAATGCCAAATCCATCCGTCTAAAAGAAGAGTAGTGGTATTATTTAAAACCTAGCTGGGTATGAATTTTATGTTTTTCATTCTAAAAGTGAAAAATTTGTCATAATTTTCAATATAATTTAAATTTATGATTGTAATCCACAGTTTTGATCAATATAGTTTTTTGCTAGCTGACACATACTGGTATATTCATGTGTAGATGCCAATAGGATAACATCACTTATGAGCTTGTCCTTGTTTCTCCAGAATGTCTTGTTTGTCTTACTTAGATGGTTTGTATGATTAGAGGTAAGTGGCTGTACAGCTGCCCTTCTAGAATTTGTTCAAGACCACATGCAGCATCCTTGTATAGTTCCTATCTAGCTTTTGTGCAGATACTGGATGCTGTGCAGAGGACCTGCCAGAAGCAATGGCTGATAGATATGAGTGGTGAGAAAGTCATGGAGATCCATGCTATCAGCACCACATGAAGATGATGATGATTGTTATGTAAAAGTTTATAAAGAAAAAAACATTTTATATTTCATTTCAACATTTGGGACAGCTTTATTCTAGGAAACAGTTTGAATGAGATCATATGTCCAAATCATTTTTGTTGTTATATAACCTTAGTTTTGAAAAGGTTAATGAAGAACATGTGTATTAAAATATTTGAATTCTTCTTCATTTTTCATAAATTATTTGTTACAAGAAGATTAGTCAATTTGAACGCAGTGTTAAAAAATATATGTTCATATTGGAAATATCTTACCTTGTTCCTTTCTGTATCTGGGTCGTAGGTGCCTTCCCATGTAGAGACCTTCAAGAGAAGAATAAATAAAAAATGTCAAAAATTAGAAAGAGAGAAGAATAAATGATGTGCAGACAAGATGAAGATTCTTCTAGAAACTGATTTTCTAATCACATTGACAGGTGTTAGAGGAACACAACTTCTTGAAATTAATTACTCAAAACTAATTTGTCAGTCATTAAATGTCTGATTTCTGCAGCTGGTCTCATTACCATTATTATTCTATTAAGATGACAACTTGCTTCTTCAAGTAAAATTGACATGGAGAATAATTAGGAACAGTGACCAAAAAAAGAAACAAAAATGATAAAATAAAAAAGAATGTTAATAGTTAGGGTTAGGTTAAGAAAATGAGGAAAGCTTTCTTTTTTAACTTTTAATGATATCCTGAAATTGCAGTGAACTTTTGCTCAGCCAATTAAGAGATTTTTAAGAAGAAAATATTTTCACCAAAATTCTTATTTACAATATTTCAATTATATTCAAAAATATATTGAACTACTGTAAATCTTAACGCCCACTGAAGTTTGAAGAATTCACCAAGCATTGCCTGACAGTCTCTTAAGTGAACTGCATGCAAAGCAGGTATTTTACATATTTACCAACCCCTCAGCACAAGTAGTGTGTGACACAAGATCAATTTCTTAAGCAGAGTTTAACAGGTTTGAATTCAGAGTTTTTTTTTCCTTCTAAACTGATTGCCATACCAAAGTTATAGAGCCTATTCTGCCCTACTATTTACCCATAGCTGGAGGGAGGATAGTTTTATTCATACCTTTCCCAAGGTTATTAGTGGTATGTGAAATGCAAATAATCTCACCCAGGATTTGAACTCATCTTGTTGTGTCCATTTTTTATAATAACCATTACACTATATGCCTCCACTGAAGCAGATATTTAGAAAAACATTGTTTTTGAATAATGGATAACCTTCAGTACCTTCTTAAAACAGCTAATACAGCTACATGTTTTGTAACCACATGGTATTTTAAAGAACTATAAATTTGCATATACTAAATAATAACTACCTATACTCTAAAAGGCTTCTCTCATGACAAAAAAAAACTGAGTGTAAGTCAACAGTAACTAATCAAAATGTCACTTTGGACTAGATAAATTCTTTAAAAATATTATAAATATATTTTTTTTTTTTCTGGTTTTCAAGATTTGACCCCCAAACCACCACAATTAACCAAAAGGTGTGCATGTATATATTCATATGTGGCCTTAACAGGTATAAAAAAATAGAGTGTATAAGTGGTTAAAGAATTTTAAAAATTGCTAGACAAGTGTGATGCATGAAGATGGAGCAGGGCGCTCCTCTCCCTCCCCCAAGATGAGAAGATTCAGCCATCTTAAGAGATGGTATGGCAAATCAGCAAATTATCAATGAGGTAGATTGTTCTCTTTAGATTAGTCATGGTTTTGCCAATCAAATCACCTACAATGAGCTCAGTTTCCATAAAAACAAGAGTGCGGATAATTTTTGAATTTGTGTATTCCTCAGGTTTAAAGATATGTTAAGGTTACTAATTAGCAAAAGTTAAATTAACCTGCATTCTTTTTATTTAACAGCAATAATAGAAATCAAACTCATTAAATCTCCATTCATTTAAGCAAAATTATTTTTAGCTTAAATAGATTGGTATGTAAAAGAGAAATCTTTTATTGGGGGGGGGGATTATTTTGCACATTATTATTGTATGTTCAGTTCATACTGTCTTCATCTGTAGAAATCAATAATTTTTTTGCAATTAATAATTTTTTGCACTTGCACACTTATAAGAATAGATCACACTTGTTGAAAATCATTGAATAAGAAAAGTTTGCTTAAAAATAAAATCACAAAGAAAAATCTAGATTTTAATGATTCTTTAAAAAAAAGAAAAAAGAAATCACTCTTTTTCTCTCTCTCTTATATATATATATATATATATATATATATATATATATATATATAAATGATAAAGACATTTCTTAGAACAAGCTTACTTTATATATCAGGTAACAAGAAAAATATACATGTACAACTAGTAATCCTAAAGCAGAAATGTTCAAAGCCAAAAGAGAAAAAGAAAAATGGGTAAGAAAAAAAAAATTTGGTTTAACTGTCTGACACTAGAAATAAGAATATCATTGCTATTTTTGAGTCTCACAAGTTTCTGTTATGGAATTCTTTAAAAAAATAAAAAATAAATAAAAAAAGTAATAATAATAAAAATAAAAAAATAAAAGGAAAATCCACCTAGGCATTTTTTCTTTAGCTTGTCTGATGCAGGAGGTTGAGAAAAAAAGAAAGAAAAAAGATGGAGGTTCATAAATATTTGCTAAGTTTTCAACAAATTCTTTTTATGATTTTGACTCTGGTTGTCAATGAAATGTTTCTAAGTTCCATGGTCTAAACTAACTACCACTAAGTCACACATTTTCTCCCGTACATTTTTTTTAATGGAATTGGCATTTCCAGGTTTTAAAGTGCCTCTCTGGCTGAATTCCATTCTGTGAAATAATTTTATTCTGCTTTACTATAAAGAAATTTGAACTCAATTCTTATTTTTACAAAAGATGTTATGAAAATGGATTAACATTTATATGGAAGACATTTCTTAGAACAAGCTTACTTTATATATCAGGTAACAAGAAAAATATACATGTATAACTAGTAATCCTAAAGCAGATGCTTTTTTATCTCATTTACAATTTTAGTTACATTTATTTCAACACAGGAACTGTTCCATGAATTATTCAAACTACTATCCTATCATTCCTGGTGCGATAACCATTTGCTCAATGTGTTTTCTGATCATCTTCAGGTGTATAAGATCAATCTTATATTAAATGATGTTAGAGAGATAGAGAGAGAGAGAGAGAGAGAGAGAGAGAAGAGAGAGAGAGAGAGAGAGAAATAAATAGAGAAAGATAGAGAGAGAAAGAGAAAGATAGAGAGAGATAGAGATATATATATAGAGAGAGAGAGAGATCCCCACATACATAAAATAGGCACCTATCAATGATTATCAAACTTGGTTGGTTGGTTGGTTGATTTGTTTTATGGTATATCAACCTTTTTTGAGGTCATTTAATGCCGAATCAAGTCATTTTGTTAAATGACTAAGTTTACTTGGAGTACCTTTTGTTGTTTAAGTGGTCACCCAATTATGAATTGAACAGGCTAATTGCTGCTTAACTATGATAATCTAGCAGGAACCAGTGCTTTCAGCATGATTTGACTGTAATATTAGCAAACTTGTCTCACCAACCAAAAAATGATACTTCAATATTGAAGTCTTGTGCCACATGTATTTAGGTTTGAATAAAAGGATTTCTTATAATGAGAGTAGTGGTTAACAAGCTAGTCTCACAAACTATCACTGCCATAGTGAATTCAATCTTGACAGGGTGCCATACACTTATCGCCTTTTGTGAGACAAGGATGACTAATTTACATTATAAGAAAAATATATGTACTGATTTAATTAAATTAAAATAATATTGAATACAAACTAGGTACATACTTTCTATCAAGATTAAAAAATTATTTTACGCATACTTGTTTAATATTTGCTGGAACCATTTAGTTTCAATATCAAGTAACATCCTATTTATTTTTTAATAAATAATAGAAAGCATAATTAGCATTTAATAATTATCTCCCTTGAAAAATAATAATGATTGGGGTGAGTGTGAATGCAGACTCACCTATTGTTAAGTTACAAATTGGATGGGAAATGGCTTTAATCTCTAACGTAAAACATTTTAACATTATTGCACAAATAAAAATCACTTATACAAAAGATGGATTATTATCATCATCAAGTTGTACAGACAGTACAAATCTTATTAACCCTTGCTCCTTGAAAATCCTCTACACAACATCCAATGCAAAACTGATTGATGTAGTTTTTTGCAGGCCAACCCACATTAATATGTGCCCATAGGAGAATGTCAATTATGATTTATCCTTGCTTCTCTAGTAGTATCCAGGATGTTTTGTTTGTCATACCCAGAAGGTTTGTGTGACAAATGGTCATACAACTGCTCTTTTGTGGGGTGCTGCTTCCAGGATTTGTTCAAGACAGTATACAGGATCCTTCTACAATTTCCATCTAACCTTTTCTTTAATATAGATGCAGTTATTCCATGGCAATTGTAGTTTGTATTTACTATAAGAATTATTACTTTTTTTCTCTGTAAAATGCCCGACCAAAATGAACCAATAACATGAGTAAAGATAATTTTTCATCAAATTCAAAGATACAAAATGACAGCATACAAACATACAATTTGATTATTTTCTCATGAAAATCCAATTTTACTTAAACTCAGGTCATTTTTATCAACAGATAAGTGAAAAATTGTAGACAGAATTATTTTTAAATTAATATGATTGTCTCTCACTCCTCTTCCCAAACTTGGGTCTATGACTGAAGCAAAATAAGTTTTTTTTATGGGTGACATTGATGGTAACCTATTTTACTTGATTCAACTTTATACTTGGGAATTTTGCCAATGTGTGAAGAATTGAATTAAATCCAAAACAAGAATCAAGCAACTTGTTCTATTTTTCTTCTTCTCATTCTTTTTTTGCTATATTTCATCTGTAAATATATATTTGATGTCCGATTGGTCAGTAAAGTGGAACACACACACATTATATATATATATGTATATTGATTATTCACCATCAAATAGACATCAGAATATAAGTTTGATCTTTATAACAAATTGCATTAATAGCACAAAATATAAAAAGAACAATTTCAGAACTGTTACAGTTTGGACAAACAAGTGGGAAGGGGGAATGAGGAAAAAATGTTTTTGCAGAAGCCAAAAATGTTTCAGAGAAGACCAAAAAGAAAGTCTAATACTTGACAGTTAAAAATATGAATTTCTCAATTTGACAAATCAAAATTATTGAACTTCTAAATGAAAAGATAATTGAATTAGAAAAGGAAAATCCAAGACCAAAAACATTGACAAATAATCATAGTTGAATTATATGTTAAGTCCTTATCTAAATTTGTTTACTAAGGTTTCTAGATAAGACAAAATAGCAAAATCAGAACAAAAATCAAATTAAGAAAATTATTAAAGAATGAAGAATTTCTGAAAACATATTGTAATATCTTAAAATGGTTTATTTTATATATATATATATATATATATATATATATATATATATATATATAGGCAGGTATTATTAAAGACCATGGAATATTCCTTCTATATGATCTTCAGTTGTAGACCTTCAAGTCTTCTCGTTATTTTTCATTGATTGGGAACCAGATGGTGAAGAAGATTTCCCATATTTTTTTTACAAACCACTTTCAACCATTTCACTGGTCATCCTCAGTGGATTGTAGTGTTTGTTTGGCGCAGGTTTTATTCATTTGGATTTTTTTCTTACCGACTATACCAAAATCTTCTAAAGAAAAACTAACAATAAGAAATGCCTACAAATTCGAAGCTATTTGCATAAAAAATAATTATAAAAAAAATTAAAAAAAAACCAAATCAAATAGCATTTACTACCAGCAACGATAATATATTTAATAACACACTAACATTAGCAGCCCTCCTAAAATAACTTTCCTAATTGAATAAACAGAAAAAAACAAAAAACAAATATTTCCAAAGAAATATTGTCTAAATAATAACTTGCTACCAAAATACACACACACATATATATTTTTGGGAGAATATGTGCTTTAATTGAAGTCATACCTAATTTTGAAAGTTAATTAATTAATAATTAATTAAGCGGGCATACATTAATTATTAATTAATTAACTTTCAAAATTAGGTACAACTTCAATTAAAGCACATTCTCCCAAAAATTGTCGGCTAAAAAAAAAAAACCCATATCATAAACACATTGCTAATGTGTATTTACTTCTCATATATATATATATATATATATGATTTAGAGAAAGTTCTTTCATTATTCCATATTTCCTTTTTTCAAATTTTTAGCAATAATGAAAATTTAAATTGAAGCAATTTTTAGTTCTGAATTTCCTGGATAAAAGTACAATTGGTATACCAGCTAAAAGGGTTAACTACAGCCTGGTTGTTCATCCAGTGATCAGTGGCCATCATTTAGATTGAATGTGCTAAGGTAAATTAACTCATCCCAGTTGCATTTCCCTAAAAGATATTAGTTCTTACTAGAGAACCTGAAGGCTAAAGGGTCTATCACTTCTTGATAGATAAATAGATAGATAGAGAGAAAACAACACAAAACTTAATTAAATGTATAATTATTTCATTAAAACATGATTTGAGAATTTGGTAAACTCAGTTTTGCACATTTAATTTTCAAAATGCTAAAATTCCTCAATAGATATGCACATGTACATTCGTATTTGTGCACAGATATTTGAGTGTATACACAGATATTATATATATATACTTATGAGTATACATCTGCAATTAATTATATCTGTAAGAAAAAGAAAAAGAAAAAAAAACAGGGATAAATTGTATAAGAGATAATGTCAATAAATCATAAACTAAAAATAGTTAAAAACTCAATATAACACATTGTAAACATATCATTTGTAATTTTAATGATTTCAATTATACTATGTAATTCCAAAGTTTTATAATATTAGATATTTCTGCTTTGGAGCCAAAATCAAGAAAAGAAAACTTTGTATTATTTCATTTTCATGGTATTATAGAAACAAATCTAAAGTAATCAGCAAATAAAATTAGAAATATTTTTTATATTTGGATTTCAAAGAAACTTTTGAAAAGTAAGAATAAAGATCAAATATTATGTTAGCATTACCAGGTTGTTTGGTAAAATCGTTGGACATTGACAAATTTTTACCTTCATCGGTTCAAATTGTAATCTCTAGTGTGTTTCTGATCCAATCTTGAAAATATTTATATGGTTGGAAATAAAATAAAATAATCTTTCTAAATATGTAATTTTTATGTGTTTACATTGAATTATTTTTTACAGCAAGTTAAAATGATATTTTACTTTGAACAGCCAAAAACATAAAATATGACTTTTTTTTTTTAAGACTAAATTATATACGCTATTTTGTTTTTTAAAATCAAAGTAGCTAATCTTTATCAATATTCTTGTAATTTTACACTTAATTAAGAGACACTTTTAACTACCAGCAGAAACTTTTCTTTTTCTTTTCCAACCTTTGAAAGCGATACCACAACAGACCAAAGTTGAGGGAGATATCTTCAAAAAGTAGAAGAGAAAAAAAAGAAGAGCACTATATAATTAATAGAAGACAGTATCAGAATTATTTTCATATATAATGTGTGAAATTTTAATGGTTGTAATGGATTTTTGTCAGGATTTTTGTCAAACTTTCAATTTTGGAAAAAAGATTAACTTATGTAAACAAAGCTGCACATGCAGGACAGGATTTGTTAAATAAAATTATATAAAGAGTTTTTCTATTTCTGGTATGTAATACAACATAGCAGGTATTTAAAAAGGTATTTTAAAGTCCAAAGTGATGTTATTTATATAAATTAATACTATATATGTATATATATGCTGTATTAAAATGAAAATGTGGAATAATCTTGTGGGAAACTAAAAAAATTTTTTTTTTTAAAAAGAAAAAAAAGGTTGATATCCCTACTTCTTATTCCCCAAATAATGGGTTCCAGCATGGAGATATATAAAATTTAAGTGCAGAGTCAGAAAGAACCTACAATTTTACATAAGAATACCAAATTGTATCAACATTGCTCCAAAAAATAAAGAAATGGTGAAGAAATTACTAAATTTCTTGTTTTGAATTGGTCCATGATTTGACATTTTTTTTAACAAAATCATGTCTACTTTTGTACCCCCAATTTCGGAGCTTTAAATTCTCATAACTTTTTAACCACTGAGATATTTGCATAATTCAAAGAGTTCTGAACTCCATTTACACAGCTCTATATAATGTGATTAAATAACTATAACCTCAAATAAAAAAAATCAATTAGGAATGCTAATTATATTTAGTCTTTTTCTGCAGTTTTCTTTAATCTATAAACTTTTAATCTGACATTTCAGCTAGTATATTCTTCAGTTTGGTTCCAACAGATTTCACTGCTGTTCACAGTTCTGAGATATTCTTTCTTTATTCTACACTTGCTTAAAAGCCGCCTTTGGCAACCATTAAGTTCAATGTTGAGTCACATTCTATTTATAGAATTTATAGTATAATTATAAATAAATAAGGAGAATTACTATATAATTAGTAATTAAAAGTTATTTTCCTTGAGAAATTATAATGACCAAGATGAGTGCTACTGTGTAGATGCCACACAAAATTGCAAATTTGCCCAGGAAAATTGCTTTATTCTTCCAAGTTAAAGCATTCTAATGTTATTGCACTAACAAAAATCTGGCTATGTGCTATTTTTGCTCTGTAACACAAAAATCTGGTCATTCTAATATAGATATTTTTAGCTTTATTCCACATATTTTTCAACATAGCATTTCAGTTGAAGCTTTATTTGGCCTTCCTCAGTTGTATGTAACATTTAGTGATATTTAGAAATTGCTTGATACTTTTTTCTTTCTCATCTAAATGAAAATAATACAGTTTAACCAAACCATGAAAGAGAGTGCCAAAGTCCAATTTCTTGGCCTTATTAAATTGTGGGGTTTTATTTTATTTTATGAGAAGGGAAGGAAAAAAATGAAGCAATTCTTAAAAATCACCAAATGCTGCATATATTGAAAGAGACAGAAGAAAATAACAGTTAAAAACAAAGATGAAGAAATTGGCTGAAAAATTCAAGTATTTCTTTGCCTGTTTGATAAACATAGGAACATGTAAGTTTGTTCAAAAAGAGGAATTTCATCACGAATAAAGAATAAAAATTGCTGATTATAGTTCAACAGAATCACAGGACTAAGTGTTAAGGTTTTGTGTTAGTATAAATAAGAGTATAGATAAGATTGATATCATTGGCACCAATTGTAGAAAGCATTAGAGTTCAAAGTGATAAAGCTGGTGATCTTTCACCTAATTAACTTCAAATGACAAGAAGTTCAGTTCTTGCAGTTCTATAACACAACTACAAATGGCATCTATTTCTATCAGTCAAACAAACTCAATATGAATGATGACAATTTTCATTTTATTGCAATTGATGGCAATTCAATTCTATTTGTAAATTAGAACATCAAATTGATAATTCTTCCTCTAAGCAATCAGTGGCTAAAAGTTATTTAACTCAAGAATCATTTCAATTTTTTTCTCATAATTCAAAATGGCAAAACAGAATATTATTGAAGAGTTTTGCAAATATCTTCATTAAAGTCATCAAGCTTAGATTTATTATCTGATAATGAAGAAGAATTTACTAATGAGGCCACAATTGATGATTATATAACAAACAAAAGCAAATACATAAAATATTTCCTTTAATAATTATGAGATAATTTCTATTTTCAAATTTCATTAAGATGCATATTAGTTTCTGAGATGAGTTTCAAAATTATTTCAGCATTTTGAGTGGATTCAAAAATATCTAAAATATTATCAATTTCTTTTTGATACAACAGGTTCCAATGATAATAAAATTCCTTTAATTCTTAAGAGGGCCAGTTTAGCTCAGTCAGTAGAGTATCTTATCTAGGAATCACAAGGCTCCAGGTTTGATATTAGCCCTCATCAACTCAGTGCATGAGTAGCACAGATTGAACCTGTGGAGAGTTGATGGTAGGTGTGATGTTCTGCCGCAGATGCAAAAACAATTTCTCTGGTCTAAAGCTAGTAAAAAGAGGATAGACTCCCTTGCTGTCTGGCTGATACCGACAATAGACCATACCACAGACTTTACATCTTATGAAGAACTTGGATTTATGGGTGTGATTTAGATTTCTATAATACCAGTAGCTCATATAGTTTTAGTTTTGTAAAGCAGCTGGTATGGATAACCAGGCTTCTCAGAAGTAGAAAGGGTTGTGAGTTAAAGTCTTACTAAGAAACTCTCCTTTATTTGGCTCTGATACATGCTGTTCTTGGCTGTTGTAGAAATAACAATCTGAGTAAGTTGTAACAAAAAAGCATCTAAAATTAATGATGAAAGAAAATAAGTGAAAATTTATAATTAAGAACTTAATGTATTTGCTTGTTATGTGGTAAACTTTTGCTAAGCTGAGGGCCAGAGTTGTATGAATGATTGACAGTTAATGGTTTAAATTTATCAGTGGATTTAGAAAATGACCACAGAGCTGCTCCTGCTTCAGTTAATGGGTTAAGTGGCTTTACTTTGATTCTTAATATGGAAGACCTGAAAGACTAAAATTAGTTTCCCTGAGCACTGGTCATCAAATGTCAAAGTTCATACTGTTCAATTATACATTCAGTTTCTTGACAATCTCAGAAGTGCAGTTTCTTTCATTTTACAGACTTTCCACTGTTCTGTAATCAACATTATCACTTTGAACTTTTGGTATAGTAATCCATTAGTAGTCTATAAAACAGGGATCAACTAAAAGTTAAATTTCAATCTCCACCATTCCTTTGTCAGTACTACTAACAAAAACATTTACACTTAGTGGGGGGGGGGTTCTATTGGACTGATGTACTAGAGTTGGAATAAAAAAAACAAGTCCTAGGCAAATTCTAAAGACAAGGCACAAAATAAATTGAAAAAGTTCAAAGAACTTATCAGCCAAAACAAGATGAAGACAAAAATTCAAAAAATAAATAGAATAATGTTAACTCCCAACATCAAATGATAAGACTAAATAAAGTTTTGGTATTAAAAAAATTAAACTCTTAAAATGTGTAATTATAAGCATTTGATATGAGAAGTTTAGAAAACAATTGTAAACAGTTTATATTTCGATATTTTAGCTCAATTTCTTAAAATTCATTTAAACTTTTTAAAAAAAGTACAAAACGGTCTTAAGGCTGTTACTGACTGGATTTAATCAAATGTTAGGTTATAAAAAAAAAAAAAAATTATCAGAGACCAGAATATGAAGGATGATGGAATATTTAAGGACTTGTTAGGGGAAAACAGAATGAAGAAAAAAATTGTAAAAGGACTTACCTTTTTAGATAGCGTCACTACAATGTAGATATATGTGACAAACAGAAGTGCAATTATGGCAAACAATGGTCCGTACCAGCTGAAAATAAAGAGCAGAGATAAGATTAATTTAAAAAAGCAGATGAAATTAGTTGGCCAATACAATAAGATTTCATAATATTCTCTGAAAAATATTTACAAAAGCTAAACAAAGTTTTTACAGACAGAAAGTTCTAACAGTGTTCAAATAAATGAACATAGATATAGTATCTCTGTGCACAATATTCATATAGTATTGGCTTTGGAATGTTCACTTTTCCATTGTGTTAACAGGAAAATATAGAAAAATAGTAAATATTTAATTCTTATTCAGTTGCAAGATATTTCTATTAAGAGAAGATTGTTTCTATAGACACAAAGTTAATCTTTCTTTGTGATTTACCACTGAGAAACAGATGTGCAGACTATAACATTAGCTAACAGGAATCATTATGATATTTTTATTTTATTTCATTTACTACAGTGTCTTCTTCTAATTCAAAACAACACATTTGGGTGAATGTAAAAAAGAAAATTCCTATCATAATAATAAAAAAAAAGGGTTCGTGCTTCGATGGGAAAAAAAGATTGTTTGGGTTTTACGGCATGTCAACCCTTTGGATCATTTTATGCCGAAGATGTTTGTTTTATTTATTCTTCATGGGTACTCAATCATTTTTTATAACACATTTTTGCAAACATTCTTTTTCTATTCAACCCATAGATGGAACCCTAACAGGTACTACCACTCCAGGTCAGAGTGGACCTGGAAGCAATAGTAATGAAGGGGTACTCCACATTTCCTAGACCTCCAAAATTGAAACTTCATCATCAGATAGAGTTTACTGTCATACCCAAGGACATTAAGACCCTCAGCCACTGCCTTCTAACACATATATGATAAAAAGGGTTGGGGTTTGCCATTAGGGCAATAGGGTTGGGAAAATCATATAGGTGCTAGGGCTTGACATAACAAGCTGATTGATTGGAGGGGGCCTCTCTGACCAACCGTCTAGTCAAAATAAGGACCAAAATTAAGGAGTGTTCATGTCATGAACTGCTCAGCCACCTGGGTTCCATCCTTAATCATCACGGGTTGCTGCTCACAGCCAACAGGTAGCCCCATTTGGGGAATCTTACCCTCTGCAGAGGTGCAGTTGGTGTATTCTATAGCCACAGCTGGCAGGGCTGGGAAAAAGAAGGAAAAAAAACGAAAATTTGGTTTCTAGGATTTTAGTATTAGAAGATGCAGAGCTGCAAATTTAGGGACATTTTCTTTACTGTAATGCTACAAACTGTAGTGAAAGATTTTAAAAATTGATTTTTATTTGGTTGGTTTGGTTTTGTTTTGGGTCATTTAATGCCAAATAAAGTCATTTTGATAGAAAAGGGACTAAAGTTGTTAAAGTGGTCACTGAATTAAGTATTGAACAGACTCAATACCGCTTAACTTCAATGAGATTTTTATTTGGAATTACTGGTTGAATAAAAGGTTTCATTGAGAAAAGCAGGTTTTAAGGGGTTTTCTTTTATCTGGTTAATACATCATACCAAGTCCAAGAGGTTCATACACAAAGATTATAGAATATCAAGGAAAGAGGAGGAAAAAAAGAATTTTACTAAATATCTCAATCAAATGTTGCCAAAAAGAAGAGAACTAAGAGCAGCTGGTATTTCATCTGAAGTTCCAAATAAACTTATGATGTGGAGTTTTCATTTTTTTGGCATTAAAACTCCAAGGAACAGAGCCAAAGCAGGTTAAGATTAGCTGATTATAGAGGCAAAGTGGCTGATAGAGTCTAACCTTGAAGGCTTTTAGTTAATCAATAAAGACATCATTTACACAGTAAAACCATTATCTTTTAGAAGCATCATTGAGATGCCAAAACTTAAATGTTTCTTTTTCTTTAAAATAAAAAATAAATAAAAAACATTCTTCACTATTTTCTCTTTTAGATGATTTGGAGAGTAAAGAATGGTCAGCAGACACACCAATTGTTCAATTCAAATGGTGTGTGTGTTTATGAAATTATATATATATATATATATATATATATATATATATGTGTATATATGTGTGTGTGTGTGTGTGTGTGTGCACATATTCCTTTAACTACAAGAAATTAGAGACTCTTTTGGGGTACTTATCTTCACCTTCATTTTCTTAATGTAATATTCTTTAGCTAATACTAGCAGAGCTAACTGGCTTTACTCAGGATTTAAAATAAGTCTTACCTATATTATATATTATATATGTAGATTAATAAAAATTCTTTTTCTATATATTATTTTATTATATGTTATTCTTTATATATTCCTGTTTTTAAGTTGTTTATTTTTATTATTATTCTTGTATTTTTTCTTTTATTTGTCTTATTTGTTTTTTTATTATGTCTTATCATTTATTAATGTTTCATTTATAAATGATTTTTTAATTATCTTTTTAATATATAATTTATTTATACCCTTATATTTTTTATTTAGCTTTTCTTATGGAAAATGTGGAGTAAAGTTTTTTTTAACCCCCTTTAACCAAAATAGGGTGTAGATTTTATTGAACTTTAGTTTTAGATGTTCTCCATCAATTTTCCTTTATCAAAAGACGTATGTTCAATCATTGTACAGACAAGACATACAGAATCTTTCTTTTATATATATAAAAATACCCAAGGAAAGCTGAATAACATGTTGCATCTGGTTTCTATAGAAACTTTCTAATTTTTCAAAATCGTAATAAAATGATTCCTTAGTCAAGTCATTTCTGTTTCTATTTCATCTGTTGTTGTAAACCTTTTTTCTTCTTTCCTCCATTTGAACATTAAAATACAACTGAAACACAGTACTGTGTTAAATTTTAACTAAGTCATGTGACTCAGTTGTATTTTAATATTCAAATGGAAGAAAGAAAAAGGTTCTTAAGATTATTGGATACAATTTCTAAACAGAAACACTTTGTTAAAAATAACAAAAGGTAATAGTCTGAAACATATAAAATAATGAAAATACTCAATCTCATAAATTCAGAAATAATTTATCAAACTTTGCTTAGTCAGACACAAGGCCAGTGAGGATTGAAGCTTTTATAATTGGTCAATGAGACTAGCTTGCTAAACAATGCTCTTTAACAGATATGCTGGATAGTAATATATGCTTAGACTGGCTTAAGGCTATAATAATGAGCACCTTGTTAAGTATCAAACTTCTTAGTAGTAGTTCACAAAAGTAGCAAGCCAACTAATTTCCTGTGGAAGGCATCCACAAAAACATTATATACTGATTCTAGACCAGCAAATGGAATATAAAACAACCTTATTGTACCATCTATATTTCTCTATATGAAATACTGGAAGCCATTGTCCATTAAATATAGCAGAGATTTAAGTAATAAATACATTTCCCACCATCTTCCATTTAGAATTGCAGAACTTCAATAACATTCTTGCCAAACACACTGCAATGATACTGACTAATCAAATCTTCTCTTTCTCTATTTACACTATTTATGACAACTTCTTTGCTACAAGACTAAACAAAAGGCAGACATGAATCTATCAAGAGAAAAATGTTTGGCTCTCAAGTTCATTTATTATCCCATTGCATTTTGTTCAAATTTCGTTTTCATTGGTTCATCTATTGAACAATAGAATTTTCAGATATAAAAAAAAGTTTCACTGCGGGCAAATAAGCCGAGAAAGGCACAACAGGATCAAATATCATAGCTAAAAATATCGAATAGATTCACAGTATATATACACACACACACACACACATATATATATACATATATGCACACACATATATATAATACATTGAATCCGAAATATATATAAATGCAATTGATAAGAAAACTACAAAAGGAGAATTGTGGGGCAGCAGCTGGTTGATTGAAAGCAACAAAAAACTTCTTTGTGTGATTCCAATCCACAAGACTGAAGCAAGTGTTTCTTAAAAGGAAAAATACGGAATTGGATTTGGAAACTTTCAAATCTTCCCAAGTTTAGGAAAAAGAAAAGAAACTGAATATTTCTGGTATAAATATATATGCATCAGAGAAAGGCAACTTTATTTCTATGAAAGATATTTACTTGATCTATTTCAGTATTTCCTCTTTTCTAAAGGACATTTTTCAAAAACATACAATCAATATTCATGAAAACTGAATTTGTGTCACAATGAGTCAAATGGAAATCCATTATTTTAATTTCTCAAAGACATTTCATTTCAGATGAATCAAATATTCAAAAGGTCAAGATATTGTATTAGTTCAGTTACTAGAAGGATTATTTGAAAAAAAAAAAAAAGAAAACAGAAAAAAAAAACAGGAAAAAAATGCAAGAAAAAAAAAAGGATTATTTAAAAAAAAAAAAATGTAAAAAAATTTTTATTTTATTTTAATCTCATTAACTAAGTAACATAAATCTGAATATTTATGAAAATTTTTGTCCAGTCCATTTAAGAGGAATAAGCTGCTTGGGAGAGAAGAAAATGTTTAGGAATTTTGTTTGATGAAAATAAGGACATTACGAGCACAATGGGGTTTGTTTTGTTTTTATTTTTATTTTTTTAATTAATTGGTTTAAATGAAATTGGTTTAAATGAAATTACATTCATAAAAATTAAAGAAACAAGATGATCCACTTTTCAGATGAGGATGTGACAAACAAGATTTATCTGTGAGTGATAAAGAGTAAAAAAAATATTACAGGAACATAAATGTGATTGCAAGAGATAAGAAGAGAAAGATATTTTACAAGTGATCACACATGTTGCCAAAAATGATCTAAATATTTCAATGCAACTGAAAAGCTATAGAAAAAAAGGAAATATACTGAAAAATGAAACTCTTATCTCCTATTTCTATTTTCTCAAAGTGAAAAGAGCAGAGAGTACAATTTCATTTTTGATAAGATACAGTCAGACTTGGTACGGCATGATTAAAAGAACAAATCTAAATTAACAGGACTCTTCACTCACTAGTTTGATTGCATTTACTAAATTTTAGAATTCTTGAAAAAATATAATATTCAAGAGTTAAATTCTAACAAGCAATACTCTATTATAAATTAGGTATCAATTTTTTTTCAATGTGAACAAGAACATCTTTGTTGAATTTTTAAAAAAATTCTTATGCAGGGTCATCCTCAACAACTGCAGTCTTGCGTAGGCCATCTACCTGTCTCTTCTCACCAACGCTCCACTCACTTCAATTATTTATGGGCACAGTCCCCCAACATCTGTTGAACCCCTCGCCCGTGCAGCGCACAATTATCATGCATTCGGATGGATGCGTGTAGGCCCCAACATCCAGGCACCTGAATTCCACCTCGCGTCCATCCAGTGCCTAAATCGCATTTCTTTGAATTGGTGAGGACGCGGATTCGCCTCAGACAGGCAAGACAATGTCTGCTCTTTATCCAAATGAGCACGGTAGTACTCATTCTCCGTCACATATTTCATATTATTCATATCTCCATCAATACTTCAATTAATTAATGATTTCACATTAGAGAAAACTTATTGTCTTAAAGTTCATCAATTCCTTTGTAATGTTTATCTTTATTTCTCTAAAATGACATTTTCACAATGTTTCACCCTAAACTAAATTTTGTACAATCCTAATATAACAGAAACAAACAGGTACTACCACTTAATCTTAACAGAACTGTGCTTGACAAGGGTTGGGAATGATACCTTAAAGTTGTATTTAACTATATAACCTCAGGTGTAATATTTGACATACAGTTAAATGACATGGGCAAGGCACCAAATAGTCTTCATACTTGTAATAATGACCATGCAGACATGAGACTACTACAATCCTTTCTCTTTGATGTAAAGGGGGAAGTGCTACTGTAAGGTTCAAATCCCTGGGGCTAGGCTCACCTGCCTGAAGGCAAGAACATGTCTTCATCATATAGCCAGACACTCCTTACACTTTCAACTTGTTACAGAGATTTCAGGTTTATTTCAACACACAAGCATTACAGTAATTTACTTTATTTCTTCATCTTAACTTCCACCCCCTATATATATATATATATATATATATATATATATATATATATATATTCTCCCAGGCTGCCCAAAACAAAAATCTAATAAATAATTACTACCTATAAATTGCTACACATAAAATTTCAGGCTACCAATCACATTACTGCTGGGATTTTGAACAGCATCAAGCGATTCTGCATTTAAAAAAAAAAAAAAATCCAGCTCTGGATTCTTAGACACTTTCATCATGCATGCAAACTTAATTCCAATCTGACATCTAAAATAACATTTTCCAACACCTGCGCAAGAGGGAAATCTTAAACCTATAGCCATTTCTCCATTCCTTCTCAACTTTCCATAATGCATATTCTGAGATTAATAGTATATATATATATATATATATATATATATATATATAAGAGAGAGAGACACAGAGAGAGACAGAGACTGTATGATTCAAGAAGCATATACAAAGTCTTTCTAAAATGTACATCATCCACATTAGATATCTTGAGAATTGGCTGCAATTTTGTGCCCAATCAGAATGACTTTACAATGTATGCATGAACAGATTCTCTTTAGTCAACAGTCAGACCCTAATTAGACTGTGACTGTTGCATTCATAATGACCAAGCAAATAAGTCCAAAACGGTTCTTGTAACCCCCACCCACCACACACACACACACAAAAAAAAAACATTATATCACCCAGGTTTGTCAGCAGCTACCTCCCACAGTTCAGAGTTGGCTCCCTTCAACTCCTGGCTTTTCTCAAGGTTAAAGTGATTTGTCTCTTGAAGGTAACTAATGAGTTGGTGATGTGGGTGGGGATAGTAGGAGAAAAAGATCTAATTCTGACAAAGATCGATAAGATGAATAATTTCAAGTATTTTCAAAAGTAAAGCAACAGCAGAATTTTCTTTTGTCTTGACAATGTTCCCGTTGGTTGACAAAACAATAATTCATGAAGGGAGGATGTGGATTTATGATTAATTGGTTCAGAAGAAAGAAAAAAAAAGTTTGCTTTTAGAGGAAAAGTGTTTTTTTCTTTCTTTTTGGGATGACTCATGTAGCTGAAAAGATAAAGAGCTTCACTGGTAATATGAAGAAACTTAGTTCAAACCCAGGTAAGAGTGTTTCATCTCTGAACATATTTTTACAACCAAAGACCTATTAAGATTCATTGACTGAGTTTGAGGGCAATATGTCAACCCATCTGGGGTTATTTTATGCCTAGAGGTTAAGGAATTGTATTCGTTGTACATTCATATTTACATCTTTTGTGTAGTTGTTTCTTAAGAGGTCACCCCACACACAATCCTATTAAATACTAAGAATTCTTAAACAGATCTATTTTATGTATATGGGACTCTGACAGGTACTACCACTCTGGGTCAAAATGGACCTGGGAGTAATGGCAATAAAGAGGTACTCCACACTCCCCTGATCTGGGGATGGTGGTTGCAGAAGATACAGTCAGCATATTCTTAGCCTCACTAACAAGGCTAAAATCTATTAAGATGAAGCATGAAATGCAAATATTGATATTTATTAAACTTAGGTCAAATAAACAGAAAAGGAGCAAGGAAGATTGTGATGAATCAATCCTTGGAGTGAGAAAGCATTTCTGCCTTGAAAATCAGCATTCAACATTTTTGGTTTTTACCTGTTTAGCAATGGAGGGAAATACAAAACCTACTCAGCTATGAAATAGTAAAAATAGACTTATAAAAATAATTTAGGAACTGACCCAAGATGGATGATTTTCATTACTAGAGCAACAAATTAGGGTAAGTGATATCAATTTCAATTCATAAATTTGAATGGATTATTCTGCATTTTCTTATTTCTGCATGAAGCTTAAAATATTTGAAACAGTAAAATAAATAACATTTTAAGTATTTTTTAAAAGTGTGTGTGTAGGGGGGGGGTGTATTTGAATTTGTGTTGGTAGGTTGTTTTTTTTTGCAATCAACACTTATTGGGTTATTTAATGTGGATGTCTTTTTTTTGCAAGCGATTATATAGTTTCAAATAACTAATGATATTAATCCTTTGTAAAAAAAAATATACAGTTTCAAAGCCTTAATATAATAATTTGTACATGGTTATATGGTTCTAAGTGTTCCAATTTAATATTAATAACTTATACACAATGATATGGTTTAAAGTATTTCAAGTAACTGATAATAATCAATCTTTGTAAACAGTTATAGCTTCACAACTAACAATTAACTATTATTAATACAAATAATTTGTAGTTATGATTTTCAAGTATTCCTATCCAATACTAATAATTTTCAAACTGATCAATTTGACCAATAGATGAAACTATCATTTCAAGTCAGAGTGGACCTGGAAGTAATGGCAATGAAGGGATGTCTTCACACTTCCCAGACTTACAGAACTAGAGCCTCACTAAACTGTATTCAAATGCAGTTTAGTGTCACATCCAGATCACCCGACTTCTTTTTTTTTTAGAGGGAAGAGGTCTTGCCTTTCTGCAGGGGATGCAGTCAGCATATTCTAGTCCTCACTAGCAGAACCATTGAATGAAAATAAATAAGCTTTGCCAAATAATGTATTTTCATAATTTCTTTCACTCCCAAATACACACACAGAGGCAATATTAAATTAAAAAAGCAACTTTAAAATCAAGTGATTTAGAGAAATTAAATCAGATTTTACTTGCTAAGAAGTTTGCAAAACTGATAGCATTTTAAGATCCAACATGTTTTCATTATCTTAGTGTCCATCACCATTCTTAGTCACAAAAGTTTGGCTACTTTCTTCTACAGCCATCATCATAAAAGTCTAGTCCTACTTAGTCTGGTATTATCTTTTGTTTTTATTTGTGATAATGCATTGTGACACTTTCTCTGGGATTTAAAAGAGAGAACAACACTAACAACAAAAATTAGGATATTTTAAGGAGGGGAATTGACAATTCATCTTAAAATATACCCCCTCCCCCCCCCCAAAAAAAAAAAATTCATTTGATTTGAGGTTTAGTTTCATGGAGTTATAGAAAATTTATTGAGGCTAAAGTGTGAAGATTTAGGGCATTTTTTTTTAAGAAAAATCTTTTGGTTGATTAATAAAATTTAAAATATGCTTGTAAAAAAATATTAGCAAAAATTTAAAGAAACTTCAGTCCAATTATTCCCCTCTAATTCCTAACTATCTCCTCATTTTAACATCAAATTAAAACTATATACTGATGCAGTTGGATAAGTGTCTTCATTTTGGTTGTTATAGTTACAATTTTTGAAATGTCATGACTATCAACAATCAAGTCTGGGTACATCATTCTATAATAACTATAATTCCTCAACTTAGAAATTCAGACAAAGATGATAAATTTGAATTATTTAGAATTTTTGTACTGCTGTCCTTATTTTTATCATTATACACACCACATTTCAGCTGATGTGCCCTCTGGCCTTCTTCAGGTGTTTCTTTTCATAATCAGAAAAAAATGCTTGTTTGTGTAAAAAGGAAAAAAAGGAAAATTTGTCAACTTCATCATTATTAATTATTAATTATCATTATTATTATTAGCAAAATCCCAATAGGAAAGCAGATTTTTGCTTTTTTGTTGAAAGAATCTTGGATTCTAGATGAAGATTTTTTCCCACATCTAAACCAAAATTCTAAATCCATAAAGACTTGTATAATATGATAAAGCAAAATAATCACAGAATATTTTCATATCCAACAACTTAAATGAGTAAAGAGGAAAGATTTATATGTTATTCTTTAGCAATTCTTTTGATATCATACCCTGGAAATTTGTACAACATATTTGATGGTATTTAGAAATAAGATTGGTACAAGCAAGTAACTCCCATCTTTCCCTCACAATGTACAAAGAACACATTATGGCAACCAATCATTCCAAAAGGTCATTTATATCTATCTCAATCTAATCTCATCTCCAGTTAGAAAGGCACTTTCTTTTAAACCAATGTCATAACTGGATTAATACAGTCAATTTATCAAAAGCCTCAAATGAAACTGACTCATAAAGAACTTGAAATTTTATTTTGAATCAAATAATCAACAAATAATGTCTTCCTACCATATTATAATTTTTGTAAATGTTGTTAAGATTATTTTTAAATTCTTTCTTAATCACCAAGTGTATCCATAAAAATTTTATTGCAATAAAAAAAAAAAAGAAAGATTCTATTATTTTCCAAGTCCCTAGATTCTGTTGAATAGTCCAGCTGGTGTGTATATGTATGTAATACATACATATAAGTTTTAAAAAAAAGCAACCCCCTTATCTGTGGATGTGACTTGGCTTTTTGTAGCCCAAGAGAGAATTCTATCATTTTTCCTTTTGTTCTAGATTGAATGACAAGCTGAAATTCAACAGAGAAATGATTTTCTTTTCAATTATTACATTCTATTAGAATCTGTTAAAGAATATTGAAATTTGTAAGCATTTCTTGAGTAAACCAATTGCAATGTTTTTGCATGCATAAATATACATCAATTTACAAACTTGCCAATCAAATCATTATTATTAGGTAATCACTCACTTCTGAATTCAATCCACTTTGGGGATTGATACTCATGCACAAAACTGAGATTTTCATAGGACTGCCTGCTTTTTCCTTTCCTTACTGCCTTGGCTAAAAGACAATCATATCAATTCTGAAGCTTTGGGGAGTGCAGGGTGACCCCTTCATTACCATTACTCCTAGGTCTACTATGGGCCTGGAGTAGTAGTACCTGTTTGGGTCCTATCTATGCATCAAAGAGCTGTGTTTGAAACTTATTAGTATGAGATAAGAATACTTGAAATGATATAACTGTATGCAAACAAATTAATATTATTGGATAGGAATAGTTACTTGTAACCATATAATTGCTTAAAAATAGCAAATAAAATTAAGACTAGACTAAGATCATATACAACTTGTTAAACAACAGCTGGTTACCATGGATCTTTTTTCAGGGCTGGAAGGGGTTGATTTTATTTATTGAATTTCAAATTTCCTGGGAAATTTTTGTAAAACATTTTTTAAATTTATTAAAAAACAGAAGTGTCTTAGTTTTATGTATTTATCCATAAGTAAATATTGTATTTGGTGAAGGCTTTCCCACCCTCCAAATATTTCTCAATTCAAAGATGAGGTATCTTTACTCTGACAGGTGAAAATACTGATAGTCTAGAGACTACACCAGTACTTTAACCTAGCCTAACTCCATGATACTGTAATATCAAATGTAAATGTATGGGAAGTCTAATTAATCTATACATTACTAAAACTCATTAGGTATATATAACCCAGTACAAAGTACACATTATACCAACATTTTTATTACAGCAATGCACTTACTTTAAAATACTTTTAAAAAATAAAGCAATTTTTAGTCCAATTTGTAACTAAATGACTATGTAAGTTCTTTATTTATGCTGATACTTTTTTAATCATCAAAATTCTAGAGATAACTACAAAATACTAATAAGAATGTCACTCCTTTGTAAATAGAAGCACCAATATCATCATGGACTGCTGTTACAATAGGAAAAAGTTTATGTGAGTATACACAAGTTTCAGACTGACCCAAAGTCACTTCCTTTGTCCAAATTAGTGTAACTAAAATTTTATGGATGACAAATGAATCAGCTAAATAGTGTAACAAGAACAAGAAAAACAAAATGAAGAGAATAAATTAAAACATGTATTAGACAAATTAATCAGAAATTAGAATATCTTTAAAACTGACAGATTTTTAAAATGAAAGATGCTGTCAAACTGGGTTTTTTTTTTTAACTGTATATAAATTAACTGTTAACGTCCGGTTGAGATTTTTTTTTTTTAAGTCCAGAGCATTCCTATAAGCATATATAAAAAAAATGGCTAAAAATGACCTTTGCATCTAAAGTTACCTATTATTTCCCTTAAATCAAAGATTTCTAGATATATTTAATATTAAATTTAAACAAAGGCTATTGTTTGGGGCTGATTAGTTAAAATGAATGTGACTTCCAGCCGGGTGGAATGAGGTGGTATAGGACTTTAAGAGTTTTAAAGAGAAAAAAGTTGCATGTGTGGGGGTTGCATGCACATATTCCATAATTCACTTCAAATTCTATTAACTAGCTTAAAACTCAACTACACTTAGTGGCCATTGCTCATACTATACATGTATATATGTTATTTATTTAAGTTTTCATTTTATTTGTATAGTTAAACAAAAAAAAAATCAGTTTAGCTAACTTGATGGACACAAAGTACGAGTCCAATTTAGCATTATATTTACATTATAAATTGAATAATATGCTAAATAAATTGAACAACTTGTGTTTTTTTAAAATTTCATTAAACTAATATGCTAAAACAGACTAGAGATAACTAAAACCACAGAACAAAATTGTTAACAACAGAAAATTGAGTGCTGATACCTCAAAGCTGTCTTTGAGTTGTGTGTGATGGAAGATAGATGGACAAAAAACATTTGGTAAATTAGGATTGTCTGGAAGAGTTTTCTAAGGTTAGTGTAGAATAATGGAAACTAAAACTGCATGAATGGGACAAAGAAAATAGCTAACAGGTATACTGAGTAACCTCAAAATCATTCAAATGAGTTGAGTAAGTAACATGCTGATTGGCTATCATAGAAATACAATTACAATAAAATGAATGACATTACTATTAGAGTGACTTTTTTTTTTTTTCAATTCAGTCAAAACTTTATACAAGCCTCCAAATTGCTTTTGGTGCTGTCTCTATATCTGTTGACATTAAATCAATAAGGTGTCTTTTTCTACACACTGCAATTTCCCATCTCTAAATTAAATACCAAACTGATCTTAATAAATGATTATTTAATTCAATAAATCAATGATTATTCTTTACAAAACAATAATAATCATATTTGAATAGTCATTACATTCATTGATATGCAAGTTGAGTGTATTTAAATTTAGTTCTGCAAAATAGATCAAGTTGTTTTTTTTCTTTTTCTTTTAATGACAAAGAATATTAAAATCTTTTTTCTTTTTTTAAAAAATTATTACTTACATTCCAACTCTCCACTTCCAATCCTCAATGATCCAGCTGTAAAGAAAAAAAATAGACATGACAATTTCTAAGAGAAATTATAAAAATATATGTATGTATGTGTGTGTTGTAAATTTAGTTAAAAATAAACTGTTTTATTATAAGTAAAGGTAATATGTTTATAAGTTCTAAAAACAATTTGTCTGAAATATTTCCTATAGTTGAAATGGTATGGATGTTATCTACCATCAAATATAATTTCAAATGTTATATTAATATTATATTCAACCAGTAAAATGAAAGTCATTCAACAAGCATTTCAAGCTGCTGCTGCTGCTGTTCTTAAAAGGTGGATGTATACGAACAAATGTTCTTTAACATTTTCAAAAAGATTTTAGACATTTTGTTAGAACTTTTCTTTCCTTTTTTTAAAATTGTTCACAATGTAAGAAAAGGTTAAAAAATATTTCAATGATAACCAACATTTCTTTTTCTTTTGTTACAAGAGAATCTGAAATTAGTTTTACAATGAAAAGTTTTACAATAAAAATAGAAACAAAAGATACTTGGGATTTTTTTTCTGGAAGTTCCAGACAATATTAAAAAATAATGATGAAAAAACGGATTTAAATACATTGAGTTTCTCACTAGTTCAATCCATTTGATAGAGTTGTTATCTGTTATGCTTAGTCAGGCACAAGGTCACAATAATAGAGCACTGTAAGGATCAAATTCACAATACTAATGAATAACACTGGTCAACAAAGATTTGCTACTGGTTTGGTTTGGTTTCTTTGTTTAATGCCATATTAATTCTTCATTGGCTATTTATGCTAAAGTCATCCTTTTAGAAGAACAGTAAAATAGTCTGCAGTGTGGCCTATTGTTTTATCAGCCAAACAGCAAGAGTGTCTATCCTCTTTTTGCTTGTGGTAGGCTAGGGAGATTGTTTTGTTGAGGTGGAGTGCCACACTTACCGCCAGTTCCCAGATGTTTTACTGCACAAATCTGATTACCCATGTGCCGAGTTTGTATTGAATCTGAAACCTTACAATTCCTAGGTGGATCCTCTACAGACAAACGCTAAACTGACCCCTTAAACTCATAGCTAGAGGAAATGACAGTAAACAAGCAAGATTGTCTTTCAGTCCATAGCTAATGAATTCAATCCTCATTGGGTCAAGTACTGTAACCTTATGCCTGATAAATAGCTATGAAGAAAATGATCGTTTTGTTTTTTGTAGTTGATAACATTTCCTTTTCTTTTAATAGAGTTTATATCAAATAGCTAAATATTAAAAGGGATTTTTTTAAAATTCTAAGATCAATTTAGCAATTATCTTTACACAAACAAAAGAACAACTACATTGTTTCTCATTGTTTATATTGGAGATTTTGCCAAATTGAATCAGTGAAAGTATCAAAGTTTCCTTAAAGCTAATTGCCATTTATTGTAATTGATTTTTAACAATGAGCATTTGGCATGAGACTTTACAGCTGGAGGGGGGGGGGCATTGAACCATTTAACCCTCCTAATAAGCCTTACTGAAGATATACATTCTTTCAGCTTACAGCTTTTTTGAAAGTAAGAAACACTTAATAATCCATTGTACAAGACAAATTGATCTCAAATTTCTATTAATTGGATTCTTTTTATTTTATTGTTCTTTTTTAAATGAATATATTTCAAAGAATGAGTTGGCAAATATATTTAAATATTGGTGTCATTGGTAACTGCTTTTATAATAGTTAGTCTACAAAAAGAAATATAAGACTTACCACCATGCTCCTGCTGGTCCATAATGGTCTCCAATAAATGGTAAGGAAGACATTAGTAGTGGCAATAGACAGCATACAAGATGGTACACCCTGCAAGAAATGAGAGAAAAATATTGTTACAAGAGAAGTTAATATATCAGTATCTAAAAATAAAAAGGTGAGTTTAAGTACTTTTCAGATGTCTCGGTTGATTTCAACTAAACATGTTTTACGTCACTGAATTATTTGAGCTTCCTCAAATTGGAAGAAACAAAAAACAAACAAACAAAAAAACAGACAAAGGTATTACATCAAGAAAAAGGCTTGAATTATAAAGCAGTTTAAAAAAAAAAACAAATAATACTTCAGTCATTTTGAGCAGAATTTAACTATCAGATTTGCAATTAAAAAAAGTGAAGAATTTTTTACTTTTCCTGAAATTTTAATTTGAGAAATTTAAGCAATGAACAGACACATAATATATATATATACATACATACATACATACACACACATACATACACTACACATGTGTGCATGTGTGTGTGTGCAATGCCCACAAACAACGTCAGCTAAAATAAAGATAATCTAATATAAGCTGCAATATCTTACTATTTCCTTGATATATTAAGGCACATAAGAGCAGCAAAGACATGTAAGGGCCAAAGAAAGAGGAAGGTGGGAGAGACATGCAAGGGCCAAAGAAAGAGGAAGAGAGAATGAAACTATTCACAATTCTTTTCTTAGTCATATAGCAATAAATTACTTCATTCTGAAGAATACTTTTTTCTGGTATTTTTTATTGTTTTGTCTCTGATAGAATGATGTATTCTTTCCATGTATATTTGTAAGGCGCAGAGAAGAAATATACAGACAAAGGATAAAAACAAATAAATAAAAAATAAAAAACACGCATACATACACACACTGTAAAGTCCTTGTAACCTGGACCAAATATATGAAGCCAAGGAGCAGGAGAAAGCCAAAATAACAAATGAGAAAATGGTTTTCAAAGAACACGGAATATTAGTCAAGTGGAACAAAAACAACAGCAAAGTGAAACATTGTCAAGAGATCCAAGACAAAGGATGAACGCAATAAGTAATGACAAGAGAGCTGAACAAAAGGTTATTGGGTCTACAAAGAGGAAAGAGGGGAACTCCATTGACAATACAAATGAAACTAATTCAGAAAAAATCTGTAGTCAAAACGACAGGAAAAATATACAATGAAAAACTTTCTAAGATGCAAAGAGGAATTTTGACAATTGGAGAGAAGAAAGAAAGAAAAAAAGAAGAAAAAAAAAAGGCTGGGTAAAGAAGATAAAAAAGAGAGGAGAACCCATAAATAGATGTTTCTAATAGATTTGAGACTGATAAGCATTTCTTGGAACCTATTTTGGACACTATTCCCCATGAGTTATAAAAGGCTGAAATAAATGTAGGGCTTTGTTCTCTTTTTGGTTGATTTTTCTAATGTATGATGACAAACATAATTTAACAATTATATGGGTCATTTAAGCAAAAAGCCACTTTAAAAAAAATTATTTTTAAGGTCAACAAGATTGACATTTTATTACTTTTTATGAAATTACTGAATAAAAATGTTCTTTTAGATTATTTCCTAAATTCAGACATTTCAGGTATAAGGCTAAAAGGATAAGTGTGTATAGCCATCTACTCCAAGTGAGGAAGACCTGCCTTGAAAATCAGTATTCAATATATTAGTTGTAAATGTAATAATCACACATAAATTCATTCAATGGCATCTCACAGTTGATTAAGTAACCCATAGAGAAGTGCATAATAAGGTCCTCATTAATTGCTAAGATATAACTTATTCCTGAAACATTTAAAATGGTTCTCAGATACATCTCTAATAATAAATGTGTATGTCATTTTTTTTTTCAACTTTACTTCCTAGAAGTCATAACTCAACATATCATACCATTTTAGAATCAGACCAACTCCGTGAGCAAATTAAAAACATTCCAGGCTGAATCCGAACTGTAGTGCAGAATTTTGGATTTGCAAGTTTTAATTACTGTGGTTTCAGCGATTTTTTATGTGATTTTTTGTCACAATTTTTTTTGTATAATTTCAAGCTATTTTTACTGAACCCCAAATGGGAAAACCAAAAATTTTATCATGCAGTTTTGCAAGAAGTTTCAAATAGACAAATTATATCATTGTTCTGAGGAAAACTTAATTGTTTAATAAAAATAGTGTTCAAGTTTAATAAAATTTGATATGTATTCAATGGATGAAATTTCATTGTTGAACCAAGGGCCCAATTAAGAGCCGTCTGCAGGAGATAGCTTAATTGCCACCCAATAGGACTGCTTTTAAACTTATATATATATATATATATATATATATGAGTATATAATAAATGAAATAAATCAGACAGTATGATTGAAAATAGATAGAAAAACAAATGATAATAGTATTACGCTGACAGATATCTGTTTCGACCTTTTATAAAAACGGTCTTCTTCAAGAGCAACTATATTGGTGAAAGAAAAAATGAGGAATAGTTAAATGTTTGGCATGAGAGGTTCAAATAATGCTCATGTTCTGGGCTGGAGTGTCTTTCAAAATTCATATAAAAAATGCCCAGAATGTGAGCGTTATTTGAACCTCTCGTGCCAAACGGTTAACTATTCCTCATTTTTTCTTTCATCAATATAGTTGCTCTTGAGGAAGACCATTTTTATAAAAGGTTGAAACAGATATCTGTCAGTGCAATACTATTATCATTTGTTTTTCTATCTATTTTCAAACATTATATATATATATATATATATATATATATATATATAGATAGATAGATAGATAGAGAGAGAGAGAGAGACTTGGGACAATTTACCAAATTATTTTCTATGTTATTTGAGTAAAGTAAAACAAAAATATGTGAATAAAATCTTTTTAACATTTGGAATTTAACTTTAACTGTTTGAAATTCATTGAATGTCCACAACATTCCTATTTTTGAGTAAAAATAAATTATATTTCATTTTTTTAAATATTTCTTTATTTTTCAATGGTATTATGTAACATAGTGGCTGTCTTCCCATTCGCAATGAAATGTGTGACTGTATGATCAACAACAAAGGGTTAACCATGAGAACTTTTGCAATGAGTGAAAGAAACAGTCACATGTGAGTTGGGAATTTTTAAAAAGGTCAGCAGTTAGTGACTTGCAGAGGAAGCAAGGAACTTAAATTTTGGAGGTAGTGAAACTGTCCCCACCTCAATTGGCTATGATTTATGGAACTCAAAAATACCATGTCATGCCTTCTTAATTTGAGACTGGTCTAGAAAGAACTTGAAAGACAAGAATAAAATTAATGGTACTTTTCTGTCACCATGTATTTACTTTTTTCCTTTTTCCTAGTGAGAATTTCTAGTCAATTCTTTGTCTCCAGCAATTATCTTCAAGATTCAGCAATGCATATTTGGTGCCGTGACCAAGATGTTTCCTGAGTTACCATAATGAATCACAATGTGTAAAGAAATAGAAAGCAGACAAACCACAGATGGAGGAGGGGGGGGGACAATGAGGAGCAGAACCATATGGAAAATAAAAAATAAATTCACTCATTGGTCAATGCAAATCACTGCATTTTTGTGGTTGAAGGACCAGAAATGCTGATTCAGAAGATTTCCCTACGTGCTTCCAGTTGTATTTTACAGACACTAATTTATTGTCTATTATGTTAGAAAACAAGGAACGATGGAGGAAATCAGATTATAGGTGAAAAGATAGCCTGGTGATTTTGTAGATTTAAGGCATGGATACCTTGCAAGCTGTGGTAAGCTCAAATTTTTGTGATATTTTTTGCAGGGAGAGCAAACATTTTTGGTTTGGGATCAAATAGGAAAATTATTTTGATTAAATAATACTCCAAATCTCAGAGAAATTTTAAATGTAAATTCTGTCATAATTTTAATCTTAACAAAAAACAAAAAACAACCTTCTTTTTCTAGCATTATAGACATTAATGTGACAATTTGTGTCTATTTTCAGTCTTAAATTTTTTCCTATTTTAATATGTATTCGTTTCTTTCTTTTTTAGATGCCTTTTCTTGTTCAATTCTTTGTGAAGTTTTTCTTGTTATTTATGATAGATAATTGGTAATTTTTCTTTTAAACATAACATACATTATTTTAAAAAAAACTTTTTTTTAAATAGATATTATTGTATGGATGAGCTTTTGAAATCATGTTCCAGGTTATATATTATTTTTTCTTCATGTAATTTTCATATATACTGTTGGTTGGATTTTACAACATGTCAACCCTTGCTGGGTTCTTTTATGCTGAAGGCATTTTATTATTTATTAGTGATGGTTACAAATTTTTTAAAACTCATTTTTTCTAATTAATCCATAGATGGGACCCTAACAGGTACTACCAATCCGGGTCAGAGTGGACATGAGAGTACTTGTGATGAAAGGTACTCCACATTCCCAGGTGCTCCAGAATTGGAACTTGACCATCAGATAGTGTTTAACATCATACCCAGGAACATTAAGGCCCTCAGACATGGAATTCTGGAAGATATGTGATAAAGAGGGTTGGTGCTTGCCATAAGGCAATAGGGTTTGGACAGTCATGTAGATGCTAGGGCTTTAAGCATCACATGTCACCACCCATGGCCATCAGGTGGGTGGTATCTTACCCCTCTGCAGAGGTGCAGGACAGTCTATATACTGTGACAAAAGAACTGATTGTTGTATGACATTTTATGTTAGCTGTATATTATTTTACATGTTTTTTTCAGTTGGTCCTATGTATACTTTTTCATTATTTTTGTTGTCTTCAAATATCATTGCTCTGTATATTCTTATCTTTTAGATACTTATTTACAAGCAGACATAGGTTTCCATTATTACTTCTTACACACACACACAATATATATATATATATATATATATATATATATTACATACACACACTCAACATTACCTTGACTTATGAGTGCTCCAACTTATGAGTTTTCTGAGTTACAAACTGTCACTTGGTCTATTTTTTGTTTTGTGTTGAGAGCTAAAATTTGAGGTATGAGTGAGCTACAGATACGCTTATGTTATTAAGTTCACTAAAAACATTTAAAAAAATACTTATCCTAATGATCTGATGAAAGTTTTATAACAAAATGAAACATTTTAACGTTACTTCCCCATCTACAAATAAATGGAATATTTTGTTTTTTCTCGTTATATATATATATATATATATATATATATATATATAGCCCAGGTGCAAGATATACAACTATCAAACCCACAATGCAAGCCAGAGAAATGTTCTTTTTTGAAAACTTAAAATAGATGTACAAGTTTTCCTTCTCCTAAGTTAGTTACTGTAATGAAATTGTATTAATTCCACTGCTGAATCATACTGCTAAATGCATATGAAAGATTTAAGTGATTTTAAATCAGTTTAGGGATGGTAGTCAGCAATATTCCAATTGATAAGAATGAAAAAAAGAAATTGATATATTCAAAGTGAATCCTCCAACAAAACAACAAAACAAAACAAACAGGCTAAACTGAGGAGAAGAATGATGAAATCAAGAAATCTGGCAATGTGCAGTTCTACTTACTCACAATTTCAGATTTATTATAAAAGGCTTTGAAGATAAAAACTGCTTTTAACATAACATAAACCAAATAATGATAATTGCATCTACTTTGTTTATGATGTGATATTAAGGGCTGTGATTCAGTAGACATGATCTTTGATGTTTTCAAGTGGTTGAAAAGAAAGAAAATATTGGAAAGAGGGCAAGGATAGATTGATGATAGATAAATGGTAAATAGAGTGCAGAGGTAATGACCCTCTCCCCCTAAAATGATTGGATGAGTAGAAATGGTAACTTTTATTGCCAATTAACAAGCAGCAGCAGTTGAAGACTCTGAAAGAAAAAGAATGAATTTGTAGGAATGAGAGAAGATTCTGATTCTTGAATTGGAAGGCAAAAAGGGGGAAAAAAAAGCCAAATGGAATCAAAGACTTGCACAAGTGTTCTAAGTGGAAAGAGATTTGAATCGGAAAATCTTTGACAAGTGAGGAGAAGAATTGTATAAAGGGTAAAAGGCAAAATACTATTTGGTAAATTGCCTCCAAAAAATAAAGAGAGATTCTAAGTAACAATAATGGCAAAAATATGATGAAAGATGCTAACAATAATATAAATGGATTTTCAGGTTAGAAAAGCTTCGAAGAAATAAAAATCATGATGGCTAAAACAACACTGTTTTAGCTTAAAAAAGACAAAAATAAAAAATACAATTCATATTTATATATATATATATATATATATAATAATGACATCACAATTCCCTTAGTTATTTACATTATCTATGATTATTAAATAATCATTATTTAATTTTCATTAGCATCTTTTTTATCAACAATATCTATTAAAGTCTTGACGAGTTAGATTTGTGTAAAAACAGCCCATGTTATTAATGCAATTAAAATCCTGCTATGTGTGTTATAGAAATAAATGTTTACCCAGTATATGGTGTGGATACTTTTCATACTGGTTTTAACAAAACTGGTTTAATAAACAATTACTTGGTGCTATTGATTTCTAATGTTTTATTCTCAGATGTATTCAAAGCAATACTATGTATAATTTTATATAGAAATCAATTAAAATAAAAATAAGTATAATCCTTTTATATGCATTCTAATTTAGTTTTGTTAGTCTTTCTAATTTGATATTACATTAGACTTAAATACTTGCACCCAGAGGGCACATTTTTTTAGTGTATATATATATATATATATATATATATATCATTATCAGCCATTTTCTTTCAGTCTATGGCAAGACTGACCTTCTCCAAGATTTGTTCGATACAGGAAATAATGACCTGCTGGGTTATCTTTCTCTAAGACTTGTTACCCCATGAAATCTATTTTTCTATGATGGACAGGGAGATGGAAAGGAAGAGATAGATTTATGCCTTTCATTGTTGATTATTTCAGAAAACAGGTTTAAAAGTTACCATATATTAGTTTTTCGGTGCTTTTTTTAAACATCTGCTCTCAATTCAGTCTTTAAAAGGTGGGGAGGGGTGATTCACAAGAAAGCAAATTTATTCCAAATTTCTTCACTCTTTCCCTCATTCTCTTTGTATACCTGATGAACAAACACTGGGACAAAAAAAAGAAGGGTTTTCCACATGTTTGAAACTTTAAAACATGTTTTGACAAATAGAAAACTGAAAAACTATTTTCTGCAAAGTTTATAAGCATCCAGTGTGTGTGTGTGTGTGTGTGTGTCTTCATGTCTCACTTTTACACTAAAACTGACAAGGGCCTATTGATGTCATTTTTGGCATGCAGCCATCTATTTGGGACATAGGTGATGTTGTTAGATAAGGAATTGGCACACCTATTTTTTTTTTAATGTAAAGATTTAAATTTAATTGATTCATGGAAAAATACAGATAACACATAATTATTACAGACAGACTTTGACCCAAGGTTGACCTGTGACAAGATTTGCTGATTGGTTAAATGGAATCACGTGATCAGTAACGCATAGGAATAGATTGAGAATTGACCAGAGAGACTTCAGAGCTGGATGCACAATGGTGTTTTCTGCTTATTCTCCTATGCACACATGTTTAAGTTGGAGATGGGAAATAAAGATGTGTACACCAAAAAGAATATGTCTCTATGTTCCTAAGTTATAAGAACGACTAAGATGGAAACTAACAGAGACAACACCTAATACAGACCTGATGAAGAAGAAACTTAGAGAAACAGATATGACCAGCGACAAAGAATAGCAGAAAAGATTAGAAGAAGAAATAACATAAAAAATAATAAGTATTCAATAATGAGGTTGATATAAAAGGTCATTCAAGCTCATAAGAGGTCAATCTCCACTTCTAAATTCTTATATCAAAATTTCTTACTTTCATTTTTTTAATGAATGGTCCAATTTATTAAGATAAAATGTGTTTGATGCAAGTTTAGGAATTTTCTTTTCATTGCATATTGCTTTTTCATCATCGTGTATGGAGGTCCCACTTAGGTATGAATACACTTATCAATTTATTTAGACACTTGAAGAAAACATCTCCCAACTTTTTATTAAATTTAATTATCATCATTAAATTATTTGTGCCATTAGTAAGAAGATTATCAAAAATTCTGATAAAAAGAATTTATTTGAATAAACTCTAAAGTTATTTACATAATGTAACCTAATAATTTGCATGAGAACACTTGAGGGGTTGGGTAGTTATAAATAATAAAGCAAAAACAAACAAAAAATCCCACCAAATATCAATTACTTTTAATTTTGGGATTTTAATTAAATTTTAAACCTTAGTTGTTATTTTTTTAAATAATGTGATTACATCTTCTTAGATTTAAACAAATTCTATGCAAAATATAATATATTGTTAAAAAAAAATAACGACAAAGTGTATGCTTTGCTTGGGAAGTATAAACCAACCCCGTATAAAATTCACCTAGTTTGTGTTGTTCAAGAAGAAATATATTGAATTACATATTTTTTCATGGGCAATGCCAGGTATCCTTGCTAGAGTGTGTGTGTGTGTCTATGTATATATACACATATACACACACACACACACACTTTGTGCAGTTTAAATATCTTTTGTTATATATATATAATATATAATTTTTTTGTGTGTGCGTTTTATAAAAGAGAAAACATGTCATGTTATTATCTTTCCTTGTGATGAGAGCTACTTCAACAACTGAGTGTTTCATGGGACAGCTGAAGTATAAATGTTGTCCATAACAGTTTGTTTTTTAAGTTTTTTTTTTATTTATAACTACCCAACCCCTCAATCTCAACTTGCAAAAATGTAATATGAAGTTTTGGGCCAAGAATGATTTTACCCATATGTAGGCAAATTGGAACAAAGTAAAGAAAGACAAAATATTTTAAGATTAAAAATTGTGTGTGTGAGAGAGAATTGAAATTAATTTCTGTAACTACTCCTGAAGTCAATAAAGAATGAGAAATATTTTCTAATAGTCAAAGATGAAATGATACAAATCTAAGCTTTCCTCATGGTCTTCAAATGAATGAACTGACCTCAAAAATAATTGCTGACTGAAAGGTTGGCAAACAAATGTAATTGTATATTATACAGATGTATGCATAGGTATACAGTACACCTCTGTGTGTGTGTGTGTGTGTGTGTGTGTATATATATATATATATGAACGCTAATAGCCTAGCTGAACGGACATTTTTTTTTTTTACATTGCTCTAAGAAAGCTATGTATTTATTGATCATTTTTAAAGTAAATAAGGGAAGTGATATATTTTTTTTCTTTTTAATCTATTTATTCATTATTTGAATTCTATTCTTTATCAATCTAGAAAATTTTACATTCAAATTATATACACTTGAATTACGTACAAATTACTTTACTCTGAAATGTAAGTTAAGTTCATTTAGAAGATAAGTTATATAAATACCTTGTAATTTTAACCTTTGTCTAGATTTTTGGCACAGAGGCAGAGATTTTTCAATTCTGTTATTATCTATTCATTATATATATATATATATATATATATATATATATATTAAAAAACATTCTATATCATTTGATGTTTAGCATTTATACATTGCCACATAGATTTTTACCTTTGTTTTTCTTTTTAAATTAGCACATAGGTAATTTTGTAACTGTTACAGTACTTTCAACAAATATATGTATGTACGTATCTAGAAATTTCTTTTATTAATTCTAGAAGTTACTTTAATTCATTTCTAAAAGTGGCATCTCAAATTTTAACATTTATTTCTACTGCTTATCTTTATCTTTTAAACAGTTTAAAATAATAATAATAATAATAATAATAATAATAATAATAGCACAGTTTAATAATAATAGTCTACTTCCACTTCAGTTAATAGACTTTAATCCATTTACTTTGACGGTTAATGTTTGGAAATACATATAATATGTACATGTATGTATATATATATATATAGTCAGGTGCCCAAAGTGCTACAGGTACTATGTAATCCAGTATTACTGGTTTCATAGTCTGATCATCGGTGACTAAACCAGTACCCCCACCAAGTTTGTCTGGTGAGGAGGATGGCTAGACACCCAGCAGGACGAAAATCAAGACCTATCAATGGCCAATCAACAGCCATCTAGCACATTACATTACACAGGGACATAGAAATACCTGGATTGGTATTCAGACACATAGCAAGACTACTTAAGGTATCCTTGTCTTGCAGTCTTGTTGAATCTATTTGTCACACTGTCTCTGACTGATTACCAAAAAGTGTAGCTAGTTCTGTGCACACTATATCCACTATAAATATTCTCTTCAGTACAGCTATTTCCTGATTCAGCTCTTTTAGGGGGAAAGTCCAGTGGTGATGGAGGTGTAGCAAAGCATACAGATTTAACTAACTGAAAGTATGTAGCTTCAATCCTGCATACTGGCAGCTCATTTTAATGTCGTCTCCCAATCAAACTGGCAATGGTTGAGTTTTAGCAGAGCTCCGAGTGGCTGAGCAACCTTTTTTAGGCAGAACCTCATGGATTGTATCTCTGGCGCCTGTGCAGCCTTTGGATTAAGCCTGCTCTGAACAAATGCTTTGTGGATCCCACTATCTTTGTGTATGGTAAGCACTTCAAAGTTGTCTATATCTTGGGAGCACACTATTACAGGACAACTGATTGGATAGAAAAATTTCCCTGAGGTTGCAGAAAGCAGCGAGATCCTTTGGTTTGCTTGAGAAGAGTGTTTGGAGCCAACATGGCATTAAAATCTCCACCAAGCTGGGTGTATATACTGAGTCTGTGTGCTCATTGCCATTTTGTATGCCTGTGAGACCTGGGTTGTTTACAGACGATATCTCAGGACACTTGAGAGATTCCATCAGAATTGCCTTTGCAGGATTTTAGAGATAGAGTGGTTGTCATTTAGACCAGACACTACAATACTTGAAAGATGTCACCTGCCTAATATTGAGAGTTTGATCCTTGGATCTTGTCTTCACTGGTCTGGTCATCTAGTTCACATGAATCATTACCGAATCCCAAAACAACTATTTTTCAGGGAAATTTCAACTGGCAAACATTGTCAGTGAAAACCCAAATTGAGGTTTAGGGACTGCCTCAAGGACACTGAAGAATCATGTTATTGCTGTGGAGGACTGGGAGAAGCTAGCTTCTAACAGACCTGGCTGGAGAGCCACCATCTACTGGTTTGTGAAAGAATCTGAGTCCAACCGAAATAAACACCAAAAATTGAGGCTGTTAGAAAGGGTTATTTTCAGTCCAGCAATATCCAAAGTGAAGTTCTAACATGTAGTTTATGTGGAAGAGTATGTCTCTTCAGGGCTGGCCTGGTGAGTCATCTGAGAAAACAAGGATACAGTGTCAAATGTTACTGGTACTCAAGTATGTTTATTATCTAGTAGATCCTTCAGGAGTCTCAGTGCACTGAAGAGTTATCTTCGTGCTTGCACCCTGTTGGGTGCTTGCAAATAATAATTTTAAAAAAAGAAAAAAAAAGAAATTAAAACAAAACAAAACAAAAAATGGCCTTACTTGTGCATGAATTAACAGCCTATCTATCTAGATGTGTGTGTGTGTGTGTGTGTGTGTGTGTTACAGTACTTCTTTAGTAAGTTTTTTTTTTAAGTGTTTGATAAAATGTTTTACTTGAGATGTTTTATTGAACTTTTTCTTTTTCTTACTTCACTGCCATGTTATACTTTGACATTATCTTTAGAACTTACAAGAGAATGCCATATATATTTACAGATATGTTTGAAGAAGAGAGTTACTTGGTGGATAGTCTATAGTTTTGGACAGCTACTAATTATATTTACTTTACATGTGACTCATAAAGTGCTACAAAGTCTGATGTTATTATTTAATTATTATATTGTTGAAAGAGAAGTTGGTATTGAAAAGTGAATCAGTACACGTTGCTTACCAAATCAGAAAAGAGACAGTTACTTGACATTCATTACTACCATAGACATCAGCAAAATAAAAGAGAGACAAAATTCAAATAAAAAAATATATCAAGAGAGATTGTTGTTAAAACAGAAAAACATACTGCATTGTTTAGATTTATCTTGGGACAATCACAAACCAAATAGTCAAACTGAATCACATAAGACAAAAAAAATCAATGGATCACCTACTTTTTTTTAGTTTCTGATGCACAAAATTGACACTGCTATTAATGGGTGTGAGTGGACTTGTTCTTAGTCTCAATGATAAATCTCTAATAATAATAAGTGTCAGTGTGTTACATTTTTACAACTTTGTTCCTAGAGGCTGTAGCCCAACATATCATACCATTTTGAAATTAGGCCAATTCCTTGAGCAAATTAAAAACATTCTGGGTCAAATCCAGATTCACAATCCAGACATTTTAAATCCTCAAGTTTTAATTACTGTGATTGTTTTCAGCGATTTTTTTTTAAGGTGAAAACTTAATTGTTTGAAAAATATTGTTCAAATTTAATATTTACTCAATTTAATATATGTAATATGTGTCATAGTTGATTCAAAGGCCCAATCAAGATCCCTCCACAGGAGCTAGTTTAATTGCCACCAGATAGGCCAATTTTAAGCTCAGTTGATATGGCATCTGCCTAGGAACCACAAGGTTCCACCAACTCAGTACATGAACAGTACAGCTTGGATATGTGTGGTAAAGTGAAGAGCTGATGGTAGTTGTGGTGCTCCACCTCAGACACAATAATAATCTCCCTGGTCTAGCACTGTCTACTTCACTGTCTGGCTGATACTGAGAATAGGCCACAGACAATAGAGAACTGTTAGACAAGATGATCAACTTTGTACACGTTCAAATTGTACACTTAATCAACTTGCATTTCAGCAAAGATATTAGGATTTCATCATTCAAAATGGTTCATAACTTATATTCAAATACTATGAAACATCTTTTGTCACATAGGGACATTCAACTCCCTGCACCAATAGAGAAATTGGTTCTTCTCAATTTTCCAAATACAATCAGATCTCATTCAAAAGTAGAGAAAGAAAGAAAGAAAGAAAAAACTTAAGTGAATGAAAGTACATTATGAACATGAATTGTATGATTCAATTAAATTAGAAACAATTTCTCTATATAACATGGAAAAGCATTAACAGAAAAATCTTATTGTAGACATGCTAAGTTGCTTGAATTGAAGTGTAGCAAAAATTTGGTCTGGCTATTCACCGAAACTTCCACCAGCTGACTAGGACCTCACTTTGAGATTAGAATACAAGATAAAATGTTAAGATATGTGTGTAGGGGGGGGTTCTGGACATGTCTTTTTCATCTAAATCTACTCGTGCATAAACAATCAACTCTTGAGTCAGCATTAAAAGATAAATAGTTAAGTTACCATCATCTGCTATAATAAAAATAAAGAATATATGTTGGAATTTTTTGTATATAAGGTGTGCTCTAATTCCCCACCTGGATTTATAGACTAGCCAAGGTCACTAGCAATACTGTGTGGCTGATACAATACTTAAACCCCCCACATTGGACATAATTCTAACTGCACACAGGATGGACTTACAGGATTACCAGATCTTTACCAATACTCAGGACGGAATTACAGGATCACCAGATCTTTACCCAGGACTCTTTATCAAGGATCCAATTCCATTGGATAAGTGTTCTTGCTTAAGGGCTTCATGATGGCCCAAAAGATTCTAACAATATAAATTTAAGTCTTTCACCCATTGGACATTATGCCCATTAGATATTATCTGACACTTTAATAATTTCATAAAAGGTAAGTTCCCTAATATTTTCACTTCTACAGTTGATATTATTCATATTCTGATGATTACTTACATTGCCTGAAACTATTGTTTTGTAGTTTTTTTAATAATTGTTATAATCAGAGAAAAGACAGATCTAATGTTTTACAAGACATTTTGAAAACGGTATTGTAGATTAACATGTAGATGGCAAAATAAAGCAGACAATAAAATTTATCTTAGTTTTATAATTTCTGAGGGCAAACAATTAAATCTAATGTCTTAATAAAGATTTGATAAATGAAAAATATTCTATGCCCCCCCCCAAAAAAAAGAATACTAGATCAAATGGAGAAAGAGAAAAAGGTATTGAAGAGTTCCTATAAAAACTGTTGCAGTGCTAATATGAGGCTTAACTATAAGAGATAAAGTATTGCATTTAGTCAATGGGTTTTCATATCATTAGAATTAATGAAATTTAGAATCTTTAGATTTAGTAAAACAATTGTTTGTAGAACTGAGAAAACAAGTCTAGATACTTTTTCTACCAAATTTCATCCAGTAAACACATTTTATATTCTTAGCTCTTTTGATACAAAAGATACAATATTCAAAAAAGATGGAAAAGACAAAGATTTACACCTTTCAGTAATTTGTAAAAAATTCATAAAAATCATAAATAAAGATTCTAGAAACAAATAGTATTTTTTAATGAATTATTTTAGTGAGAGAGAAAGAGAAAAAGAAAGAGAGAGGAAGAGAGAAGAGAAAAAGAAAGAGAGAGAAAGAGAAGAAAGAAAGAGAGAGAAAGAGAAAAGAAAGAGAAGAGAAAGAGAAAGAGAAAGAGAGAGAGAAAAAGAAAGAGAAGAGAAGAGAAAGAGAAAAGAAAGAGAAAGAGAGAAGAGAAAAGAAGAGAAAAGAAAGAAAGAGAGAAAGAGAAAGAGAAAGAGAAAGAGAAAGAAAGAGAAGAGAAAAAAGAAAGAGAGAGAAAGAGAAAAAGAAAAGAAAGAGAAAAGAGAAGAGAAAAGAAAGAGAGAAAGAGAGAGAGAGAGAAAGAGAGAAGAGAAGAAAGAAAGAAAGAAGAGAAAGAAAGAGAAGAAAGAAAGAGAAAGAGAAAGAGAGAAGAGAGAAAGAGAAAGAGAAGAAAGAAAGAGAGAAAGAGAAAGAGAAAGAGAAAGAGAGAAAGAGAGAGAGAGAGAAAGAGAAAGAAAGAGAGAGAGAAAGAGAAAGAAAGAGAGAGAGAGAAAGAGAAAGAAAGAGAGAGAGAGAAAGAGAGAAAGAGAGAGAGAAGAAAGAAAGAAAGAGAGAGAGAAAGAAGAGAGAGAGAGAGAAAGAAGAGAGAGAGAAAGAAAGAGAGAGAGAGAAAGAGAGAGAGAGAAGAGAAAGAAGAGAGAGAGAGAAAGAGAAAGAAGAGAGAGAGAGAGAGAGAGAGAGAAGAGAAAGAGAGAGAGAGAAAGAGAAAGAGAGAGAGAAAGAGAAAGAAAGAGAGAGAAGAAAGAGAAAGAAGAGAAGAGAGAGAAAGAAAGAGAGAGAAAGAAAGAAGAGAGATAAAGAGATAGAGAGAGAAAGAGAAAGAGAGAGAAAGAGAGATGGAGAAGCATATATTTCTATCCTCATTCTTCCTTGTTGGGGTCATTTAAATATATAAATTATGTTTGAAATAGTAAATAATAAAAATTAGAGTATTTTTTTTCTCCTAGGGTACATAAGCCTTTTTTCCAGATTTTGAATTAGTCTTTCCATTTGATTTCCCCTTAATTATTATAAATCACATTATTTCTATTTTATGATTATTTATTTCTTCCTTATTTTCCATGGAGTGAATAGAGAATCAGGTTTCTGAACAAAATGCAAACAATTATTTCATAGAATTATATGTGTGTGAAGTCAGTTCCTACAATTAAATCAAATTTTTTTGTTCTTTTTTGAAAATAACCCCCATAAATTTATATAACATTCACAATTCAGTAGTGTAGGAATTAGACTGCAATTTTATTTAATTTTTAAATTTTCCACCTTAAAAATAATTGGAACTGGCTTATTTATTCAACTCACAAGTTTATAACTTATTGTCCTAACTTCAGGCAAATCATTGTGGGGTTATCCTTATTTTAGTTGATACATTTTTGTATTTGACATTCTAAAATGTATTACTGTGATTATTCCATTCTTTAAAGACTAATAATCTCTTTGATTTTATCACTAAGTTTTTAACTTAGCAGCCATCTTTATTCAACAGGAGAAACTTTTTACAAGACAGTTGTTTTCTGATCTGGGTATCAATGATTCTTGCAATCTGAATAAAATCTGATTGTATTATACCAAATAGATCAACATGCACTTGAATCTTTTTAGTACATTCATAACTCAATAGAGCAAGACCATATGTATATTTTTTCAAAGTCACTGCAGTATTTTTAATGAGCACATAGCATTGAACTCATTACTGTACTGCAAAAAGATTGCTACAGCCTACAGAAATATCAGATTCTCTAATTGGGAAGTAAGAAACCACTCCTACTGAGTGAATTATATAACCTAAGGTAGTTGTACTTGAGCAGTAATTATAAGACTGATTTCTTGTTCTCAGTTGTATGATGTTCTTTAGAATTTCAGTTAAAGTTATGAGCAGCAAGTAACATCTCTACATTGCTTCCTTCTTTAAAATGGAAACGTGTGAGTAAGAACCATCTCCCCCCACCACCACCACCAATCTCCAAAACAAAAAGAATAACAAAACAAAAACCTTCCTCTTGATTCAGCTTTGATAACTTTGGTCTCTGTAGCCAAATTAATTGAGGTTACTGAATATGACAGGTGAAAATTAATGAGAGGAAGCCTAAACTGACTCTATATGTAAAACAACAAAAATAATATATACATAAACATAAAATAATACAGTCACAAAAAGCAAATGACAAAGGATAAAAAAAACTACTTGTATTATTTAGATATACAAGATTAACATGTGTCTTATGACATGTTGCCTCTGAAATAGGCAATTATAATACAAGAGAAAAATATAAGGCTAATGTTAAAGATGTGATTCACATTAGCATCATAATGGATAGTTGGATAAATTTGATTCAACAAAATAAAGCATGATAATGTTATATAACAATTTCTAATGGTAACTAACAAAAAGATAGATGACATTATGTAATGATTTAAATATTGAAAACAGCAATGAATGTGTAAACGCAATTTGTTCTTTTAGGATAAGAAATCAGAAATGATGGAATAGACTCATCTTTTTCACTTCAACATCAATAATTGCCATCTTTTAACATCTGCTCATTAAACATAACACATTTAGCTGCAGCCAATGAGGAAACATTTGGTTCAAGCTGAATAGAATTTTGAAATTTAATTCTATAGAAAACAGAGCTTTATCTCTCTTTTTTTAATGCAGAAAAAAACGTCTCTTTATAAGTATCTGTTCTGTAATAAGGTTAAAATTTGTAAATATATCAAAAGTTAATTACGGCAATTAAATTTCTCGTTTACTAATCAGAAAAGAACTGGGGAACACTTATGTATAAAATAGAATCACTGAAGTAACACAGATGGTTGTGAATGTTATAATCTGTATGTCTGGTGTTGGAATGGACTGATTTGGCTGGTATATGATAAACCACATTGTGGTATTAAAAAAGTCTGTAGAATGAAATAACCAAAACATTATGGTAATAATAACACAGGTGAGGAGTTCAATTGTCTGAACAATACTTGAAATATTATAGATTCTTCTCAAAGAAAATTCTCATAGACGTCCATTCTTTTCAGATTCCAGTCTGACCAAAATAAACATTTGACTAATTTCTGTGAAATGGATGAAGAAGTTTTGTCATTGCTGTCCATAAAAGTGAATGGACATTGACCAAATTCACAAGACTGTTTTCATGGCAACATAAAAAGTGAAGAGGAAAGACTAGATATCAATTTCCACAGATCAGAAAGAAAAATGAAAGCTTCTATCTAAATTCAGAAGAAATACCTACTCCAAGTCTTATAAATGTAATTTTATTTTCTTATTCTGACAAAAAGAAAAAGAAAAAAAGGTTCTCCATCTTGTTCAAGAAATTCAGTTTTAAGGACACAAACAGTTCCAGGATTCATTGGTGATTTGAGTGACTAAACTGATGATTTTACTTTATTTTAGTGAATATAAAATTTAAATTAGACACTGTTTACAATTTGTCTAATTTTGAGGTGGGAGAGTGCATTGGAAGCTATGCAGTGAGCCATGCAAGTTTATAGTAAAGATGCAGTAGGTGCAAGTAGATATCAAAAAAGAGGATTGGAGCAAGTTGTAGCTTCTCCCGACAAAGGGAATATCTTATACTTTTTACAATTCATTCTTTGCCATTTGATCATTGTTTCCCCAGAGAAGTAAAGGGGAACAATCTGGGATGTTCCCCAATTAACTAATAGGTTATAGGACATCCAGTAAAATAGTCAATAATTAAAGATTGATATTATACTTGTGGGTCCTGAGGATATACTACAGTATGATATTTTAACTATTATATTTGATACTTTAAGAGCTATTTCAAAAAAGTTCAATATGTAAAAATGTTGTAATCTAACAAAGGTTACTAAATGAGAAATAACCAAATGGAGGTTGGAAAGGAAATGGAATCTTTATAACATTTTTAAAAAATACAATACTCGCCACCGTCATGAAGAGGTAAACCACTGCTAGTGGTATAAAACTACTCAGTCAGCATAATACTCCTGGAAACTCCCCACCTCAAATCTTTTCCAGATAGGAGAGGGGTGTTAAAGTGTGACACATGTAGGTAGGTAGTTAGTTACTCATATACTAATATATAGATAATATTACAAAAATAAAAATGTCCAGAAAATTTAATATCACCTGTCTAAGACTGGATTTTGGAAATGATTTATACATAAAATTGAAACACTTTTACATTCACCCATTACATAATGGATATAATAAGTAAGTTTTGTCCAGTTCTGCTTGAATGTATTTAAATACATTCTACATAAATATACTGGAAGGAAGGATCCATTTTCTTTTTATTGATTTCTTTAAATGAAAGATTAAAGAAACTTGAGAAATGATATACCAAGTATATTGAATTGCAGGAGGAATATCTGGAGTAGCATGTACATTTCATGGTTCTTTTTGATTGTGCCAATAATTTTTCACCCCCACCCAATACATAATTATAATTCATAATGGTAGTACAAGATTTGATTCTTAGATCCTGATAATACAATTCCTGCAATGAATGAATATAAAGTAAAAATACATAAAAGATGGATTATTGAATCTAGTTCAGTAGCAAGAAGCAGAGAAAAGAATTATTTGATGAATACAAAATAAACAACAGTTACCAAAATTGCACAGCAAATTGCTAGTTTTAAATAAATAACATTTTTATTTTATTTTTGGTAATTTTCTAAATTTGCTCATGACTTTTTGGGATCTTTCTTTTGAGAAGAGAAGGAATTCAGTCAATTAAGCAAATTTTAGCAATAAAAAGATTTGTAAACAAACAAAATGCTTTTGCTTGAATTTTCTGATTTGAACAGAATTGCTAACCATTGTATTTTCTTTCATTTGAATTTTTTTATATTGTTTTTTTGGGTTTTTTTTAAATCCTGATTCAGCTGATATACTTCCTGGCCTTCCCCAGGTGACCATTGTGTTTTGGAATGTCAAAGTATAAATTCAAAGTTTCAAAAACATTAGCCTCTACTTAAAGAAATAATGAATTCATCAGGTTCACTGATCTAACATGAACATTATTAGGGGAGACAATTCACAAATGTGAGAGCACAGGCACTAAATGTGACATTTATGTGAAATGCTACACATCCCAGACAAAACATGGTTCTATATTCCTCAAGGAATGGTAAAATGGCAGAAATCTTGGAAGAAAAAATAAAGATAAATGAAATGCAAATTAAATGCTTCCCAAATTTGTTCTTGAAAACTGAAAATTTGTCATAGAAAAATCATAATTTATGATTAATGTATTAAATCATTAACTTACCATTCAAATCTGTCAGTTTCTATTGACCGTACAACGTTCATGTACAAATTAAAGGTGATGCAACTGACCCACAGCAGAACTGCCCAATCTGAAAAAAACACAAAAGAAAATTTCTAATCCAGTTATGAATCAAACAATGCATAAAGAAAAAAATCTTAGCATTTTAAAGAATATGCAATACTGAGACAATTCTCTTCACATCTTAGATAAATGCAAGAAAAAATCTCAACTGACATACAAAACAATTTAGTTTAATATCTTTATAAAATTGTAATATGTCAGTTTCATTGAACACACACACACCAAATCATATGAGGAAAATATATTTTTGGAAGAAATTCATTTAACATATTAACAAAGACATGAAGAATTTGATTTCAGTCCATTTTTGTTAGAACTCTATTTTGGTAAAATCCTATTTTATTCATGAGGCAAACATTGACTACTTTAAACTTTTGAACCCATACAGCTGATATTTTAGGCCAAGCACTATTTTTGCTATTTACTGTAAATTTGGTATTTTGAGCTAAGGAAGTTCATGTCAGATACTACTAATAAAAGACTTATTATAGTAATTATTCATAGCCTTTTTGTTAAGATGGGATAACAAATGTTTTAACCCTAGAATGAAATTTGAATATGTTTTGTTCAATTATTTTGTAACTTTTGTCAGACTAGATATAGAATATGAGGATTAAAGGATTCAAAATTATTGAAATTTAGTGTTAAAGCCCTTTTTAAATAAATAAAAACTGCTAGTGCTAGATTGTTTCTTGAAATTGAAATGTTTTAATGTTAACATAGAATATGTATTTTGTTATCTTTAAAATTGCTATTTTTACTATATGGATGGATATTTGGATTTATTCATTCCTTCTGAGAAACAAAAATCCAATGGAAAACTGTAAAGAATTGGGTCAGGTCTTTTGTATGACTATTCCACTGATGTTGACTATAAAATAAAGCACTGAATAACAGAAGGAGAGCAGAAGTGGCATGTAAATTGCAAATGATTTGTAGGCATATTGTTTAATAGTTATAGTCATAGAAAATAGACTGTGATCCAAGCTCAAATCCTGGATAAGCTAAGGGTAAATAGTTGGGCAAACTGGGCTCTTTAACCTTGGTTAGGCAACCAGTCTAAGAGAAGGAAAACTGAATTAAAACCTGTTAAAAATACTTTAGAAATTGACCTCGTCTGAAGTGGTTGGTAGATTAATTTATAAATTGGAAACTCAATAGACTGCAAAGAGTGACTAAAGAGATCTCATATGGATAGTTAGAGCTTGGAAGCTAGGCTGGATAAATCAAGTGTTGGAATAGGGGAGGTACTGCTGAACAGGAAAGAACCAAGAACTTCATAGAATTATGAAGATAATACTGATAACTGTCAACCAGAAAGGATGAGTGGTTCACAACAAGTAAGTTTGGCCCTTTTTCATTTCACCTGTTTTATTCTCTAAGTATAAGAGAAGAAATGTGATCTAGCATGATGTTGAATTTGTCTTAACATATCTATTAAAAGAAACAGTGTCTCAGTAGTTTCTCTGTTAACAGTTATTCTTGTTCTCATCTTATCTTATTTACATTGTTTTTCTCCATCTTTTTGCTTATAAAATCCAAAACCTGTAAAACAAGCCAAGATGCCACAGCTGCTAGCATTCTGGGTTGTTGACAAGTTAACCTGATCCCTCTAGGGGTTTGATGATAGTAACAATAGAAGCATTAGCAAGTATCATCTCAGAATAACAACTTGTAGCATTTAGTAATGAAAATGCTGTGTAGTGCCTTCAGCAGTTGAAACTGAATGATTTTATAGCAGACTAACTTATCATATACTGTCCTATGAGAAATAGAATGAAATCAATTTTAAAAGCCTTCAATTTAATTCATCTATTATTCAAGATGTTACTGTAATTACTTTTTGAATGTTTTTTTAGCAGAGGAAGGAAAGAAGCTCCTTGCATAATTCCTATGAAAATGATTAATAGATTAGCACTTCTGCCTATGATCAGTGTAGTATCTGTGCAGTCAAGGATCAAAATGTCATTCCACAGTAATCCTGCCTAGATAGACTGATAATTTATTTTATTCTCTTGTGTCTTCTTCCATCTTTTTTCATCCTCCTCTTTCATTCTCCTTTCTATGTTGCCTCTGCTAACAAACCTTTAAATAACTGTGACTTTTCACTTCTGTCAAGCCCATCCTTTGCCAGCTAGCTCTTTCTCTTTAATTTATTTAGAGTAATAACATAATATTTTTCTGACCTCCCAAACCATGCCTGATTAGCACAAGGTCTTTTTAATGAGGAGAACCACACACAAACCAAAGCTCATGATAAGGCCAATTGACATTCCCATTTGTGGCATCTCTGGCACCGGACAATAAACCCCCACCTCTTCCCCTTTTAAGCAGTGAGGCAGGTGCTGTCAAGAGGGACCTCACCCACCTGAAAGGAACCAAAGCTCCTAAACCAAGTAAGTATCAAAAACTTACATGCTGCTTGCTACCCATGAATCCCAGTGTAGCAGAATTGAGAGAGGTTGGGTGAAAAGATTTTCAGTCAAAAATCAGTTATCAACTGTGTATTCAGGCTCTAGTTTTCAAAATGGAACTGGGTATTTTTGGACACCTAATAAAAATGTTTCCCAAAATCTGTAGATTTCTTATGTGTTATCTTAGCCCCTTGGGAAAGTGTTGCATGTCATTTTCATTCATTTTCTTTGTGCTATGTTTTTTGTTTTTTTGGTATTGAATTGATTATCTGTTAACAAGAGCTAAAAAGATAAACATAAATAGATTGATTTCTGTTTAAATATAATAATGGTATATTTTTACAACTAATTTTTATTCTCTAAGATTCTCTTCTTGTGAGATGTGATGCGTTCAAGATACCAGAAGGAGTTCTATATTAGCAGGGAATGATGAAGACCCTTCCCAGAAAGATCAGTGACTTTATCTGGGTACTATTTTCATAGAAGTTCAGATTATGCCAAATTTTAAAGGATCAGTTTCAGCAAAGTGCATGTATGGAAATGTGGAAAATGATTTCATGACCTTTGGTCCTAAATATATTGACAGCATTGGTAATTAATCACTGATTATTCTGCTAAGTTGGTTATTCTCCACTTTCCTGAAAAAATTCCAAGACCAGATAATGGACAGGGCATTCTTGCTAATCAATCAGCTTTTATCAGTCTCCAAGCAAAAAAATATTTCCCTTTTTTTTTTTTTAATCCTATAGCTATGTGGGCATAAACAACACTTAATCAAAATAAATGACCCATGATCCCAGAAGAATGGTTAGGGGGGAATAAAGACTGATAGATACAATTGGATCTTACTGATAAACACTGGGATAATTAGTTTCAAATCTTCAACTTGTCTTTTATAGATTTTATTTTTTGGGGTTGTTTTTGTTTTTTTGTTTTGTTTACTTTTTATTTTCTTTATTGTACTACAAAGCCTAAAAAACTGAGGTTTAATCATAAATTAATAATATTGTTGGTCAAAAATCAAAACTTGACTCATTCACTTAATCAAATTTTATTCAAGTAGAATATAATTCAGTACCTTTGATACTGAGAAGAAAAGTTTTTAACAAAGCAACTTTTTTTAAATTTGACCAATGATTAAAAAAAAAAAGAAAAAAAAAAGAAAACAAATGTTACAATAGTATGATGAAATATTAAACCCAGAATTAGGATTTAGTTAATAATAGTTCATATTTTTGGAAAAATTTGGGCAACACAGATTAAAGTACCAAATATTGTTTCTGACAAGTGAATAGCTTCTTTATATTCTTGATTTTGTTAGCACAATTTTTTGGTCAATTTATTCTTTAGATCTCAAAGAACAAAATGCCATGAGGAAAAAAGGAAACTTTTCTGATTTTTTTCCTTTTTTCTTCACACACATTGTAATTCTGATGTTGGATGAAGAATACGAAAAAGGTGTTTAGTTGAATAATATTTGGAACGTTAATGACTCTTCCCCAAAACATACTCAATAAAAAGGTATTTTAATGATTAAATTCTTTTATCATTTTCAGAGTTGAGAAATGGTGAGTGCATTGTTAAATGTGAAATAGACATCAAAGGCAAAGAAGGAAGATAAATACAAAGTACAAAAATATATTCAAGAAATTTTGTTTCAGATTTGCATATGACTTTTTTCAGCTTTATTCTTTTAACATCATTCTAGAGATAGAGATAGAGAGAGAGAGATAGATAGATAGTGTGTGTGTGTGTGTGTGTGTGTGTGTGTATACTTTGTGTAGTTACAAAATAAAATGCATTTTAATATTGCCAACCTCAGAAGACATTTATGGCAGTATGAATAGTTAAACTGAAATTGGTTTGTCACAAGGCCACAACTGTGGAACACTCAACAAGTCTCCAGTTTTTTGTATAAGTTAACAGTAAAAAAAATTTTGTCATAGGAGTGAAGAAATATTTAAATAAAAAGAATAAAAATGTCAGAATCTATAAATCAAACAATTGATCCATTCTTTTCCAATGATTAGAGAATCCAATTAACCTTTAAGAATCCATAATTTTCTTTAGCCAAGATTTTTCTTTCTTTCAAATTGTAGTAGATGGTATATGAAATAAAACAATGCCTTGACTATAATTACAACTTTGTTCATTGGTAAATTTTGTGTTGGTTTCCTTATTAAACAAAAGTGTTAATTAAATTATATGTAATATAAAATTATTGCTTTACACATTTAATATATTTTGTCGATTATAAACAAGAAGAGAACGAGTGACAAAATATCTATAAAACATTAATAATGAAATATAATTAACACTTCTGTCTAATAAAGAAAATTCTTCACAGAATTTCTCAATTAAAGAAGCTGTTTTTTAAGGGTCAGTTTGTTGCTTTTTATATTTTACTATAATAGAAATTTTGTGTAGCAAGAGGGATACCTTAAAAAAATATCAATAACTTCATTTAAAACAATAATTGCCAATGCAAATCAATTGATTGGACCATTCAATGTTTTATTGATTTCACAAGTGAATTCACAGTTTCAATTCTCCTTGAGGTCCACTGAGCTGAGGACAGTCAAACTCACATTTTAGCCACTCACTTAGGAGTCAATAAATTGGATCAAAGATTCACTAATTTATTTGAATTATATAATGCACATTTGAAGAAAGTATTTTTCATTTTTCTCTTTTGATTAAACTTGTGCAGATAAAAAAAGAAATGCTTTATTTAACAACTCAAAATTGTATTGAAACCTTTTTTTTTATGTTAGATTGACAAAGAGGCTGAAAGAGGGGAAAAAAGTTCATACAAAAAAAAAGAAAGAAAGAAAAGAATGATATAACTATCGCAGCTACTAGGCAGGTTTTAAGAGTCAGAGTATTTGAGCCAGAATGGAATAATTGTTTTCAAGATAGGAAGATTGTCCAAGAATGAGCTGCCTATCAATATTTCTTCCCTAAATGTATGGTCTTGCACAAGGTGAGTCAATAGCAGGAACAAATAATAACTGTTTACAAAAGTGACATCTTAAAAATGTGAAACATTAAGGAAAGACCAACAATTTTAGTTGTCATTCAAGTTATCTACATAATTACATCAACTAAAGAGATTTTTTTTTAAATATTTGAAAAATTCTGGTCCCCCCTTCCATTTTGGGAATTTGGAATAAAGTAGTTTGTGTGTCCCAACTTTTTTAGGAGTTTGAGTTCCATGGATTATACCATAAATCATTAGGTTACCCAAATTACTTTGACAATTGTTTCTTTCTGGTATTTTTATTTTATTAAAACATTATTCAAAATTTTGATGTTGGATATGTAGTAATAGTAGGAAAGAAAAATGATAACTAGTTAAAAAAAAAGTTATAATTATAAAATTATAATATGTATAATCATAAATTTATGATTTTTTAATATTTTATTTCTGAATATTAAATAACTTAAAACTAATAGATAGTCAAATTGCTTTCAAATAGCCATAAAGTATCATAGAATAAATTTGGAAGAAAAAACAACAATTAGTGAGAACTTTATAATAACTTTGATAGTCTATGGTATATTAGATTAAAATGATCTTCAAATTTATGAAATGAGGGTATCATTTGAAGCTACATGTTTCAGATTACAGCAAAAACAGTTTAATTTCTTATAGTGTATTGACTGAGAGATTTTCTGATAAAGAGCAACAAGAATACATGAAAGAAAGCTAATATGTATAATAATGAAAAAATTAAAAGCAGAATTTCAAAACAAGATTAAAGGTTTCATTTGGGATTTGAAGATATAGACAAAAGAAAAAAACTAAATGTCAGAGCTAAAGGCTGTCACTTCAACAACCACTGAAAATGTTTCAGTAAAAACAAAACATAAAAACAAAATAAATTTTTCTTGTTTAATTTCCTGGCTTCCTTAATTATACACCTGTTTATTTTTTCAACCATCACAGATAGACTATCAATTTCTGATAAGTTATTTGCAGCTAGATAGTTTTTTTTATGATATTAAACAAAGGACATGACATCCAGTTGATAATGTTTTTTTACAAGCTTCTTAAATATTCTTTCTTTTCATTTATTTACAAAAGACATCAAAAAATCTTGTCTTCAACAAGCAGAAACTAAAATGAATGAACAGGTATAATCTGACATAACTTTTCATTCAATGAATTCCTGAAAATTATCCTAATCCCTATTTAATCTTTCAATGTAAGTATATCATTCTTCCACACTTATTTTTTTTAATCATTTTTGTATTTAACAAATAACTAGCATGTTCATATTTATTGTTTTTAACATTGTCTAATATATACACATATCCAACTGTATAAGCAACAGGTAAAATGTTCCAAAAACAAAATGAAGACACAGTTATCAAACAAAAAAAAAAAAAATTGTGTGTAGTCATAGAAATATCTAATCTCAGAACTTTAGGTCAATGATTAAATTTTATTTTATTTTGCTTTTGATTAAAGCTAAAATTAAACAAAGAATAAGTGTTTCTTGTTCATTCTGATTTTAATTTTTAAAATTGCAACTTTACCAACACAACTTTCAACTTTTCCTTGGTCTTATATATTTACCAACTGATTCCATCCAAATAATTTGATCCTTCCTCATACACAAATATCAAATTACAGGATTATTAGAAAAAGTTCAAGTAGAAAAAATTACCAAAAACAGAGAAATTAATCTCAAACTGATTTATGTAGTTCTCAAAATAAATTCAAACATGCAAGTTATGGATGAAAAGCAGAAGCCCATACTTAATTTTCAAATTATCACAAGAAAACCAATGTCATGAGTTTGTTTTGTTTTTCCATCATTAAATTCAATACACTGAACAAATTGTATATTATGAATCCTTTACAACCAGGCAGTTAAGAAAAATCTTTATATTCTTTATGAATTGTGTGTTTACAGGGAAGTCATTTATGAGAAATTACAACCTTACAAAAGGTACATTCAACTCTACAGTGAAATTTATGATTTCAATTCTTATCCTTTTATTTTGTTAATGCAAATTCTTATGGACAATATGACCCTTTTCTTTTGAGAGTCACCAAAGAAATCACCTTGAAACTGGAGATATATCCTCCCTCATAATACTTAAGAGATTCAATATATTCATTAATAGCTGGAATGAAAGTTTTTTGCAAATTTCTAATAAAAAAGATCCAGGTAATCTAATTTTTAATTCTGTAAGAGGGAGGAATGCGGACAAATAGTTTTCTCTGCAGCCTCATATGTAGATTGAGGCAGTACAGTTCAATACATATTCATTCTTTGTGGCCTTTCTGCTATGAATAAATATTTTTTAATATTTAAATATTTATTCATACCATCCCTGGAAACATTGAAGATACTCTAATGTAGATTTTAGATTTTTATTATTTATGCTACAAAAGAGGCAAAAGTTTTTGATTTTATAAGAATTCAAACTTCTTTAGATACTCCAGGGTTATTTTTTTTAAAAAGACAAAACTGCCATGTTGAGTGCACCAGCTGAGACATTTGAACAGTTGCTAGACTGATCATTTTGAAAAGGATATTTTATTAAAATATCAATGGTGAATTGAGACTGCAGCAACAAATTTATTATATGAAAGAAATCCACAAGAAAGTTTCCAGTCCAATAATTTAACTGAAGGGACAATAAAGTATAACTTAAATAGAAGTGATAATTTGAAGAAGAAAAAACCAAACAACTTAATTTGATTAAAACCCTGTGGGTAAAGATTCAGTTCCTCACGTTTCATTCCAGGGAATACAAGGTTTCTTGATATTTACTAAACTTAATTTGGTTTGACAGAATTATAAGGTTTCTTGAATATAAAATGATTTCATTTTATTATCAAACATTGACATAAACAACAAGTGGGCAAGAAACAAGAAAATATTGGATTTTAAATCACTTTCCTTTCTTCATTCTCTCTCTCTCTTTCTCAAAAATAAAAAAAGTAAATGAATTATTGGCACATTTTTCTACTGAATGATATTTTTATTGAAATGACTTCATTATACAAATTTTCATGTAAATAATTTTATCTAAAAGTATTCTTTATAGAATGACATTACATATAAAATACAGGAAAAAATTTAATGTAGAATAACTTTAAAAATAGAATTTTCTTTTAAAAATCTTACATTACTAATTTCTACAAATGTAAATATATATTTAAAAAACAAACAAATATATATATATATATATATATATATATATAACCATTGACTTTAAAACAATCCAATTCTACATTATAATTAATGCCATTTTTTCTATTTATTGTTAAAATCACTTTTTTTTTTATTACCTTTTTAAATTACAGCAAAGAAGAAATTTCCGAACTGTGAAGTCATATCTAATTCTACATCTAAAATTATTCTATATTTTAAGTTATTTTAGAATAAGCTGTTTAAATGGATAAGTATACCACAAAATTATGTATTATTTTATTAATACTGATAAAGACATTCCACTGACAATGCAACTTACCAAAATAAGTTAACCAAAACCCTTGGAAGTTACATAATGGTCCATCGGGATGCAGTCCACCCTGAAAAAAAGAAAAAAAACAAATGTTGAGTTTTCAATGTTTTTTTTTAAATATATAAATATGTCAAGGGAGCATAAAATAACAGTTCAATTAAGTCTGAATAAAGGAATTGGTTTTAAACATAACAGACAACATTTTTGGACTTTAAATAATTATTGACACTTTCATTTGAAGAATCTCTGAGAATAGAATAAGAATTTTTTTTCTATATGGATGGAAGAAAGTCTTTGGAATATCAGAAGAATGGAAATGGGTCAAGGCAAAAGGAAATAAGGTTGAAATTATTCCAGAATCGGCAGCAGAGAAAGAAAAAGTTTCTTTCAAGAATTTTCCATTAGAAAATTATGCTATTCCTTGGAGTGGGATACTAATCTTAGAAATTGAATTAGAATTGTGTTAGAAAATAAAAACAAAAACTGAAAGTGTTTGAATGAACATAAACCTTGATGGCTTGAATTTTACTTTTCTTTTATTTGATATTTACCCAAAAATCCCAAACTGGTTTTCACAAAAATGAGGCATCAAGTTAAAAATAAAATCTCGATAATCAAATCAACAAATTTAGTCAATTACCCATCAGATTTAATAAGGTTCTGAGACTTTTCTTAAGATATACCGAAAGAGAACATATTAAAAGTCATTACTCAGCTGTTTTCATGAGACTATAAGTGAATAAAAAAAATGAAATATTTCTACTTCACAAGGACTCTGCTCAACCAAAGGATTCTACCCAACATTAAGAGACACTGAAGGAACAACCAAAGGTTTCATCACTAAGGATCAGCCTCTGCTTTACACAAGGGATCTCCACTGTAAAGGGCTCTCACTTAAAAGCTAAAAATGGCCACAAAAATCATAGCAAGTCTTAATTTCTTAAGAGTAAAAAAGGAAAACACAAAGGTACACAAAATGTCAGTCTACATGTTTCAGAATACTAAACTTGGTTAAAAAAAAATCAAATAGTCATACAATCAGTTCAGACATTTAAAAGTGGGGGATCAACTATTTTAGTCTTGGCTAAAGAAAAATTTATGTTGGAGTTTAAGAGAAATAAATTGAGAAAAATTGTTTTAATGTATTTTTACATGGAGGGACAAAAAAAACAAAAACAAAAAAAAAACCTTTTGAAAATTCTTTTATAATTCAATGCCATTTTTATTTAACTAACTCTTCTTAATGGTAGTTTTGATATATGGTCTGTTTAATGAGAGTGTCTACCCAAGTATGCATTGGTAGGTCAAAAGTGTCATTAGATTATTTGACCAATATCATGAAAAGATCCACTGACCAAAGATATATTTTAATCCCAACTCAAAGACTAAGGAACATGGATTTTCTGTCCAATGGGTTCACCATCAACAAAGAAACAAATATTGAAGAGAATCCATTTCATGATCAGTATCAAACTTTAGGTTGAATTATTCATAATCCTTCTTCAAATGGAAAATATATTTTGATCCAAAATGATTTTGACAGTTTCCTCTCACAAAAAATTGCAGTATTATAAAACTGTTTCATAAAGATGAATTTTGCTGTCCATTCAGTAAAACCATTTCTTTGACAAGAAAACTATTTATTGTTTAATGGTGTGTGTGAATGAATAAATCCTTTTGTTTTCTTTGCAGTTTAAAAGAAAATTGATATCATTGTTTAGTACAAGTGATTTAAAGCCATTGCAAGTTGAAAAGCAGTATTAAAAATAAACTATGCTGGTCTTGTTTTCAATGTCCAGATGGAAAATAAAGGAAGCAAATATATATTTGCCACATTTTAGAATAAGAAAGTCAACAAGTCATAAGCTAAAGATCAGTGAGCTGAAGGTTAGCAAACTAGAGGAGAAGGACAATTCCTTTTACAGAGATTTGATGTGAAGGTCAGCATTTCTCATAAATGTAGAAACTTAACCTATCCAGGGATTCAAAGTGGCCAAAGAGTCAACATTAAGTGTCTTCTCAATGGTTGAAGAAGCTCATTAAATTGCTCACATTTCAGTGGATGGCAGCAGGCATTGCCATTTTGGTTCAAGAGTCAATTTAAAAGGTAGAATTTTATTGCCAATCATTGGTACTAATGGTGTTTACAAGTATATCACATAAGGTGGAACAACACAAGTGGGTGAGGGGGATGATTATTGATGGAGAAGAAAATTAGGAAAGGATGGAATTCTGGAGATTTGGTTGGAATATTTGACCAAAAGTCAACATGAATGTACAATTCTTTTTTATCAGCAAAATGAACAAATTCCAGTAAGCCAAAATTGATTTATAATTAAAAAGATTTATATAAACTAGCAAAAAAAAACAAAAAAAAACAACTAAGTAAATTTTTAAAAGATATTGCGGGGGGGGGGGGGAATAAGTAAAATAAAACATTTAATATTTTAAAAAAAAAATTACTAACTTAAAAAGCATCAATATTCACTCCACTGAGATAATTTGTTTTGTTTTATGACAATAAGGACCACTAAAACATTTCTAAAAGTTTCTGATTTAATTATCTTTATAGAAAAATTAAAAAATTGTCTGAGTAAAATATTTTGTTTTGATTTCATTAAATTAAATAAGAGGGTGAGTCGACCTAGTAAGAAAAATATTTCCCCTAATATATCTATATTTAAAAAAATAATAAAAAACTGTTTTAAACATAAATTCATCTAAAGATGAATAGTATCAAAATTTGTGAAAATTTGTCTCTTAATTGATTTTTCATAGAATTAAAAAAAAAACTACTGTGATCTAAACAGTGACAGTTTCGGTTACAGACAAAAAGTGACCAAATCTCTATAAAGGCTGGTTTTCAAAATATTTTAAAACACTGCAACTCAATTTGGCCTGTTTTGTTGCTTAGATAATTATGTATTTTTCATTATGAAGTTATGATAAAACACAATAGAAATTTAAATGAAAGAAATCAAAGTTAACAATTAATAATAATTGATAATGATAATTTAATGAATTTGAACACTAATACATCTTAAAATATTTAAGATGATTTAAACAATACAATGGAGTAATATATAATTCAAATTGCTGTGTAGGAAGATGTTTTGATAGAGGGCTCACTCAACAACTGTTTACTCTAACCACTGTGGTATACAAGTGACAAAAAAGTCTGTATACATGGAAGGCAATAATGGAGTGCAGGAAGAAGTGGAGTCATGCCTTCTTCAAAAACATTAAACAATAAAACTTAGATTAAGTCTATAAGAATTTAAAATATTTGCTAATAAGCATAGCAGCACCAATTTAAATGGAGCATAAAAATACATTAATTTTTACATATAAATCTCCTATTTGTATTGAAATATCATTGTCTTCTATAAAAGGTGTACAAGAATCACATCTCTTCTTTAACATGTTCTTTCATTTGTATTTTGGGGACTTTCATTTAAAAATAAAAAATTGTAAACATGCTATATGAAAATATTTATGGATAAAGTATGACAGAATAGAAGAGAAATAAAACATGAAAACCAATTTTGTGGAGTTGGTATATTTAATGCCATTTCACCCTGTATGAACTTCATCTAATAATGATTTGAATTTTTTTTTTAATTTTAGGAAAAATATTGGGGAACATTACAACTGTCTATGAGGTTGTCATGACAACATAATTAGGAAGGCTGATCATTATGAAAATTTAAAAAGTAGGAAACAAAAGAAAAATGTTTTAAATTGTCCACATGAACATTATTTAATCTATGAATTATAGGATTTGAAAATGTTACTGTTGTGTCTAAAGTGAAATATTGTTAGTAATGAATGATAATTAAATAGCATGTTAAAAGCAGTGAATTTTGAGAATAAGTTTTTGTTTAAAGTTGTTTTTAATGAGTTTTTAATTAAATCACTTAAATTAAAGAGAATAACAAAAATGTATCACCAATATTCACTGATTTATTACTAACAATATTTCACTTCAATTGCAACAGTAATATTTTCAAATCCTTTAATTTAATGGTTCTAAGCACAATTTCAAATGTTTATCATTCCTTACTTTTTAAAGTTTCATAACTATAAAAATATATCTAAGTTAGGTGAGTTATGTCCCTTGGTCTCCACCTACCTTAGATATATTTTCGATACAACTAATGTTTCTTAAATATATAGCCATGACAACCTTATATAGTCATAACGTTCCCATTAATTTTCCTAAGAAAAATGTTCAAATCATTATATGATGAACAAAACATAATATATAAACACTCTATTATGTCTTATTTTTCTTCCATACATTTTACTGTATACAATATACTGTTAAAATGAAATTGGGAGGAACTGAAAAAAATATCTTAGGTATTTTTCAAATTCTTTGCAAGTAAAATATTTTTCTTTGCTAGTTGTGAGTAGATACAAATAAGAAATGAATTCAAATGATTTGTGTAAAACACAAAATATATATTTGAAGAATCAATAAAATTTTGAATCATACAGACTTGCAAATCTTGAAAAACAGACTGTGCGCAATTCTCTAAGAAGCAAAGAACCTGAATGTCTTTAGATTTCTCTTAAAATTTTAATTCATTTTAAAAGTACATTTATCTCTTTTTTAAATAAATGAAAACTTCAACTACACAAGGGAATAATTGACTTTCGCAAGTTTCATACAAAATTCATTTCTGTTGGTCGTTTCCACTCTTTTCAGCTTTAATAGATTTAATTCTTCACTTTGTGACAGAGTCTCCACAAATGCAATGCATCTGTCATTTCAAATCAAAAGCTTCAAGACTAAGAAGAACCAATTTTTCCTGCTCTTTATTCCAAACTTGGTAACTATGTCATCATCTTTGGTCTTCAGATGACCAATGATAGCAGGCAACACTTCACAATTTCTTAAAAATAATATATTTAAACCAATATTATTATATGTTATTGAATTTTATTGAATAATTGTTCTTAGAACATCCAATATACAGAATGTTGCTTTAGATATATACAATAAGTTTCCAAACACAGAATTTGTCTGTCACATTCTAAGTAGTTCAAGTGATATTTGACCAGGAGATGAACAGACCATATTGAAGTGTCCATTCACATTGTGGACTTGAGCCTGAAATTCTTTAAGCTGATCAAGATCCAGTGAAGCATTATTAGCTTGTAATGCAAGACAATGTTTATGGTTTAGAAGAAAAAATCTATTTCAGACAAGAAATCAGACTTTTTTTTATTCTTTGGAAGAGACAAATGTTATATGATTAAAATAAAATAAAAATATTAATGTGAACAAATAAAAGCAAAATTGTAGAAATATTGTGAAAAATTATGCAGCTTTTTTCCATATATATATCATACTAAAGCTGAGTAAATCCAGGATTGTTTGCTAAAGGCTTTTTTTCCTATTTAGTTTAATGACACAAAATAAGTCCCAAAATATTTCTTAGTTTTGGGATGAAGTTATGTTTGAAAAAAAAAACTTGCATTTTATTTGGTTCTAATTAGTCATAATTTGCAATTAAGTTAAAAGTTCACCTGTCTCTTACTTCACATTTCTGTCTGTCACTTCCCTCCCCTCTCTCTCTATATATATATATCTTGCTTAACTCTTTATATATGTTTTCTCTGATTTAAAGAGAGAGATTTAAGAGTGTGAGTGGTAGATGAACTTATTTGTATGTTAATTTTCAGCAGTTAATAACTTAATTGCAAATTTTAGCAAAATGATTTTATGTTTGTTTTTTGTTTTTTTGCTTTTTTCTCCAGTCATATTTTTAAAATTTAATTCATTTTGAAAACTAACTTTCTTCCTAATCACAATTATCTACCTAGAGCTCAATAGGTGACCCAATGGGTCATATTTTTTCTAATATATATATATATATATATATATATATGCAAAGTTTGAACTAAATAATTAAAAAATTTGTTTAGAAAAATTTTATGTATATTAAAGTGAGCATGATATTTCTTATAATCCTAATATGCTGTTTTACTACTCACATATCTATTAATGGTTGCATTGGAATGGAAAAATATGCCATTTGACAAAGCCAAACAAGGAAGGAATATAATTCTCAACTTCTTCAATACACAAGTTAAATATAAAAAAATTAGTTAATAATTTTTTTTTTGTTTGTTTAAAAATAATCATAAATGGAGAAAGAAGATAAATTGTGTGTAACTATGAAAAGATTTTTTCTCAAAATTTAAAAATAGACAAAAGAACCAAAATAGAGACTAAATGCCAAAACTGAATATGTTTACAAGGAATTTTGATAAAGATAAAAGATAAAAAATAAAAATAAATCTCTTTTATTAAGTATATATGAATTTGTAAAAAAAACAAAAAAAAAAAAACCCATTAATTACTTATTGTTTCATTTGTAAAAATGCACCATGGAATTTCAAGAGATTCTTTGAGTAAATTTACAATGACATGTAGATAATTCTACTGTTCATTGTTAACCAAAGAAGATAAATCTGCAATATGATCAAAGTCAATTGATAAAAAATAAAGAGAAATATTTCTTTAAAGAAATGCCACACTGCCAAAATGTTTAAAGCTTAGATGAGTGGAAATATAATTTGGAAGAGTTTCTGCAAATATGAATTGCAGTTATTTTAGGTAGGGTGGGGGTTAGAGCTTATAAATCAATTTTTTTTTATTCCGAGCAAGTCAGGCATTGTGTTGTATATAGAGAAAAAATGTACTCAAGCATTTTTTTTTAGATAACAATTAGAGGTATATTATATAAAGAAAATCTATATTCTATAAAAATAATAATAGAAAGATGTGTTTGAAAAGTTATAATATTATATAGATCTGATGCTCCTTTCCTGGATTTAAAAAAATATTGTATGTGTTGATATAGGATGAATGAATGATAATGAAACTAAAATGAAAGAGACTTGTTGTCTTCATTGATAGCAATCACCCTTCTTCATAGATTTTTAAGAAATTGAGAGAACAAAAAGAGTGGGTAGAGATGTTCATTGCTCATAGAAAAAGAAAAAGAAATGTGAGTTATGGGGGGGGGAGGGGTTGAATGGTCAGGTGTATTCACAGGCATAATGAACAGGTAAAGAAATTGGAAGAATATTACAATTGAAAGGAAAAATGGAAGAAAATTAACTATTTCTACTGAACAGCCTAGATATATTCAGGGTAGATCTTTTTTCTTTTTTTTTAAAAAGAGGGAAAAAAATAGTTCTGCCTTCCTCATTTGGCTAACATTTCAAAGTCTAAGCAAAGTTCTCATTCCCCACCCCCCCATATATATATATATATATATATATATATATATATATATATATATATGTGTGTGTGTGTGTGTGTGTGTGTGTGTTATTCCCATACTAATTTTGTTAAACAGTTATCACTTTACACAAGTAGTTGGAAAAGGTGAAATCAGAATTTTTTTTTTGTTCTTGGCTTTTTGTAATAAGAGAAAGTCCAGTTGATACTGGCATTTAAATTTTGGCTCTTGTCCATCCCCCCCCCCCAAAAAAAAGAAAGGCTTCAGTATAAATCAATTTTTGTTCAAACAACATAGATATTATATATGTGTGCGTGTGAATATGTCTGTATTGATAAGCAGATGCAGAAAAATTAAGAAATATGTTTTAAGTTTGTTAACCCTAGATTGATGAAAAAAAATTCAACAAATTAAAATAAATATAATGGGCTATTTAGGACATTATATTTTACAAGCACTGTCTGTAACTGTCACAACTCCAACTTTATTGATAGTGAGAAGAATGATAGGGTTGACACTTGCAGGTAGAAATATAAAGTATATTAAAACAAAATTTGAAAATGTCCTCATTTTCCTTCCTTTTTTTTTTCTTTTTTTTTAAATAATGTTTCAAAGCTAAGAAAAATAGGAATCACAAGGTTCTTGGTTCAATACCAGCCCTCACCAACTCAGTATATTAGTAGCACAGCTTGAATCTATGTGGTAAAGTGGGGAACTGATGGTAGGTGTGATGCTCCAACTCAGACAAAAAAAAATCTCCCTGGTCTATCACTAGTGAAAAGGAGATAGACTCCCTTGCATTCTAGCTGATACTAACAATAGGCCACTCCACAGACTTTATTACTTACACAGACGATCACCACTGTAGAGTGTACAACTTAAATAGTCTCTTATAATGGAGCCTTGTGCCATACAAAGTTTAAAGGTGAAAACCATTGTCATTTTTCACCATTTCTTTAATTATCTTAATATTGCATTATAAATTTGTTATTTTTATTATTAGATTTAATTTCATATATGAAATATCTATTCTGATTGTCATGTAACAGTTGCCATATTAATATACATTTTCCTATTCTAAATCAAAACTGGCACATTTTATTTTTATTGGTTCTAACACTAAGGAGGAAAAACAAAGAGAAAAAAAAGTGACATTTGTAGAGATTTGTGGAGTGATCAAATTCCAGCCATATTGCAAGCCGAGTCTGTTCAGAGAATACAGACTTGGTAGGTGGTTTAAATAGCAGGTTGGGCTATTCCACTTGTATATTTTGGCCAAGTCCACTTTTAGGATTATCATTGGCTGCTGGTTTTAAGGTGGACACTTTTATCCATATATGCTGAACATTTGACTGTGTTCAGGCAGTTGGTACAGAGTGTATTCGATTACGCTATTTTTTTGGTCTGGTGACTGGATGCTAGTCAAAACCTTTCCGTGAAGGTGAGTATGATGTTTATTCCACAACATTGTCAACATGTTTTTTGTTTTAATATTAAGAAAGGTAAAATACAATTCAGATGCAAAATATATTCAGTTTATTGGGAGGTATTGATCAGATGTGTAATGTAATTTTTAATATTTTCATGTTGGAAATTTCTTACTCAACAATACTCCATTCTCAAAGAGTGCAGTTGTCATTCATAGCAATCAAATCAAAATATGGCCAATGATTAATAAGATGTAGAAGACATCATTAAAATATCCAAATCAAACAATCACAAATCATTTGCACGAACATTGTTATGTTAATTGGTTTGGTGTGTGGCTTTACTTTTGATTTTCTTAAATTGTTATAGGTAATAAAAAGTGGATACTTTACAATAATATGGAATGCTAAATATTGTGGGGTAAGTGAAATGAATTGTCAGTAACTTTACCAAAAATATAGGTGTTTATCCAAATAATGTGATGCTATGTATAAAGTGAAATTTTCTATTATGAACTCTTTCCAAAGAAATCAAATGATTGACCAAACACTTCCAGATACAAACAAGAATCTACATTGATTAACAAAAAGAAGAGAGTGTAATATTCCAGGAGGATCAGGTTAGATCAAATCTTATTATACATTTATCTTATACACTGGATATTGAATCTTCATTTGGATTACCATTTATTATGGGAATTACATAATTCTCAGAATGAAAAAAAATTCTGAGAATGCAAAAGCCACCCAAAGCCATTATTTATTTTGAGAAAAAAAAAAGAAAGATAATGTCCTGGGAAGATGAAATTATGAAGTTGTCTTAAAGATGGTGATGGAACAAAACCTATTTTTATGAAATTATTTGTCTGAATTATGGCACATTAGCCTAAATATTGTGTATATAACAAAGATGAGGACAACAGTAAAATAAAATCTGAATGATACAAATGTTTTTATGGAGTTAAATTCTAAATAAGTATTTTATTTTTACTTAATAAAACAAATTTTTCATGCTACCCAATATAATACTGCAAGATACTGAGCTAAAACTTTATTATTTCTCCAAAGGAACAAAAAACGAGAGAGAAAAAAATACACTGGCCATAAATTTTGGTTTATATTGACAGAGATAGGCAAATAGAAAAATCAAACTATTATTTCTTGGATTATGCCACTGAAAAATTGCTCAAAACTTTGTTGTGAAGCAATAATGACGATAATTTTAGTATAAAAGACAGTGTTGCCATGGCAACCCTATCATCATACAAATGTCAGAATGTTTTTTCTTTTCTTTTTTTTGGTTTTTACAAAAATACGAGCGAAGTAGTATCAATAAAAGACCAGTGCAAATTTAAAATCTTTGAAACCAGACGAAAGTGATTTCATGAAAAACATTTGGTTTTCTTTGATAAACTCCAGTTCTCAAAACAGCAGACAAAAAAATCCATTTCAACCAGAATGATTGAAATAAAAACAGCTCATACAACTAAACATTTTTTTCGTCGAAATTTAAAAGAAAAGAAAAAAAATGAAAACAAAAGAACAAGCCTTCTGACTAAATGTGCTAATTCTTAATTTTTTTTTAATTAACAAAACTTAATTATAAGCATTAAAATTTAAGTTTTGATAAAAATTTATATCTGAGAGGGTTGAATAAATTAAAAGAAAATATTTCATCATCTGTAGAACAAAGATTATCCTTTTAATAATAAAACAGAGTTTTTTAGGGGCACCCTAAATCATGGCAGGAAATCAAATGTACCTACACAAAAAAAAAAAGAGACAAAGTTATTAAAGTTCAATAAGCCTAATGATGAAAATAATTATTTTTACACAAATATTTTCAATATAACTTCCCTTTCCTTCTCAATGCATTTAAGACAGTTAATATAATTTACATAGATTGAACATTATACAATGAAAATTTAAGATCAAAATTCAGCTAATAACGGTGTCAAGATATAAACCTATTGACCAAAGCTTACAAGGTTATTCAAAAAATGTAATTAAATTCTGTTAATGAAATTTATATAATCTTAAAGTAAAATAAAAGGCTGCCAAAAAGATTTGTATTATAATAAATCTTAATCTTCATAACTAATAATTATACGTATTTACGTAACCCCCACTTGAGCAGGATATGAAACAAGGTCATTTTTTAAAAGCAAAGTTTAAAAAGTTTGAATTCAGTTTTCTTTCTCCTAGACTGGTTGCCATACCAAAGTTAAAGAACCTAATCTGCCCTACTATTAGCTGGAGAGAGAAATATGGATTCCTACTTTTCCCAGTGTTATGTGAAATGCAAATAGCCTCATCCAGGATTTGAACTCGGTTTGCCATGTCCATTTCCCATAACAACTATTACACAACAAGCACTTCCTTATAATTATAGCAAATAACATGACATGGCTTTCCAGTTTATCAACAAAGTTCTTGTCTTCCTCCTAACCAAACATTTTTGGGTTAATTCTAAACAGGATTCATTTTCCCTTTTATTAAAAACTCAAATTTTAATTAAACTGCTTCCTTCGGTGGTCATTAACCTTAATATCAAATAAATCCCATCATATTTCTAGAATTTATGTAACTAACTAATTGCAAATGTGTAAAAGAATTACTCCGAATAATTATCTCTTGTTATATAATGATTGTGGTGAGCATGAATGCTGACTTGTGCTTTTATTATTAAATTGCAAATTGGACTGAAATTTGATTTATTCTTCTCAGCTAGAGAATTTTAATGCTATTGTACAAACAAATATTTTGCTACAAAGAGCCATTTTTGATGTGTTATAGTAGTATACATATAAGAATCAGATCTTTGTAATATAAGTAACTCAGAATATTTGACCATACACTTTCCTTGGCACAGGAATTCACACAATTGTATGCAGAAAGGAAAGTTCTCATTTGAGACTCATCAGATTGGAATCAATTTACATCTGCTGGCATATAAAGATGCACATTGAAATAAAAATGTTAATATTAAGCTTTGTCCAGTGCCATGGTATTCTGACTATTGAAATCCAAAATGGATAATCTTCGAATTCCGATGTGTTGCAATAAGTGATGGTTTTCAAAATAACCTTATAAACGATATATCTTGAAGACCAATGTTTCTTGATTTAAAAAATTTTTAAAGATTTGGAATTGTTTTCAGCATTCTACAAAATTTTGATGAGTCATTCGTCCACCTATCTGCAGATGTCATTAGCGGTCTTTTAATATATTAATGTCCTTCAGAATGGCATGAATTCATTTTCCCTCCTACTATGAGTAAAATAGCAGGGCAGACTGGATTCTCTAGGCTTGGTTGTCAACTAGTCTAGGAAAAGAACAACTGAATTCAAAATCAGGTGGGCATGTAGCTAGCAACTCCACCCATAAAACCTGCTATTGAAAGCATTTATATATATATATATATATATATATATATATATATATATATATATATATATACACCCAAAAAGCACTGAGGATGTAACTTGTACCAAATTCCCACATGCATTCAGGATGCCAACTAATCCTGTCAAGAAAAAAGTCTACTTTCTTTAAGGGGAAAAGAAATAAGAAAACATTTGTAAGTTTCTTCCCCCCCCCCCAACATTTAGGAAATCTTTTTGGTTTGAAAGATATCTATTTTTAGGTGATAGATTAATTTTTGTCTATTTATCTGAGGCAATACTAGAGAAATTTCCCTGGGGAAGCATCTAAAGTGGTCTTTAACAAATTGGTATCTCAAAGTACTTATACAGAATTAACTTCTTACAGGATGTTGTATATAAATATTTTCCTGTGCCAAATTTGGTTAATCGGAGGAAATCAATGCATGATAACCTCAATCACTTTTATTTAAAATCTTAAATCATTAAATGATTTTTTTCTTATTAAAAGCAAAATTGGTAGAAACAACAAAAGAACATCTATAGAAGAAAATGGTAAAAATTATTCTGATCAGTGAAAATTTCACCATAGTAACTTAGTTATTGGAGATATGGGTTATGTAATAATTATTGGAGCAGAAAATGAAATCAACATATCAAGTTTAAATTCCAGACAAAACCATTTGCATCTATTTTGCACTTATGTTTTTGGAAAAGGTATGAACTTATTACTTTCCACATCTGAGTATGGTAGACTAGAGTCTTTTGCCATGGAAGTAGGTGACTAGTTTAGATAGTAGATAGCTGTAGAGAAGATAAAGTAAACCACTCTACTATTTTCTCTATAATGTTTTCCTGTGAAAAGCAATGATTGGCTAAGTCTTGAAAGGACATAGTTTAACAGAGTAGTGACTTTGGTACTTATATATATTGGTGGTTGGGTGCAGTGGATGGTAGATTTCTAGATGAAAGAAATCTGTGATTTCAAATGGATATCAAGAAAAAAAAAAACCAATGGCAAAAGAGGATCCATAGAAATTGATTTGAAATGGTAAAATGTGGTCAAGCAGTGCATTGGGTGGGATTGAACTCAAAAATAACCAAGTAAGATCAAGTAAAAGTTGGTATAACAGAATTCACCCTTCCAACATGTCTGCCAACCATGTTTCTGGGTACTTTTATTCCCATTTTGTCAAGAGGTGTCAATAAAACATTTTCACCTCTGGGTCAGGAACTGTCATTTTCCCCAAAGTTATATTGGCATCAGAACGGCTGAAAAAGTGGGGTTTACGGATCATTGTTTTGTAAAAAAATAATTATGAATAGATTTTGGGGAGTTCAAGATGTGTTAACTTTAGAAAGTTTATTTTTAAAAGATACATAGTAACTATCTTTGGATTTTTTTTAACATTAAAATTTATAAAAAATGAAATGATGAATTAGAATGCAAAAATGCAAGTCTAATAAAAAGACAATGTTAGGATTGATAGAGAGACAAAAAATAGAATAACAAATCATATAACTGTCATTCTAATGATCCATTAAATGGAATATTTGGAAGAGTATAAAAGAAAAATTCCTATGTAGCATGACATTTGATTAATAAGATGAGAGGGAATAAAATGCTATGTTTGCTTTTACTGCAGAAACACTGGAATTTGGTCATAATGATTGAAATTGGATCTTTAGAAAAGTTCATAAATAATGGAAACTCTCCAAAATGAGGAAAAAGAAAAGCAAAAATGAATGGATAAAAATCCTGTATTACCAGGAATTTTCACCTGCCAAGTTTGTTGCATCAAATTTCAACAATAATAATATATAACCTACTTATTTGAATCTGCTTTCTTGGTTTCTAGAAAAATGTCTTCTTGATCAATTCATTAGTACATAACCCTTCTAGGATTAATTTATGCTGAAACAAGATTTTTATTTTAGTATTTTATATACATTATTATAATTTATTATATAAAACTGTTTTCTTTAGAATGTCTGCCAGGTTTCTTACCATAAACTACTTCTTTCTGATAAACTAACTTTTTGTATTTCAGATGGATGTGTTTCACAGACATCATTGTGCTGTATGTGCACTTGGACCTTTCCTTCTGCTTCAGTCTGGAGACATGAACAACCATGTATGATGGATGTTTAGTTGGGTTAAGACTACCTCCTCTTTTCGGATTCTACTAAGTTCTGGTACTCCCACTTCTTGGTAGGTTTCTATTTGGAAAAGTTTATTTTGTGGATTGTTTTTCCATAATTGTTCCGATTTCCCTGTAATCACTATAATCTTTATATTGGTGTAGAGTATTTTGCAATTATCATCAATGACCCATTCTGAGATTTGGCTACTGATTCTATTTCCTCCTTTGATTTCATTTGATTTGGAATCCACAAGAATATGATGGCTTTAGTTTTGTGCATGATATGTATTCTGTTCAGGAGTAATCCATGGGTTTTCTAGTTTTTGGTTGGTTAGTTATGTTTTATGGAATGTCAACTCTTCTAGGATTATTCTAAGCTGAAACAAGATTTTTATTTTGTATACATTATTTTAATTTATTATATAAACCTGAAAGTCTATGATATTACTGGGTTTTTATTATTATTAGGATGTGGAAGGTTCTTTTTCTTATTCACTTTGGTTTTTATAGAATTTAGATTCTCTTCAGTTTCCAATTTTTTTCCAGTTGGTTGAATCTGTTTTTAGTTTCAGTTTGGGATATTTGTCAGCCAGTACTTTTCAGTTAAGATTTTTGTTTGGGGAGGTTTCTTTTTTCTTCTTCTCTTTTTTGTTGTTGTTGTGGTATGTTATTCTGGGATTTTTCTTTGGCATCTTTTATGGGAGATATCATTCTAGATGTTGTGTATTCTTTCAGGGGTGATAGAGAATGGGCAGAAGGTGTTCATATCTTAGATTTTAACCTATAAAATTGGATTCCTGTTTGATAGGATATTGTGCTACATCTTTTTTGTTTTGTACTTCTTTATCTTTATGCTCAGTTCTAATAGAATTGTTTTGCAATGTTATTCAATTGGGGATTTTATTTCTTTAATGAAGTTTTCCCCAGTTACCCGATTCTAGCTGAATTAATTTCTTAACAATTTGCTAGTATTTTCTCTCCTGCGCATGTGGAATTCTTTTCCATTGGACTTGGAGCCTGCTTCTACAATCTTCTTGGCTTCATGATAAGGAATGTTTCTTGTGTTTTTTATGGCCAGAATTTATTTTTCTTGTCTTCAACTTTTACAGGATTTTATGAAAATTTGATGTTCACCTTCACATTTGGCACATTTCTAGGGAAATTGACATTCATTAAAAAGTAATGGTCAGGTTTGCATTGACCATTTTTTCCACACACTTCTCATCCTCTACAAATGTCTTCATGGAGACCATACATCAGAGAGGGTTTACTATGTATTGCTCTATCCCTTCCATATTATAGCTTACTTTAATTCTCTCTGGTATTTTCAGAGTTTTGAAAGTAATAATGTAAGTATTAGTCTTCAGTGATGCTGATAGCTTTGATTTAGTGCGTCTTGGGATGCACATATTTGCTTTGAATGAGTACCGGGAAAATTTATGGGTCCCAACTAAAGCCGTCTAACTCCTACCTTGTAACCTATTCTGTGTAATTTGTTTTTGAAATGTATTTTCAGTTAGCTTGAAATGGTGAAGGAAGAAAAAAGAAAAACACTGGGATGCATGGATACAATTTTACTGCATCCTTTTAGATTTTTGTGCATCAGGGACGCAGGACAGGTACCTATCAGTATCTCTGGTCTTGATTATTTTATTGTAACTCTTAACCGCTATCACACCTTGTGCCATCAACCTCTATTGGGTACCTTAAATTAGTATTTTCAAAAAGGCTTCTTTCAAGAACACCTGCCTTGTTGGTGGAAAGCTTGCGGATATTTTGGCTTTGTGGATTAACATCTTTCTTTTGCTGATTTGTATGTAGGTGTGGATATTACAATATATATTATGTATTCTATCTTATTTTATCTATTTATTTCACTTTCCTTTATTTTGTCTTTTTTCTTTTTTAAATCAAATTTCTTTAATGAAATCCAGGATATTGCCTGGTTCAGTATTTAGGTCCTTCTATCCTGTAGTACTGGATTCTGACTTACTGGAGGTTATGGCACTCAGTCAGTATACGTTGTACTGTATATGGATCTTAACATGGTATACATATTGAGGGTTCTTTTCTGAGTAGGTGTTTGTGATATATGTTTGTCCTATACCCCACCCCTTTTCTTTCTATAATCAGGGTGCCACTCACTAATTATTGGCTGGATGTAGGATGCTGTATAGTTTGTTGTTTTGACTGCTGTTCCAAAACTGATGCCATTTTTTAAATGGTTTTATTGGTAGATGGTCGAAGCCCAGTTAATGGGATTTTTATGTACAAGGGATTCATGTTTTGTGAGTCTTTTTTTTTTTTTTGGCTTTTTTATTTTCAACAATGCTGGTATGGCTTGGTATCCAGCATAGTATTATGTTTTTATTTTGTGTCATAATGTTGATTCTATTTAATAATTTGGTAGTCAGTAGGTAGGTGATTTTTTTTGTTGCTTTTTAATGCTGGTAGGACTGAGCTGAAGGTTATGATAACTAAGGCTAATCCAGTGGCAGAAACTTCCATAGGGTATATGGACATTTGGGAGTGTTTCATAAGTTTGATTTTTTTAAAGGATGACTGAACATCCTGTCTTGTCACCATTTCCATCAGTATAAATTGATATGTGTTCAGGGTACGTATTTTTGATGAGTAGATACTCTTCACACTAGATAGTAACGTTTGTTTTTTGTTTTAGAGTATTTACTTAATTTTAATGATTTTTAGTTGGTTTGTTGATTGTCCAAGGGGCAGTTTTTGATTTGATACATTCATGTATTTGGGTTGTGTTCTTTAATTCATTGACTGTATGGCATGTTTTTGTTTTGTTTTGTTTTTTAAACTTGAACAGTGCTGAATAGTGGGGGGGGGGCACAATTATAAGTAGGGTTTGTTGGACATGAGAGTTTTAAGTAATATTGTAGTGCTTGCATTTCTTTGTCTTATTGCTATTGGGAGTTCATTGGCTTTTGTATATAGATTTTCTAATTGGGAAGTTGGTGGTATTCAACTCGTATGAATAATTTTCTTGCTGCTCCATATATGAAGCTGTTGTAATCTAGTTTGAATCTGATTAAAGAGCGGTAGAGTTTGATTAAAGTGGCTTTGTCAGCACTTCAGTCCATGTGAGCTAGGATACTGAGGAGCTGCATGGCTTTATGGCATTTGTGTTTTAAGTATTTTATGTATGAGATAACTGAGTTTCTTGTCAAATATCATACCTAGGTATTTGTATTGATTAACTATGGGAATGTTATTTATTTTTAGGGTGGTATCACAATGTAATTTTTTAAGTTGCTAAAAATGTGGGCTTTTTTTTTTTTTTTTTTCTTAAAAAAAAAAAATTGGGGGCTGTTTTCTGTGGCCCATTGGTTTATCTTGTTGATGCTACTTTGGAGCTGGCATTCTATTGTGTATAGGTCTTTAGCATGGTAGCATATTAGGAAGTCATCTATGTAGAGAGCACAGTCTATTCCAGTGTTTATGTTTTTGGTTATGTTGTTTATTTTGATATTAAAGCGGGTAACAGATAGGATACATTCTTGTGGATTCCTATTTCCTGTTTCTTTTTGGTATGATAATGTATTGCCCATTCATACTTTAAATATTTAGTCTTTTAGTAGGTTACTCATAAAAATTGGCATTCTGCCTCTCAAGCCAAGGTCCCTTTTTATGCCATATACTACTATGCCATATGCTTTCTCTAAACCAAAAAAGATTGCAACTGGGTGTTCTTTCCTGACAAATGCCTCATGCATTGTGTTTCTAGTTGAATTAGGTTATCAATAGAATTTCTTTTGTATCTAAATCTTGATTGGTATTTTGATATTAGTTTGTTGGTTTCTAAATATCATGTTAGCTTTTGGTTTATCATTCTTTCAAATGTTTTGCATATACAACTGGTTAGTGTGATAGGTCGGTAATTTGTTAGGTTTGTGTTATCCATGGTTGATTTTGGCATTGGGATTAGGGTGGCTCATTACCATATTTTAGGAATGTTGCCTCTGATCCATATTTCATTGTAGATTTTTAGCAGGTATTTGAAGGATGGTAATTGCTTTAGGAATCTATAACAAATTTCATCAGAACTGACAGCTGTATCAAGGGATTTCTTTATTGCTTTTTGTAATTATGTTTTGTTAAAAGGTTGATTGCTGACTTCCTTGTTTTTTTTATTTGAAGTTTTTTTTTCTTTCTTCATTCTGCTTAATGGCTTGGACTTTTTATTTTTTTATTATTTGATGAGGTATTTTCTGAGATTATTTTGGCCAGCTAGTTTGCTATGTCTTTTTTGTAATTTTATTGGATCATGTCCCATACTTTTTTGGTTTTTATTCTGGATACATATTTTCTCCCCATGTGTTTCATTTAGCTTCTTGGATAGTTTTTCATTTTCTGGTTCTGATTTTTTTGTGTATATGTTCAAAATTTCTTTTATTGGGTTATTTTAAAATGTCCTTAATTTTGTAAAACTGATTTCTATTGCAGGTTTGCATTCATTGTTGAACCATGGCTTATTTGGTTTAGATGTTTGACTTTTTGCTATATTGTCTTATATTGCTGAAATATGATATATACTACCTGTTACTCGGCCTCCAGTATCAACCTGGATTTCCATTAGTTTTGGAAACTTTCTCAGTTAGGCTTATGAAGACTACAGTGAGGTATATTTTGTCTACTTTAGGTGTTTGGCTTTCTAGTATGATTGGGAAATGATCACTTCCTCATATAGTGTTGTGAATTCTCCAAGTGGAATCTATGTATACAGTAGTGTTGTATATTGCTAAGTCTATGAAAGAGAAAGTTCTAATTCCTGGGTGAAAGTATGTTTGTTTTGTTGTTGAATAAACATAGTTTAATGTTTTTTGATCCTACCTTTTCAATTTGTTTCTGTTTTCCCACAGCTCATTGTGGCTGTTTAAGTCCTCCGTCAGTATGAAAAGCTTTTGGTAATTGTTGCATTAAATTGTTTATTTCCGTTTCATTGTTTTGCAACATGGTATGCATATTGAGCAAAAGGTTGTGCTTCTGTGCAAGGTTGCTGAAATTACAACTGATTGTAGCTTGTTTTTATTTCTATTCTACTATGAGGGATTTTTTTATTTATAATTATTCATAGGTTGCCTGAGGCCATATTTGTATTTTTATTTATATGATATATAGTGTTTAATGTTATGGGTATCTTTTTCTCTTAGAAATGTTTCTTGTAAAAAGGCAATTGTTAGCTGAAAAGGTAATTGGAGAAGTATTAGTTCAGCAAGATTAGCTTTTACACCTCAGATATTTCATTGTATGATTTTGTATGTTGAGATTGCAGATTGACATTTTCTTTTATGTATTTTACAGTGTATTTTATGTTATGTATTCAGTGTGCATACTTTATACACTTTAGAGGTTTTCATTTTATTGTGTTTAATTCATGTGTGTTACTTTGCTGTTTATTTATTTGCATGATCTTGTGTAGTAATTAGTTTCTTAGTCTTTTTTTTGGGGGGGGGGATTTTTGATGTTGAGGGTTCATCTCAAGATTGACATGATATAAGGTGATATTTTCAGTTGTTTTGGTTCATTTGTTAGTTGGGTAAGGTTTATTTTGGATTGTAGAGGGGGTCGAATTTGGTTGGGGTAGTTATAAAAATTTTTTTGTTTTGTTTTTATTTTGTGTTTTTTTATAAATTTCTTATATGGCTTTTCATTGTTAGTATTTGGTCTTTGAGTTCTCTAATCAATATCTTAAGAATTTCCTGTTCATTTTGTTTTAAAATTGTTTTAGAATTTTAAATAGAAAACAATCAAGTCACCAAACTAAATATACCATTTCAATGATTCCTCAAAAACTTGAGATTTCTTCTGAATGAGATTTTCATGTAATATTATCACCATTGATATATATTTACCTTGAAAAATAAAAAGAAAATACATCTATTGGCAAGAAGGAATTCCTTTAAAGGGGAATTTTTTTTTAATCTTCTTTTTACATCAACAAATAACCTAACAAATGTCCATATAAAATTTAGAGCAGCAAACTGATAGCTGAGAGGTTTATTACTGATTTTAATTTTAGATAGAGAACCAATTTTCATAAGAGAACCCCCTAAATGTCAATAATGGCTATACAAACAACAACAAAATCCAATAAATATTAAATAATTCATATGTCCATCATCTTGCAACACTGGCTAGTTAAATATCATACAGTCTCAATGCTTCAAGTTTTTTGTTTTTTTTTTGTTTTTTTTACAAATCATGAATGATTTTTGCAGATTGCAGCAATGATGTTCATCTGAGTTTTCTAGATGTTTTTATTTTACTCTAACATAGCAAAAATTACACATCATAGCAAGATTTTTGTCAGTCCATTATACTAAAACCTGAGAGTATAAAACAATTTCCAATCAAATTTGTAACTTAATAGTGTGTGGCCTGTGTTCACACTCACTTCAATCATTTTCTCAAAAGGTGATAACTAGTAAATGTTGTTTTATAGAGTACTTTGCCTTATTTGCAATTAACTATAATGATGTGGTGACATCCATTAGTCTTGTGACACCACAAATCTGTACCAGGATCTGGACACAAGACTAGAAAAGTGGCAATTATCTATACAACAATTACCCCCCTCTCCATACCACCCATGTTATCCAAGAGAAGATCAATGGCTGATAAAACTTGGCATCAGTGTTGTTGCAAGACTTTCCAGATCATCTGATTGCTTTGCTAACTTCAAATCCTAGTTTTGAATTCACAATTATCCTTCTCCTAGACTGGTGGCCTACCAACTAGTTTTAATGGGACCCTACAATTCTAAGTTGCCAAAATAGCTTTGTCTCAAAAGCTCTTAATATACAACTAGATTAAAATGTCTATTTAAGAAATAGTCAATTTTCATTCCAAAAGTTAGAATATCATTCATTTTAAATTGGTTCCAAGATTTATTCTTATTTCATCAACACACAAAAAAAAATCTTTACAATGTACAAAATATCTGTGTAAATCACCTTTCAGCCATGTGTGAAGAGTTATTGGAATATTTATTTTCAGATATTGGCTTGCTTCTTTACCTATCTTCAGATACTATTGATTAGGAAGGAATCAAAAACATGTTTACCATATCTTCCTGTAGAAGAAGAATATTAAAAAAAAAATCCCCCCAAATTAGACATTTATTATTGTATTTTTTCTATTGTGATTCTTGGTACAACTTATGGACAAAATGTTACTGGGCGCTGTTCAACTAAAAATTACTTTTTGTACATCACATCAGGCACTTGACTCAAAGAGTTGCACACCACCCCCAACATCCTTCCAATAATCATTAAAAATAAAAAATATAGTAAAGATTTATGGATATATTCTTTATATATATATATATATTATATATATATATATATATATATAAACACAGTGAATAAAAAAAAAAATTCCATAGTGATTTATAAAAAAAAAACAAGACTTGATTATACTCTCCCCTGCCCTTTACCACAAAACAAAATCACTTAATTCCCCACTTCTCCAGTAAGATCTTTTCAGCCAAATACCCACAACAGGATGATCATCATAATCTAATAAGTATTAGTTAACCCCATAGTGAGAATACATTTTCTAAAAGAATAATTTTTTTTATAGCCAGAATAAAGTCAGATAAGAATTATCTGAGATGAAGTTATTGTAATTATTTTTTTCATGGTTTCACTTTTATATAAAATCAGCAAATAAGCTAACCTTTCTAAAATACAGTTAGATTTTTCTTTTAAACTCAGATTTTTTTAATTTTTTTTTTTTTTTGTGTAGCATTTTTGTAAGCTCTGTTAAGATAGGTTTAGTTTTGTTTCTTTGTTCAATGGGATATCAAACTTTGAAGATTATTTAATGCCACAGCCAGCCTTGTAAAAGGATATTAATGGTACCATTTAATCCATAACTTGCAAGATGAGGGGTTCATATTTTTTTCCAAGACTGAAAGTGAATATAATAGTGTGATCGAAGTTCAAACTCACTTAGTATGATATTGAAGTCTAGCATATTAAACCACTACACCACAGTTTGAGGAGGATGATACACTTCCTGATTTGCAGTACCCACCTTCTTCTCTGTAAAGCAGGAAGTGATGTACAGCAAAGTTCTGTATAGGCAACAAGGGCATACTTAATGGTACAAATTAGGATAATTGAATCAGATGCTAAGAAATATTTTTTTGAATTATTCAACAATTCATTTGGTTATTTCCAAAGTACACAGGATAAACATTCACTTTACAGTACATAATATATGAAAATATTTAAAAGTGAATCTGAAGTTTGTAACACTTCAGTCACCAAACAGACCTACATGAAAATTATTTCTTTCTCAGATAATCTTGTCAAAAGGCTGATTAATTTTTTAACATCATGAAAGACCATAAAAATATTTACTTTCATTCAATTCAGCTCAGAAAAAAACTATCAAGGAAGGAAGAGATAATTGGTGAAGTGAAAAGACTTCAAGCAATTGCAGTAGCAGACCATAATTAAAAGTGAATGTAACGTAATTAATTTGAAAGCAGAAAATGAAAAATGTCAGCAAGTATTTTGCACTTATGTTTAGCAATGGCTGAAAATACTACACTCAACACTTAAGAAAATTGGAGTTTTAAATTTGTGATATTTCTAACATATTGATGGGGGTAGGCAAAATGGGTAGGCACAAGGTAGGAGGAAGAAAGATTGGAGGAAAATAAAAAGAAATGAAGACAAACAGGTAGTGATAGAGTTAAAGAAAGAAGAGGAAAAAGACATATTTATGAAGATACTTTTTAGAAAAATACCATACCTGAAAAGAAAATCTCCCTGTGACCTTTTTGTTTTGAGCCAATGTCTAACGCTTTCAAAATCTGCTTCATATTATTTGAATTCATGTCAATGACTAAGTTCTGGACTTTTGTTCACACCTGCTTATTCACTAATAAAAACGAAGTCCCCCTCCCCCCCTAAAAAAAACTCATTCAGCAATCCTTCTAGATACCTGATTCCTGTATCTGCATTCAATTTGGCAAATGCTTACACATTTTAATGCTGCATGTTAGCAGATTGACTCTCAAATTTCTTGAAAGTAAAAAATCTTTTCTGTTAGTTCTACTATGTTAAAAGGGTGTCTTACAGTTAATACAAAGACATCCTTTTCTGTCAAGTTACAGAAAGTATTAAATTTCAAAAGAAGAAATATCACATAACATTAAATTTGTCTACAGCTGAAGAAAATAAAATGCAGAAAATCTTACACAGAAAATCTACAGCTGAATCTTCAGATTTTTTTTATTTAAAAAAAAAAAAAAATATAATTGAAGTTTTAAGATTAACTTTTTTTAAAGTTAAAAACATTTAAAAGAATGTATTTAAACTATCAGCAAATTCACTTTAAAAGGCAGCATAAAAAGAAAACAAAACAACTAAAATGTGTAGTGTTGAATATTCTTTTCAATAACTACCAAAAAATAAAGACAATTTCAATAATTTTTTTTAAGAAAACTGGTACATTAAATAGAGAGAAAAAGAAAAAAGAAAATGAATGTAGAAGCATATAATAAAAAATTTTTTTAAAACTCTCCCCCACCTCTCTCCCCCAAAAAAGGGAATGCAAAAAAAAAGTTATGAAAATGGCACTTTTTAAACAAGGAACAAAAAGTCAAAGTGATTCAAGTTTCTATTAAATCTTAGAAAAATATTACAGTGATGATGAAAAGAAAACTGAGTTTTGAATTTAGAGATAAATCTTGTTTGTTAAGGCTTTCAAAATTGGGCATAAGGATTTAGACTTTAGAATTTATAGATGTCATGGAATTGTGTCTAACAAATTTCTTTTATGAAGAATTATTTAAACTAGCAACTTTTCTGTTTTTGATTATTTCATTTATTTTTGTTAGTGTCACCCAAAAAAGATCCACAGTTGCTGCCCTTGGACAATAAGGTCAGACAGTGATCTCCCATTACAGCATGGTGCATTGTTGGAACAAGACAACAAGTTTGAGAAGAAAGGTTGCCATGACACATGATTACAAGTACAATTTATCTGGTCCAACACAGTTTGAAGTTTAAGAGTCTGTTTTGGTAGGAGCCATTAGCTCTGCCCTGCATTAAATAAAACCATCTTTTGTTTTATTTAGGAGTCCATCTTTCATTCATTATCTGTATTTCGTGTACATTAAAAATATCAAAAAATTATTTTTTTAATTTTTTACATTATTGTTATATAATAATTGCATCATCAGTTTTTTAAAATCTTAATTTTCTGACTGCTGAACATTTGGTTTTCCTTAAGTGTCGACATATTGAATAACCTTCAGGGAATATTGAAATAAAACGTTTTTTTATCCAAAGTGAAAGATAAATTTATTTTTTATTTTTTCTTTTGTCCTATTTGGCATCCTTTCAAGGAATATCAGACTTTGTGATGATTTCTTCACTGAGCTGCTTAACCTAAGGATTAAACTCTTGACATGTACATCATATGGTAACCTTTGATTAGAAAAGAAAAGGCTTCAAAAATCACACTGACTGGATGGCCAAATGGATAAAAGTGTTAGTCATTTCATAGAAGAGTGAAATCAACCATGGCAAGTATCATGGTTCATAGGCAAGTATCTTGTTGAAAATACTTGTATATAAAGGCGGATGATATTTACTGATCATAGTTCAATAGACAGTTTCAATTTTTCTAAGATGATAGTAGTTTTAAATGCCTCAATACCTAGCCTTGTGCTGAACTTGACACCAAATAAATCCTAGAGTATAAAAAATAGATAGCATTTCTGCTTGTAGATTTCAACTTTGTTTAAAAGTGGGATTATTTTATTAATTATTTAGACTCAGTTTTCTTTTTACTTAAGAAAAAGAAAAAAACATCTCAACTGAAATACTGTGATAAAAATGTGAATACTAATAAAGATAAATAGTACCTGTCATATTTTTTTTTCTTAAATAGGAAAATATTTTAAATGTTTCTACTTGTATATTAAAAAAAAGAAGAAAAGAAATGTAACTAACAATATTTTAAATGCAACCACAGTAATCCATTGATGACAATCAAAAACTCTTAGTTGTTTTTTAATTTCTAGATATATTTATACTGAATAATGGAAGTGCAAATGGTGTAATGGTTATCATTGAAAAGCTAAGTTCAAATCCCAGACAAGGTAAGTTTCCCTTTTATGCTAATACCCTTGGGAAAAGCATGAATCCATCTTTTTATCCCTTCATCTATAGGTAAATAGTAGGGCAGACCAGGCTATTTAGCTTTGGTAAAACAACCCGTCTAGGAGAAAGAAAAGAAATTATAAATTCAAAATCTGAGTGGGCTGTTCTGAGAATCTGTGGCACACAGGTGCACCATTCTTCTGTTATCAGCTCATTCAAAAAGTGTGGCTGGTTCTACACAAAAGCCTTCACCACAATAAACAAATCATCTGTGTAGGCAGTCAAGCAGTTCATATCTTTTAACTGAAACTTCTAAGTAATTATACATTGTGTACAATAGAAAATTACTACAACAACTATGCAGGATAATTCCAGATTTTGTTTAAATGTTAATCATTATTTTCTTGGGTGATAAAAGATCATCTCTACCCAAAACATTATTGTAACACCTATGGCAGGCCGGGGTCTATTGCACATCCTTTCTGCATCACTCCTGCATTCCTGAACTCATCTCACTGGCCATCTCATCGTCAAACGTCAACCCAATGCTGTGTCTGGAAACGCACCCATATGTCATAAGGGGGAAAAAATTAGCTTCTAATTCCTCTCCCATGTTCCTTTAAGGACCTCTGCTAAAGCTGACTACCCAGGTCTCTAAGGAGGATCTTACTTCTCCAGCGTCCGGCTCTCAACTCACTCTGACTTTCCAAATTTTCCCCCATCCCCCAGTTCTTGCTACCAACTCTCGTCCACACAAGATTTCCATCCACCCCCACGTGATTTGAAAAGTCCTTTGTTTGAAGACCACATACAATTTTCCCCTCATCTATCTTTTATTACTGCTAGTGGTTTAATTGTCCGTCCTGTTGTACAAGACTCAGACCCTCTGTCTCCAAAGGAGAGATTATCACTATTCTTGATCTTTCTTAGTTTTAATGATTGACCTAACATTGACCCTATACATAATACACCTACTTACACATACAATATATGTATACACATGCATATATGCATATGATCCACACTGAAAACATATACATATACATACTCATCTGTGAATGATCCCACTATTATGTATCTATACCCACACACATATATATGTGGTTTTACTTACTAATTATATTCGATATAACCTATCTATGCAATTATATACACGTACACACCATGCTTGCACCAACTGCACCTATGTGTTGTATTATATTATTCTTCTCAGATGTTTGATTTTCTTTATATTTTTAAATTCTAAAAAAACAAATCAACATATTCAGAAGAAAAAATTGAAAGATTACAGAAAGTAAATAGGCAGTGAACAGATTGTTTTCATTTTTGATCACATAAATTTCAGTATCCCAAACATGGCCCAAAAGGACAGCAGCCTACACCCCCAACTAGCATTATAAGCATTTAGCTGAAAAACGCTGACATTTTCAAATTTGCTACCTTAATCAGTTAAACTTGAAATTTCTCGAGTATTTTTTAACCAATCTTAAAAATATTTATATGGTTGGAAAGAGAATAGAATAATCTTTCTAAATATGTAACTTTCATTGGTTTTCATCAATTGATTATTATTTTTTACAGCAAGTTAAAACCGTATTTTCGGTCGAACAGCTTTTTTTTTTTTTTTTTTTAAGGATAAATTTTACACGTTGTTTTGTTTTTCAAAATCAAAGTGGCTAATCTTTATCAATATTCTTGAAATTTTGCACCTGGAAGTACAAACGGGGGCTTTTTTTTTTTTCTAGGACCCGTGGAAATAAAAATATGAGAAAGTAAAGTTCAAGGCTATTTGTTTAAAAAATATAAGAGAAGCCAAAAAAAAAAAAAAGCACTATGTCCGTGATGTTAGTAAGTTTCAGAATTATTTTTATATATAATTTGTAAAATGTAAAGATTGCTAAACCGTTCGGGATTTGCTTTGAAAGTTTGTATTTTGAGAAAAAAAACTCAAATTTATTTGCCCGATAGGTGTACGGCATAACGTAAACTCTCAGCTAGGAATTGTTAATGCAGACAATAAAGTTTAAATTTCTCGTCCAATTTTTAAAATATTTATATCGTTGAAAATAAAATAACATCTTTCTAAATATTCAACTTTTGTGTATTTTTAACAATTGAATTATTTTTTACATCCGTTTCAATTTTGGAGAAAAAAATAACTTGAAATTATGAGAGATGTAAACAAAACATGTCCCATACTGACTGGGTTTGTGTGAAAACATGTAAATAGGTAATCTATTTCTTTTATGTAATTCAACATAAGCATTTAGAAATGTATTTTTAAATTCAAAGTGATGTTATTTATTTAAATTAATATTATACATGTGTATACATGCAGTATAAAAATGAAAATGTTGAATAATCTTGTGGTAACCTTAAAAAAAAAAAATCTTTACATTCCTACTTTTTATTCCCCAAATAATGGATTCTAGCATGGAGATACATAAAATCTAAGACCAGAATCAGAAAGAACATACAATTTTACATAAGAATGCAAAGTTTTATCAAAATTGCTTCAAAAATAAAGAAATGGTGAAGAAAATACTGAATTTCTTGTTCTAAAATGGTCCATGAGTTGACAGATGTTTTTATCAAAATCAAGTCCACTTTTTTACCCCAATTTTGGGGCTTTAAATTCTCATAACTTTTGAACCACTGGGGATATTTGTATAATTCAAACAGTTTTGAACTCCATTTACAAAGCTCTATATAACTAACATGAATAACATTGAATAACAATAACCCCAAATAAAAAAAATCAACAGGGAATGCTACCCCAACAATAGTGGTCTTTCCAAAGGTACAACATTTCTCTCATTAAGGAGATTTTAATCTAAAACTGATCAAACTAGATTCCATTTTCCAGTTAGAAATAATGCTGCCTGCAGCAACAATTTATTCATGAATATTTGGTGTGATACTTTCAGAGTTTTGATACAGAATTCCAGAACCATGTGAATATTTTAACTTATTTCAGGTTGAATGCTCTCAGAACCAAAGACATTACATCAGAAATGATCACAGTATTCTTCTCTTGGAGAAATAAGAAGTGTTAAAATTGGTAAAATATTCTGTAATTGTTCTTAAAATCCAAGATCTGCAAAAGGTTCTTAAAGTTTTGTACAAGGTTTTATTCACACACAAAGAGGAAAATGAATTCACTGTAGATATATTAAGCTTTACCACCTTAAATGTTAGATTCATTATAATAAAATGAAGAAAAAACAAAAAACAAAAAAAAACAATAGCACATTTACTTCAATCCATCTATATAGTGTTAAATCATAGCCATAAATGCAAACCTTCACATAATACAACCTAATACAATTATAGAATAGCAAGATTTACAATAGTAAATTATATATCTTGACACCTCAAGAAATATCATTAATTACAACTATTATAAAAATGCAGAATAACTGAAAATTATTATACACTGATTTCCTGTCCTCATTAATGTTTCAACCATTCTGGCCTTCTTCAGGTACTCATATTTAGATAATGTTTTTAAATGGCAGTGGAAGTTAATCAGTTGAATAGAGAAAGAGTTAAATTTTGACCTTCAAGATATTTCAGTAAAAAATAAAAAAGAATTAAAAAAATTTCCATGTTAACTACCTTAATTGTTGACTTGTCAAAGACATCAAATTTTATGAAGCTTTCATCAAAAATGTCTTTGATAGCAGTTTTGATTTTTAAGTAATTTTTAATGGAAAAAAATGTATCAAAATCGTCAGTAATTTATTCAAATGTAATTATAAAATGACTAAAACATTTTATTCAATTAAAACTTGGGTTTCCTCCATTTTTCTTCCTAGTAAACACACATTTTTACTTTAAATTTATCTCAAATCCAATGTTCAGTTAAACAAAAAATATCACACTTAAATAAAAATGATTTAAAACAGGTTAACTAAGAAATAGTATTCATATTTGATATAAAATTTATATGTGCTGACACACATTGATAATTTTAATAACAGATGATATTATAACGATCTTTAAAAGGAATAATTTCACATTAAACTCATTTATCATTTATTCCTTTTAAATATTGGAAATTTAAGAGACTAAATGTCTTTCTAATGTAAAGTGTGTCAAACTTTTTCAGCTGAGTTTGCTCATTTTATAGAAACTCAACAGGTGGTGTGCAATGAATGGAAGTTTTGTCGTCTGATGTAATAAAAAGCCATTGACAAGACGACGCCTGCAGTATGAGAACCACAAGATGACACCAAAGTAATTACTACATCTTTACTTCCATTTTAATCAGTTGGTTCTTTTGTATTTTTGTGCATGTGTGCATGCAGGTGTTGTGCAACATTTATCTCAGTTTGTAGTTAAAAGTTTGTAGCTAATGGAAAAATGTGGAAAAATGTAAACACAAAATGTCTTACAAGACTGGAATTGTTTTTTTGTTTTTTTTTTTAAAGATCTTGTTAGAGTTTGGTCTGAAGCTTAATCTACAGGTTTGAAGGAAAGAAAAAAAACATGGCAGACTTGTGGCAAAGTGTCATCCATGACAGATAAACTCTAAGATATGCAGTAGACGTTGTTGTAGTCTCATCCGATTTTTATTTCTAAATTCCAAGAATTTGAAAGCAAAAAAACTGGTATAAAAACATTCTTAGAAAATGCAATGAAACAAGTAATAAATGTGTAAAATGAATAAACATTCAATTTCAGAACCACATGACAACTTCAAAATATAAAAACTGCATAGGAAGTCAACAATTCTTCATGGAATAAAGTTGAAAGAAAAAAATAATGAAAGAGAAAAGATGACAACTTTTGTAAGCAAAATGATTTACACATTTGATAGTAAAAAATAGATAAACTGTAAACCATGTGATAAAATACAACAAAGAAAAATAAAGAAACTTATGAAAACTAATGTGTGCAATAATGAAAATATTTGATTTCAGAATACAAAACAATAGTGTCATTACTACTACTACCTCTACTACTAAATAATCAAATTTAAAAAGAAAATTAATAAAAAAGAAGAAATAAGGCAAAAACCCCAAAATTAAAGCTGCCTTATAACAGCTGATAACTAAAACCAGTAGTACTCTAATTTTTAGTAACAAAAAATATTTATGCCCCCTTTATAGGTAAATTGAAAAATACATCTAAAAGAAACATACTTATGTTAATTTGTTAAAAATAATTTAAACTGCATAAGATTTATTTTATCACAGAGACACTAGGCTATGTGTCCAATTGGACACATAGCCTAGTGGATAAAAGAGTTATGTTAAGACGGTTCTAAGTGACAGTTTCTCTAGACTGCAGGTTTAATCCTGGCCAGGGGCAGCAGTGACATAGAATAATAATTAACATAGCTTAACATCTGTACCCCAGCTATGGTTAGCAGAATGAGAACATGATAACCCCATGGACTGAATAAAGGGTTAGGTTCAAAGTTCCGTGATGGCTTCCGATTATGACAAGAAGGTTCCCAAGTCCGACAAGAAATACCTGAAGAAGGCCGGAGGGCACATCAGCTGAAACGTTGTAGAGATAACAATGAAGATGAGGACAATAGTCCGAATAATACAAATAATGCATAAGATTAGTAATTGTTTTTTATCTAGTAAATTTTAGGGATAGTTATCAATAAGAAAGATGGGCTTGTTGTTTTTTTTTGTGGTGTTTTCTGTGAGGGTATACATTAGAATGACTCATTTATTCTTCAATGCAAAGAAGTCTTTCTTTTCTTATGTTTAATGTTAGTAAAAGAAGAAATTTCACATAGATATGAAATGAAAAACTGGATAATCTGTGTTTAATAATGAAAACTACGCTCCTACATTGCTTTATTCTTAATTCCCAGAGTTTAATTTAATAGTCAAAATCAGTCACAAAACATGAAAGTTTAAAGAAAAAGAAAATCTTTGAAATAAGATATTTAAATAAGGAAAATATTCCATCTCAACAAAGGATACACCCTTACCCCTAAAACGTTTTGCTTCCAATTTTTGTTATCAAATCTAATTTTATCAAATTTAATCTTTGAAATAATTGTTGGGTGCTATAAAATATAGAAATATTAACATAAATAAAATCCTAAACTTTAGACAAATGTTTATCATAAATCCAAGCATCGTTCAAATTGTGAATCCCATGGAATCAAATATTTTTTTGTTAAGCAGGTATATATATATATATATATATATCTTAGGATGGCATCAATTCATGAATGTATTCAGTTGTCATGATTAATATATTGCACCATAAGGCAAGGATTATCTGGGAATGGTTCCAAGAAGCTGACAAGAAATTGTGTCCAATTGCAATGGTCTCTGTAGACAGTTCAAATTTGGTCAAGCGGAATGAAGCACCAGCAAAGCAATGTGCAATGACAATGCTAGTTGACTATATTGGCATTACCCACCTCATCTAAGGCATCTCAGAAAATGATTTCAAGCTAATACTCATCCTGTCTCTTATCTGACAGACCAATTCTGAATGTTCCAAGGGCAAAAGGACAAACAAGAAGGAGAAAGTACCCAGAAGTAAGAAATGGAGAAAAGGTTAAAATGCATAAAAGTCTGTGTAAATATAGAAGTAAATATCATTTTTTATAATATAAGAATGGGAAAGAACTCTAAACCAACCAATGTATTGCTGATATGAATAACAAACTATGTTTATACACACACATACAGTAGTACTAGTATATAAGAGCAAAGTCCACCCAATTGTATTTAATTTCGTACAGATTCAAGTCATAATTAAATTACAAGTTCTTAATTATTTTTTCTTATAAGCACATTTAATCCATTTAATATAGTTAATTCTTTTTGGTAATTCTTTGATCATGATTTTTTTTTAACTTTCAAATTTTTGTTCTAATTCAGATTTTTATCAAGTTTTTATCTTTCACTTAATCTTATTCTCTGGGGAGTAAAAAAATAAAACCCATCTCTAACAAAAATTCATTAAAAAAAAAAACAATTTTGAAGTTAATGTTTAAAGCATCTTAAGACTGATTTTTCAAGTAGTCAGTTTATTCTTTATTTTTATTTTTTATCATAAAGTGCACACTAATTGTTTTAGTAAAATTGCATCAACTTGTGTATCATAAGGTCAATATTTCTAGTTTAGGGAGATCATATTTGATACTAATACTAAAAGGTTCAATAGTGACCATTTAGTCTTTTAATGGAATTATGGGATAGCTTTTAAGAAGTCTGCACCAAAAAAAATTTCAGATTAAAAAAAAATCATTTTATGCAGAGAGAAATGAATATAAAAGCATTAAAATATTCAAATGAAATTTGGCTTAGATTTTCTAATAAATTTTGATAAGGAATTTTTTCTTTTAAATTTGTTTTGTCATTTTATATTATAAAGTTATTTGATAATGATTGCCTTTAATTCAACACATCAATTTCTTTCTAAAGACAAATTGATTCATTTGACAAAATATGTCAATTTTTTAGATGAAACTCTAACAACATCAAATGACTGAAGATAATGTATTTAATAGAAGAGGAAAATTATTGCTGAATATAAAAAGAAATGTTTTACTTCAATATTTACAAAAACTTGATGGCAATTTAATCCAACATTTCAAACTTATACAAAAAGAAAAACTTAAAAAAAACAACAAACAAAAAAAAAACCCTCATAAAACAAACTTTTTTATGAAAATGTTTCCAAAAAGGATAGACTATATTAAATTGATTAAATGTACTGATAGGGAAAATTAATTAATGCAAAGTGAAAAACTTGACATTTCAGAAAAATTGATAAATGAACACAATGCAATTAGTATATTAATTTGAATTTTGCACAATTAATCTATAAGTTTTTGTCTGAATTTTCTTAGAAGGGGTGTTTCATTCATTTCATATGATACAAGTTGGAGTGTTTTAGCTTTTCTTTTAGTTTTGGTTTTAAGGTATCCTGCCTTGGGATAGAAATGGCTTTAGTTATCTGATCTTCAATTCATGTATGGGAATATCCCTGCGCTGAAAAATGGTGCTATTTTAGTTTATCATTCCAGTCAAAAAAAGAACTCTGGCTCCATCCTTGTTCAATAAAATTGTTTTGTTCAGTGACAAAAGGCACCAATGCCTTTTTGACTTGCCATGTGTTTCTGGATCCTTTTAGGATAAACTCAATTTTTTATATATTTTCTTTAGATGTTCTTTGATGCACTTTTTTTTTTCTCAAATTTATTTTGATGAAATCAAATTGTGAAGAAGAAAAAAAAATAATTGTGTCGATAATGTTTGTCTACCCCACAGAATAACATTTTATAAAGGCTTCTTTCTTTTTTTCTTTTTTGTTTTTTTTGACAGAATAAAAAAAAATGGGAAAAAGAAACAAAAGAACTTCCCTCTCATCCCAGAACAAGATAAAATTATGTCAAGGTATCTTGTTAGCAAATGTTTTCAAAAAAGATCAGGATGCACTTGAGGCAAAAAAACAAGTTAATTGGGAGAGAAGAGACAGAGAACATGGAGATTTATTCAAGTTATTTTTATTTTGATAACAATTGCAAATATTCAATAACTGCTTTTGTCCAAGTGTCTGCTTTTAACACTACAGGGAACCTTGTTAGAAAGTAAGGAAAGAAAAGCGGATAATGTTTACTGTAACCACTTGGAAAAAACAATAAAAAGCATATATAAGTTTAAAATTTGTGTTTGATGAAAGAAAAATAGACATGTTTTTCTGAGAAAACAAGAGCTGTCTTGTAAGATCATTATCCTAACTGGGCATTTGAAAGTTTGTGGCTAGAGCAGTAAACATGCAATCAAAAGGTTTGGGGTTCCATCCACTTATGTTGTAGCCAAGTTTTAGAAAACATTGAGCAAGGAGAAAGTTGACTAGATTCAATTAATTACATTCATGCAATGGAGTAGAAAAATAAAATAAAAGCTCAAAATTATCTATCCAGAGACAATGTAACCTCTTATTCTATCAGTATGTACACAAAATCCTAATGTTGTGCAAACTCACTTCTTGTGAACAAAAATTTTGTGTTGAGTATGTTTCCCAACCTAGGAGTTGCAGATATTTGGAACCACTTGAATTAATTATATACAGATTTTCAGGAAAATCATATACGGTTTTTAGGAAAATCCTTTTAAATAAGTAAATGGTAAAACATCTGCCTCAGAACCACGGGGCTCTGGGTTATATACCAGTCCTCGCCAACTCAGCGCATGAGTAGCACAACTTGGATCTGTGCAGTAAAATGGGGAGCTAATGGTAGGTGTGGTGCTCCACCTCAGACACAAAGCAATCTCCCTGGTCTAGCACTAGTGAAAAGGGGATAGACTCCTTTGCTGTCCCGATATCAACAATAGGCCATTATGCTTACATTACTTACAATTAAATTGAAGTAATGTATTCAGTTAACAGAGGCAGTGCTAGATATAACTGTGCTCTATTTCAAATTTGTTTCGGTTTCTTAGTTTAATGGTATATCAACCTTTGTGGATTATTTAATGCTGAAGCCATCCTTGTAGAATATCAGTAGTGGTACTATTTAACCCATAGATGGGGGGATTGAAGGGGTTCATACCTTTCCCCAAAGGTATAAGTCTGACTACAATGTCACAGTCCAGTACATTATCCAGTACACCACAGGGTACACTCCCTCCTCTGCAAATTGTTAAATTTGTACCCCTCACAACAGTATAGAAAATTCTATGGACTTTCTATTAAAAAAGAAAATGTTGATATATACATCTTGTAAAAACTTTAATGTATTATAAACTTGGTGTCATTTGTAAGAAGGAAGATAATTGGAAAAAAATAAGGATATAAAATTGTGTGAATGTTTAAAAAAAGTTTGTGTTATAAAACGATGTTCACAGGTAATAATTTGTATAAAAGATAAATTCAGTCTTTTTGGGACACAAGACTTTATAATAATAGCTGAAAACAGTAGATTTTATAGTTAAATTTTAATAGAGAGGAACTGTCTTCTGGCACTCATCAGAGGATATACATCAGATAAACAAAAAACAACATAAAATGATTAATGACTAAAGACTTGATATAGCATTTTAGGTTTTCAGTTATTAATTATTTTATCTGTTGTTTTTCCTCTGATGTATATCCTCTGATGAGTGCCAGAAGATAGAAGCGAATTCAGAAATTGAAAAAAACAAACAAATTATTAAAATGTAACCGAGTGATGTTTTCAGCAATTATAAAAGATAAATTTGTTGGTTAATTACACCTCAATTTATGAATGAATTTATTATTATAATGAGAGAACAAAAAGGTAAATAAAGTTCTCCATTGATGGAAATTACGTTTCTACTATCCATGTAAGAAACATTAAAGGTTTGGTCATTGCTACTCCTTAACTCTTATTGATCCCCATTGCTAGAAAGATGTGATGCAACAGAGAGATGGCTTATGCCATGTTGATAAATGTGATCTCATTGCCAATGATAAATTGTGGTGCGTTTATTTTGTCTTAATTCCCAAATAGCATTTCAGGTAGATAACATATCACAACAGTTGAAACAATGTAGTTTTTAATTAGCATCTGAAGAAAAAAACTGCATATTTCCTTGAAAAACTGTGGCATTATACAGATGATCATGGTATCATAAGTTACTGCTGGGTTGCCCTGGGTTAGTGGTAATAATGCTTTGGCCTCAAAACCATTTGACACAAAGGTCATCATCTGATGAAGGCTGTGTTGGTAACCCAGTCAGTTTAGAATAATTTGATCATAAATCAAGGATAATTTGCACAGAGTAGATTTTAGAATATAAAACTATTGCTTCAAAATGTTTAAAATTCTATCTATTACTTAAAGAGAGAAAAATAGAAAATTCATCATGGCTTCATGAATGAAAATTAAGGGGGTGGCTTATGTTGACTGCAGGTATGTTCATGGCTGATAAGGCCAGTGCAAGACAGGCAGACACTATTACAGTGGTTACAGGTCTGGTCAGGATTTGATGGCATAGTGTTGTGGTTCTTCCTTCTGCTCCTTTTGTCCTTGAGGGTGGCCCTGAAATTGTTTTCAAACAAGGAGACAACACAGTCGGTGGTGAGATACCAGGCATCATGGTTCTCAGCTAAAGTGGTAGATGTGACCTGAATGAAGGGATTTTTTCAAACAGTTCTTGTATCACTTCATTGGTGTCCCTCTGTTTTGATGACCAGCGGAGAGTTCACTGTACAGATAATGATATCGCATTCTAGAGATGTATTCTGCTCAGCATAGCTGGGACTTTAGTAGCATAGCTGTGATACCGGTGATCTTTGCCTGTTCAAGGACTTCAATATTGATGGCAAAGTCATTCCAATGGATGTTGAGGATGGTGTAGAGATAGCACTGGTGCAACCATTCAAGGAGTTGTAGGTGGTAACAATAAGGATCAACGACTGTCATATAGAAAAATAAAAGAGTAAGGAACACTGTGATAATTGTGTGAGATTTCCCAAAATGAATTTGAAGGAAACTAAGGAACCATTCCCCTAGGTAGGCTGGTTTTTCATTAATATTAAATGTCTGAATAAAGACAAACCTCATAGTGTGTAATCCTTAGCAAGTGCTTTGTACTTGTGGTATTTTATCAGACTAAGCTTAGTAAATACCTATGAAAGCAACAATATGTCAAAGGTGATTTTGTACAAAAAGTACTTCCTTGAAACACTTGGCAATTACAGATTTCTCGCTTTCAAAACAGTAAATTCAGATTCTTAGAAAAAATTAATTGAAGAAGTTGATTGGCAGAATAATCTACATAACTATTGGATGCCATGCTAAGTTCTTTATGTCATCTCTAGGGTAAAAAAAAAGAGAGAAAAGAATGTGGTCAATAGAATAATTATAAAAAATAAAATAAAAAAATAGACATAAAAGTATAAAAATTTGATGAAAAGCATTGACAAGATGTTAACTATGGCTGAATAATCAACAACAAAAAGGTGACATAAGAGGTAATTTTCCTTTTTCTTTATGGCATGCACTTCAAGAAAAGGCAGTGACCTTAAAAAGTTCCTAACAGACTTAATTGGTTCAAGTAATCTAAACTTCTTTCAGCATTGATAAATGAAGCTGTCAACTGCAGGACTTTAAAGCCAAGAAAAAGCACAGCATAAATAATGATACAATCACAACAATCAATTTGATATCAAGATTCCATTTAAGATAATCTTATCAGATAAGAAACAAGGATGTTAGCATTTCTGTCAAATACCAAAATTCTTTAGGCAGAGCATCCCATTGTAGTGTAATGGTTAGCAAGCCAGTATTAATGGGAATTACAACTAAATAACAAGTTCGATCATCGGTGGATGTTCCATGCTTGCAACCTTGAGTCACACCCTCCCCATAGTGAACGGGTTGGGTGAATGCATATGAGAATTATTTAGACTTACTGAATTATGGATCTAAATTCAAGATTGATCCATGTAATGTGCAACATAAGGGATCCAAACAGATAGAGAGCAGAGTCTGATTTTTTTCTTTGTCATTGCAAGAAAAAAAGAAGCAATGGAAAAGGAAGCAATAATTGTGGCTTCAGAATTTTATCAACTGGTCTTGGCCAGAGATCAGAGTTCTATTATTCTGGTTATCTTTTATCTCATTCTTCCAACCATTTATCTTATTTATATTTAAGTTTAAATGTAAATATTTGAGTATACTGTCCAAAATTGTGGCTTTAAAATATTATCTATTTTAGATACCAGGTTTACAATTTGCATAAACATTATCGTCAGAGAAATTGGAATTTGCAAGTTCAATTTCCATCCAAATTGTGTTCAATTTGTATCAATATTCTTTGGAAAGGCATGAATATGAATCTATCTTCTCCATAAGTAAACAGTAGAGCAAACTAGGCTGTTTAACCTTACTAGCACAACCAGTTGAAGAGATGGACAACTGAACTGACTTCAGGCCTGAATCATGTAGTATAATGACAATTTTAAATACCACATTTATCAGCCTCTAAGAAGAATACACAAAAGATCTATTTTTACTTCAAAAATATTTTTTTGAGGAAAATTTTACATTGTATAAGTTACCCTCAATTAGCCACTTATAAATATTCAATAAAGAATAGACAAAAGATGGCAAAGTTCCATCCAATAAAGAGAACACCTAAAGTCCATCATAAATTGAGTGAAATTCAAAAGCATTAAAACAGTTTTGTATCAACAAAAAACAAAAATTATTTAGTTGGTTAAAAATACATTTTGTAAATATCAAAAGTTTAAAAATTTTCACTTGTTTCATGTGTGAACCTTTTTATTTTTAATCCAGGATTACACACACAATCATCATTCACTCACATCAAAATATTCAGTGATAATTGAGAATGTATTTGTTGTATGATTTCAAAGAAAACTTCAGTTCAGCCAAATTAATAGAATAAATCAGATAGAAATTCAGAGAATAACAATCTCTCTTTCATTAAACATAACATGTTTTGTACATTGCACAAAAAATGACATATTTAATGAAAAAGAAATAGTCAGCCCTTTTCTCAGTTTACTACATGGACTCAAACCTTACTCAAGGTCTATAAGTAAGACTCATTAAGCCGTACTCTACTATTCAGACCCATGGCATGTTGGTAAGATGTCTGAATTCAGTTATTTATCTCCAAGGTATATGTTGCTTTACAATTTACTTACCATTTTCCCAAAGGCATTAGTACGAATTGAATGCAAACACAGTCTCAACTGAAATTTAAACTAAAACTTACAGATTCCATTTTTAGTGATCAACACCATAATGACACATGCATATTTAATATCATATGTCAAATTCAATCAAAGTCTTTCATTTTAACCAACTAACAAGTAAAAAAATATCTTTTTAAATTGATAATATAGAATACTCTAGCCGAGAGATGGCCAACAACAGATGATACTTGTGTCAAAATTGGTGTATTACAATAGGGTTTTTTGTTTGTTTTTTTTCTTCTCCACAATAAGTTTACAACTGGAACTTGTAAGCCAAGGAAATTATTTTTTTCTTTTTGAATATTTGCAGTTTTGGACAAATTCATTATTAAAAAAAAATGATTAAATTTCCCTACATTCCCAAATGCTTCTGCTATCATTATGCTTTAGTAGACATTACTCTGAACATTTTTGTTTTCAGAATTATATCTGCTGTTTGAAAAAAAATATACAAATGTGAACAAGTATTTTAGCTATAGAAAAGATTAAAAAAACAAATGTGAATGATAAAAATTTCAAGAATTCTCTGATGTTCTCAAAAAAACATCAACCATTAAAATTTTGTCAAAATCAAAATAGACTCAAGAGACCATCAAAGAAAGACATTCTTTTTTAAATCAAAATTATATAAAAATTATAACTATTACATATAAAAATATTTTCCCAAGAATTGAGTAAAAGTTTTGTATGGTGTTACATCTGTGTAGAAAAATGAACACAAGGAATATGAAAAGGTTAGCCATTCCATTTGGTAACATGTCATGTCATGTAATCAATTAACAATTTTCTCAGGAATGAAAAGTGTATATTTTCAAAATCAGCTTAGAAAAAATAAAATTCCAAAGCAAAATTAGGATTTTAATATTCTTACACATCAGTATCTATATGGGTCATATAGAACCAAACAAGATGTTCTATTAATAAGTAAAGGGGGAATGCTATTACTAGCAAAAGTAAAATTACAATCAGCAAACAAGCTTCCTTTTTCTGCCTTTAAAATTCAATTGGAATAAAAATTAAAAAAATGAAATAAATAAATAAAACTATTTTGTGCCAACTGACTGACTGAATCTGACAAGGTAAAACATGTTTTGTCATTTCTTGAAAATGTCATACAGAATTGTTCCATCTATAAAAGCCTCAAGGAAGATTTGGGTTAGCCAATGATTATATTCCAACTATTGGTGATTAGAGTAGAACTTTGTAGGTTTGGATGCAGTTACTTTGGATGATTGTAAGAATCAGTGACTTGTGTTCATTAATTTCATACTGGTGATAATTTTGTCTTTTCAAATGTTTTAATGAGTGAAATGACTAACATTCTAACCTGATCTTCAGAGAATAAGTTTTTTCCCTCTCTTTCATTCAAAAGATTTAAAAATGCTGCTTTTGGATAAAAGTACATTGGAAAAATTGGCAATGTATTTTTTTTTTCAAATGTACAGATAAGTTATTTTTTACTATTTTCCCAATGTTTGGTGTTTCCAGTTACTTTCAGGAAATGTCTTTTTGGATATTTTTAAAAAACCACTGGACTGGAGTTAAAATTTTATAAATCCAAAAATATCAGAAATCTACTTCCTGTTTCTCAAAGACTAAGTATAGAAATGTATTCACCTCTTTATTCAACTAAGGAGGATAATAAATGTAACACGTTCTTAAGCTTCATATGAGTACCCATATATTTATGTGTGACTAGAGACAAAAATTAGCAGGCTACTATTAAGAAATGCCATGGCCTTACCCCACTTAGTGCAAAGGGAAGGTACAATCTAGAAAAGCAAATCCCCTTGAACAAAATATGAATGACCAGAGTAGTGGGGAAATATAATTGTCAATTTTGGTTGAAAATTACTTGAAATGAGAAACAAAAACAAACATTAAAAATAAATAATGAATATTTTCATACTCAAAAATCCACAAAAGTGCTTGAAGTAGAACACTAATAATACTTAGCCAGCCTTTTATATTTTTGTTATATTTATATTAAGGAATATTATTTAGGCAAATAATCTCTTTGATAAAGTCTTAAAATCATATTAGTAGTTGCAGAAACATTACTGTTGGCTATAATAAGAATTATTTTTAATTATTAATTTTTAATATAAATAGGCATTTACCAGATAAAAAGAAAGGTGTTTAATTTTGTAATTCAAAGAAGTAATGATTATATCTCTCTCTTTTTACATTTTCTCTTTATATATTCCAATTTGGTTATATATTTCTCAGTTATACAACCTGGCCTTTGTAAAGAGTAATAAAGGAATAAGTTATTACCACCTACAATAAAATGCCTATTTCTTAAAACATATCAGTTCTTTTTGTTTTTAACTAACTTTCTATTCTTTCTTTTTTTTTTTGTTTTATTTCTTTTTCAATGTCTTTTTACTTCCAACTAATTCTCTTTCATTTCTTCTTATACTTTCTTTCTTCTGGTTATTTAAATAATTTGAAAGGATTTCAGTTGAATGATACCATAATCTCAAATACATAAACACGTGAGTGCTGATATGTAAACATAATAGGAATTATGTTACAGTGTGCATATATATATATATATATACTGTAGTGTGAGATGGTCACTATTTCAGCTTTTGCTGGAATGGTGTACCAAAGGCAGTATTAATTGGTAGAGTGCTCAATATAAAATAGAGCTGTTATATAATATGATAAGATATATATATATATATATATATATATATATATATACACAAAAACCTCATTTAAAAAAATGTTTTATTATATGTTTTTTTTTTCTTTAAATAGATAATTTTGTGAAACAGAAACATTTAAGAAAATAAATTTAGAGCTAACGCTTAAAAATAAAAGTTTTTCATCCCCCAAATAATAGTACTTGAAAAGAATTATTGAAAGGCAGTGAAATTGTTTAGTATACTCATGTGAGGAAATATGAAAACGCAGCAGCAAATTTTTTTTATATCTATACAGGAATGATACCCCACACACTCATGATTTAATCTTAACAACTTAACCTTTGCTAGATTCCTTTCTAAATTATTTTCTTTGATAGAATCAAAGACAGACATTGGTGCACACAGAGAAACACTGATAGAGTTAAAACCTTCAAAAAGCTGATGAACACCCCATGTCACTATCAGAAAAAAAGGTCATTGGAAAATAGAGATCTATAATCTACTACTTCAAGTCTAACGTTCAATTCTCTGGTTTTATCCCAGATTTATTAAAGACTTGGTAAACTAAGAGATAATCAGCACAAATTACTATTTGTCTATTAGTAAAAAAAATGTAACCCTCCAATGTCACTCAACAAATGGTTTTCAACAAAAATGTCAATCCTCACTGAATGCTTTATTACAAATATCTTGGATTAGATTATAATTTCATCTCTTTATTATAACAGAACAAAGATATATATATATTGAATAATTTATATTCCAAAATGCTTCAAATAGATAGATAGATAGAACAATTTTTATTCTAAATTACGTTTACCTAGCTTAATAGAAATATTTAAAATTAAACTGCCACTGTTGCTTAGCATCACCTTGGTGATGAAAAGAAAACAATAGTTAAACATTAAACAGTTTTGATAATGATAAATATACACCTTGATAATGGTTTAGATAAGAACCAAAAGTACTTGGTTTACCAATAATGGCTCTTTCAGAGAAATTGTTGCCTTTCAAGATTGTAACATCAAAAGAATCATTAGGAAGCTTGAATCGAAAAGTAAAAAATAAAAACTTGAAAATAATAAGGATTCAGTTTTGTTTAATCAAATTTGTTTGAATTTGCCGGGTTAGCTCAGCCAGTAGAGCGTTCGGCTAGAAACCACAAGTTTCCTAGTTCGATACCGGTCCTCGCCAATTCAGCGTTATGAGTAGCACAGGGGTCTGTGCGGTAAAGTAAGGAGCTGATGGTAGGTGTGGCGCTCCACCTCAGATGCAAAAAAATCTCCTTGTCTAGCGCTAGTGAAAAGGGGATAGACTCCCTTGCTGATTGGCTGATACCGACATTAGGCCACCCCGACAACTTTACTTTTACTTTATATATATATATATATATATGTGTGTGTGTGTGTGTGTGTGTGTGTTAAGTAATAAAAGAGGACATAGGGAATGTTACATTACTGCCTTAAAAAACGAATCTTATGTAAAAAAAAGATTTTTAAAGCTGTATCCATGACCAAAATTTGAAATAATTTCAAGTTTCTTTTGTAAATCAACAAAAAACTTATGAAAATACCAGAATTAAATTTTAATAAACAAGCAGGTCCCTTTTATATCTTGGGGAAAAAAATAAAAAATAACAAATGAGTGTGAAGATAAAGAATGAGAAAAAGAATCCATGAAGTAAAGAATTTAGTTTAAAAAATTCATAGGCTCAAATTCAGAAATGAAATCGCAAAAAGATGTGGTGTCTTTTTTTTTTATTGGATTGAAAATGCACAAAAACAAAATATCTGCACATTGTTCATAAATTTTTGCTCAAGTTTGACTGATAAAACTCAACTTTAAGAATGGAAGTTCATTATGAAGCTTTGTTGCTTGGAATCAATATTTCTTTTCTTTTAAGGATAGAGAGAGGGAGGAGAGAGAGCAACAGTTACAGAATATCTGTTGTCAGCATTTTCTTAAAACTAAAAGATTTTTCTTCTTTTTTTCACATAGGTAGTTTCTGGAATGAATCCTGCTTGAAGCAGCTGATAAATTTCAGAGCTTAAACAAAAGACACTGAACTTAGACTGACTTTTTTTTTTTTTTTTATTTCAGTCATAGTCAATTTCGATTCATTTTTTTACCATCTAACATTGTTTTGTGTCAGAAAAGGCATTCAGCTGTAAAACATTAAGCTCCATAAATTCCATTCTTAATATGTTTATTGGAATAAGAGTCAAATGGAATTATGACTAACAGAAAATCTTCATTTTAGACAATTTTTTGCAGACAATGAGATCATTCTAAAAATCATCTTTAAAAATAATTTCAAGTCTAGTATTATCTGTGTTATTCGGACTATTGTCCCCATCTTCATTGTTATTTGTACAACGTTTCGGCCGATATTCCCTCCGGCCTTCTTCAGGTATTTCTTGTCAGACTCGGGAACCTTCTTTTCGCACTCGGGAACTTTCTTGTCGTATTCGGGAGCCATCACGGGGACAATAGTCCGAATAACACAGATAATACTAATCTTCAAGCCTCATCTCAAACATTCAGAGAAATAATTTCAAGTCTATTCATCAGAGTAAATCCTACAAATATGGTGGCTATATGAACACAACAAAAAACAAAGTCAAAAACATTTAAATATTCCCACCCTCAGAAATGTTCAGATTAAATAGATTTTATATGGGACACTGCTGGAGAAGCAAGGCAAACTAAGTAAAATTATCTTTGGACACATACACATGGACACACCAGTGTAGGCCAACCAGCAATAACCTGTGAGCTGTGTGCAGATTCTGGATGCTATGTGGAGAACTTGCCAGGAGTGATGAGTGATAGGGATGGTTGGCAAGAAATAGTCTTGGGTATCTGTGCTGTCATTGTGACCTGATGATCTTTGGGGACAATTTTAATAAAAATATGTTTCTTCATCAAAGTAATTCTGTTATTTTTAAAAATCTTACCTGGTAAGAATGCAAGATAGAGAAGTTAATTCCATCCAATCAAAGAAACAGTGTCAAAGTTAACAGTTTGTCAGACATGGATTGAAAATTTACTTTATTACAAATACCAAACCATTCATCTGGAAAGACTGGGACTAGAAGTGGTCCGGATTTGGGGATACAGGATAAATATATACTTATAAAATAAACAATGAAAAAGAAAGAAAAAAAAACTTATACAAATTAATACACTAAATGAGGGTATGTTTAATTTTTAATAATACATTTAAAATTCTTACATTACATGTATAGAATACATGTACCATGAATAATATATAAGGGATAAAGTTAATGAAGAAAAGTAAACAATTTTATTCAATAGATACAAATTAATATCAAATTATCATCAGGTCCCACTGATAGTACAGATTTCCATGACTCTCGCCACCCATCCTACTTGGTCATCAGGTCTTTAATATTAAAATTCTTAAAATACCCATATAGAAAATGACATAATATATCAGATGAAAATTAAATGAAGAATAGTAAACATACTTAATTTAATAAATGTGCAATACCTTTATGATATTGTACAGTATCTAACAAATTCAAATTAATGCCCATACATTTTTAAAGCAGTCTGTTTATTCAATATCAATTCACTGATCTTCATATTTAGATAATTCAACTTGTTAGATGAGAGGAAATTAAAACAAAACAGTTGGGCAATTCCATGTCAAATCATCCAGAAAAAAGTAAAATTGTTATGCACTCCCTTCAATTTTTCTGAAATTTTGTACAGGTGTGGACTATGTTAAAATTAGACACTCCCCATGGGTGACATGGCGTGGGTGATTTGACATGGAATTACCCAGCTGTATCTGTAAAGCTATTTGACAATGTATTAACTTTAAAACTAGTGAGGTTTAAAAAAATAGCTGTTTTTCTTTCTTTTTTTTCTGGATTTTCTAGATTTCTGGAAGCTCAATAAATGGTTCAATACCTGTACTATAAATATAGAAGAATTCTCTGAACTTAGGGAGAACAGTCAAACAGAAATCAGTGGATGGATGAGTGTGCTGAATATGTGTTATTTTTTAACATATAGAGATAAGATGCATGTCAAAATAAAATTAAGAATTAAAAAGAATAGTTTGCTGAAATAGGAGATAAACAGGCAGGGAAACTTATTTCCATTTATCATTTTCTGATGAGGATGTGAATGAATATTGAAATTTGTGATGACTGATGTTGAAAAGCAGGATTTTCTCAAAGATAAGTTTAGCCTTGATAAAAAGTGTTTGCTAGAAAAATTTTCAAATACAATGTAATAATTTATTTTCATTTAACTTTTTGCCATCTTAATATAAATCTACCAAATATCTCACTGAATGACTAAAAGCTGCTAATGGGACCCCCCCAACGCATAATCTAGTATATTAGATTTTTTGAAAATTCAAGTTTTATTACAGAGTTTGGTTTATAATGTAAGTATAATGCTGAACTGGAACCAGGTTAATTAAACCAAATCTTTACCTTTTTGTTTGACTATAGTAGACAGCTGAACATTTCCGACTCAGAAAAAAGTTATAACCTTTTTTTTTATTACTTTTTCTCTGCTTTCTTGAAAATCAAAACTACAAAAAGGGCAATTAGTATCATTCGGACCATTGTGTTCATCTTCATTGTTATCTGTATCTTTCGTCGATTTGCCCTCTGGCCTGCCTCAGGTATTTCTTGTCAGACTCGGGAACTTACTTTTTGGACTCTGGAAACTTGTTGTAATCAGGAGCCATCACGGAACTTTGAATCTAACCCTTTATTCAGTCCACAGCGGTATCCTGTTCTTATTCCACTAACCGTACCTGGAGTCTAGAGATAACTGTCACTTAGAACTGTTTTAACCTAACTCCTTTATCCACTAGGCTATGCGTCCAATTAGACACACAGCCTAGTGGATAAAGTAGTTAGGTTAAACAGTTCTAAGTGACAGTTATCTCTAGACTGCAGGTTCAATCCTGGTCAGGGGCAGCAGTAACATAGAATAATAATTAACACAGCTTAACACCTGTACTCCAACTATGGTTAGCAGAATAAGAACAGGATACTCCTGTGGACTGAATAAAGGGTTAGGTTCAAAGTTCCGTGATGGCTCCCGATTATGACAAGAAATAACCTGAGGAAGGCCGGAGGACACATCATCCGAAACTTTGTACAGATAACAATGAAAATGAGGACAATGGTCTGAATAATCCAAATAATACTAATTATCAAGCCTCATCTCAAAAATTACAAGAAATAAAAAGGGCGATGTTTGTATTTGTAGTACAAAAAATGACCACTACAAAGGGAAGATGAATGTTAACTTCTTAATAGTATTCAACTTAGTACTAACTTCAGTGTTTATATAATATATATATATATATATATATATATATATATATATATATATATATATATATTAGTAGGGCTATATAATCAATTAAAAGTATAAGGGTTTATAAAAGATTTAAGAGCTATAATTTTACTCCTGGCTTGAAAGTGGGTGAAATCCAATAAAATGTGTTTCTAAGTTGCCCGTAAAGCTCAAGTCGGGCATTAAAACTGAACATAAAATATTTTACCGAGTTGTCAGGTGACTTTTTAATGCAATTGAAAGCTTTTAAATTTATCTCTAAGTTATTTCCCCAAAATTTTATTTTAAGATTCAAAAATGCATGTTATATTTTAACAATCTAATTTTTTTTTTTTTTTTTTTTTTTTACAAAAAATAATATTTGCTTAATGTTCTTTTGTAAAAGATTTTTCCAAATTGCATTTTTCAAGAAAAAAGATATGACTGAACTATTTTTCTGAATTGAAACCTGACAATTTGACAAGTAAATGGACAAAAATTAAATAAGTCAGTTTTTTTTTTTAAATTCTTAAACTATTTTTGTTCAGCAATGCAATAAAATTTCCAGCAAATAATCAATAAATATATTTGGCCCAAAATTTAATGTTCAGAGACCAAGTTGGAATCTTAGAAGGAAATGTCAAATCATTTTTGTATTGGGAGATTTTCTCAATAACATGACATTATTAATAAATTTGTAGTAAACTGGGAAAATCTAAAATGTAATTTGATCAGACATGTTCACAAGAAATTCAAATGATCCCATTTATATATTTTTCCTGAAAGACAAAAAGTAAATAATGAATGGCTTCATGAATTTCAACTGAAACACATTCTCACTGGGCTGCCCTCAAGAACAAGAGGCACAGAAGGAACAACCACAATACTATGCCATCAAACCCTAACCAGACCTTTCAGTTGGAATGGTCGAGCCTGCCTGTCCTGCATTAGCCTTGTCAGCCACAAGTATGCCTGCAGTCAATGAGCACCACCTCCCCTTCTTAATCTTTGTTCACAAAGCCAAGCTAGGATTACAATTATAACTATTTATATTTTCAACATTCCAATGTAACCATTTTTTTTCCAGTTAAAATATAATTGAAACAATAAAGACAAGGATAGTAATCTGACTTCTTTGAATACTGACAAATACTTCACTCCAGGCAACACATACACACCTGTATGTATTTGGGGTGAATGTATCTTCACTATTGTTGTTTTAGTTATATTTTATCGGTAAGTTTTCTGGAGGAACTGAAACAGCAATGGTGAAGATACTATACCTGATAATTCAATAAATAAGACAATACTTCACTCCAGATAATGTGACTGCATCTGTGCATAAGGCAAATGTAATAAATATTAGGATGATATTGATAAACAGTTAACTTCTTTGCTAAGTAGAAGATTCCAGAGTTTGACATAGTTTATACTTATTTCCACTTATAAAATTTCATAAAATAAAGTAAATATCTCTGGTTTTGGGTAAAAATATGAAAGATTAACAACGGGAGATGATGACAACCTGGCTCATTTCTGATATAAAATTCAATTGATTTATGATGCAAAATAAAACAGTTAGCAAAAGGTTCTTCAGTCGTCTACTGCAAATATTTACAGCTTTTGAGTTTCAGCATTTGTATATAAACAAATATGAAACTTACAGACTGCATTCACTGTTCAGTGATATGTAGAAAAAATAAAATAAAAATAGCATACTCTGTTCAATGCAACATAAGTTTAAAAGGTTGAGTTGAACAGTGGGCAGAGAGTAACTGGTAGATCTATATTATTTGGGATATCAAAATACAGTAAAAATGGCATATCATGAGATTTTTGTTAGTGATATAGAATTAAAATATTCTCACCCAATAAAACAATTTATAATACAATTTACAACTTAATAATAGTGTGGAGTCAATGTTCACACTCATCATGATCATTATAATTGTTCAAGTACAATAACTATTAAGCATTAATTATAGAATAATTCCTTTTATTTCAAAAAATTATAATTAATCATAATATAAATTCTACTGAGTTTAGTTCAGGGTGCCCCAAAAATCATGCTATCATTGAAAAACTAAATAACTTTTACATTTATATTTATCTAATAAATACAAATGTTTCTATGTATGGCAATATATCTTTTAGAAATTTTATTGGTCTAATTATGGAAAATGATGTGACAAATGTCCAAGATTTGCCACTTGATGCTCTTTCCAAAAAGAGCACAATTTTTGGATCACCTTATATATTAAGAAAAAAAAGAAAAATATACATCTATCTGTTCAGTAGTTATAATATTTGTCTTCATGAGCATTTTATTGAGAAATCTGAAAATACTAACTTTGACATTTCATCATTTTAGGGATGTGTAGAAACTAGAAATTGTTTTTAAAAAATCTTAAAACTCTCAGCTTTTGAATATAATTTCTAGAGTTTTAACATTTTTCTTACGTTTCTTTTTTTTTTTCTTTTACCGGAGTGCAAAAAAAAAACAAAACAAAAAAAGACATTTTTTTTATTTTATTTTTTTGAAAGCTAAGTTTGAGTCTTTCTTTCTAGTAATCCATTATTAAATCTCATTATGTTCTGAAAGAAAAAATAGTTTACTAAATCTCATTTGTAGAATTAACTTTTGTTTCTTCTTAGAGACAAACATCCAAAATCCTCAAAGAAGATTTGGTTCAGCCAGAACAGTGCCTTTAACAATACATAGATTAATCAGTGTTGAAAATTTTCAACTTTAAGAAAATAAATAAAACATTTTCATTAAGGTCACAAATACAACACTGATACTGCAAATATGAAGCAAAGAACACCTTTCAAATGCACAAACTTAGCCCAAACCATATAGTCAAATGTTTTAACAACATTCAAATGAATACAAACTTTCAATATTTCTAGTCTACAATGTAAAAGTTTTGTTACTTAGAAAAAATAGAAACCTATATTTAAAACAGATTTTGAAATTTAATATTTAGAATTTTTGTAACTAGTTCTAAAATGTTTGATTATTTTAAAAATCAACTAATTATAGCAAGGAAAATGATTTAAAGCAAGAAAAAAAGATGATATTTAACTCAATCATCTGAATAATTAACTTGTAAAATTATGTGTTTGTGTTTCAAATTTTTTAATGAGTTCTAATTATTTCTTGATTCATTTATTTGAAAAGGTTCAAGAAGACTTCATTCTCTGTCTTAAAAAAATCTCTGGTGGAAAGTTAATATAAATGACAAAATCTTACCTATAATAAATCGCCCTGTTGGTTGAAACAGCAGGATACACCGACTGCACCTCTGCAGAGGGGTAATACCCCGCCTAATGGGGCCACCTGTTGGCCATGGGTGGCTCAGCAGTCCATGACATGCAACACTCCACTTTGGCATTTACTTGGGTTAGACATGAAGTCAGTGAAACCCTCTCTGATCAATCGGCTGATCATGATTGTTCTATTGCCCTTATGGCAAACCCCCTACCCTTTTTATCATATATGTGCTAGAAGGTGGTGGTTGAGGTCTTATTGTCTTGGGTATAATGTTAAATTGCATTTAGTGGTGAAGTACCAATTCTAAAGCTCTGGGGAATGTGGAGTACATCTTCATTACCATTACTCACAGGTCTACTCTGACCCGAAGTGGTAGTACCTTTTAGGGAACCATCATGGGTTAAATAGATTTAAAAAATGAGTATTAAAATAATGGATTTAAAAAATGAATACCCAATAAGAATGAATAAAACAAAACATCTTTGGCATGAAATAACCCAACAAAGTTTGACATGCTGTAAAATCTAACCAACCAACAATAAAATCCATAGGAAGGGGAACAGAAAACTTTCTAATAGACCCAAGAAGTGAATAACCATGAAACATACAGGCTGTTCTATATAAGTTCAACATACTTGACACATACTTTATCAAGCTTTAAAAAGAAAAAAAACTTTACTAAAAAAATTCAATGGCATTCCTTTCTGCTGGGCTAAAACCCTTTCAGCTCCAGTCAGTTTAATTTGAATGTTTGTTGTTAATGATATCAATGATCACTTGTAAATTCAAGAGACAAACTCTTCCCACCCCATCCAAAAAAATTCTGGATTTCCAAGATGTGGTGTTATTATACATTGACTTATTTGAATTGATCTTCTCAACTTGGTTATAGAAAATTAAATCCAAGAATGAATAGAAAATTTATGATAAAAATAATTCAGTGCTGGTCTGAAGGTAAGTGTATGAAAATAAAATGCAGAGGAAATAAGCAGATACTATGGAGAAAAAAAACAAACTGTGTGGACTTGGGCAGAATATATATATATATATATATATATATATATATATATATCAGTCATCCACAGACACGAGTTTCGACATTTAATGGAAAAATAAATGGAAAAAATCCAGTAAAATAACACTTTAAAAAATTTCAAAAAAGTCTCTTGACAACAGAAGGAGACAAAAAAAAAAAAAAATCAGTAGGAACTCGTGTTACATTTTTCTTTCAGATAAGAAATTTCATTAATTTGGTTGATATCTTCTTTTTTTTTTTTTCTTTTTTTTTTTTTTTTTTTTGTAGAAGCTGAAAAATCAGACATCCATTGTGTTTGACAACCAGATTGTTATTACTTATTGCAAGAGAAAGGTCATGTTGACTTTTTTTTTATGGATGACCATCTGCTCTTCCAACAATTCAAAATTTCCTATGAATATTTTGCTACCAATTCCAAAGTTCTAATCTTGCTACAAAGCCTATTTTTCTTATTATTTTGCTATCACACCTTACTCACTCATTTTGAAAATTCTATTTAATAAAGCTTCTCAAACAAGAAACTTAATTTTGTAAGCAATATATAGTACAAAAAACTTCAAAATATTTTTAAAAACTTAAGGAAAAAAATACATTACAAAAATTCCCTTTTCTAAAAAAAAAACAAAAGGGATTAAAATCAAACAAAAAATGTCACTATGCTAGATTTTCATCAGAGTAAAAATATTTCAGTTGTTGTATTTCCAGCCTTCTTCAAATTTATTTTAATTTATCTTTGTGATGCTGAATCAATAATATATGAATTCCAATGCTCGACCCAAGGATTGAACTTGTAAATTGCAACTAGGTACTTATCCCATAACAATTGTAATTAAGAGGAGTGCAACAGTTTGAATAAAACATTCATGATTTGTTATTGTGACCTACAACTACACAGTAAAATTTGTTTTTGGTCGAAACTGAGAATTCTGAGAAAAATGCTTTCAGATCAAAAAGCAGACAGGTGATTTCCTTGGGCAAATGCAGCCATGTGATACATGGGATTTCATCACACAAGTGAAGCTATATAATACATAAGCTGATAAGAAAATATGTGACTTCACAATGATGTTAGAAGATTCTAGAAACAGCAACCCAGTTCCTAAATATTAGTCAACTTCAAAAAGTAGGGTAACCAAAAATATTTGAAAGAAAAAAATGAATTTAGAGAATTTGGCAATGGCAAATTTGAGAACTTCCAACCCAGTGACATGACTGAAAGTTGGCCTTGGTAGGATGAGGCGCACATGACGAGTAAGATTTTCATAGACAATTTAGAAATGGACATGCCCCTAGTAAGCTTAGAAGATTATAGAACTTCAGAAAAAAAATTTAGACCCTGGTTTTTAGAAAGAGAATAGAGAGAACACAGGGGACACAAAGAATCAGGTCTGAAGACATGTGACCGATAAAAACAGAAACCCAACAGAATACAGCTAGTAAAAAGCTAAGGATGAAATTTGTAGAAGACTTTTCTCACTCATTTTCAGAGAACCTATTGATGAACAAAATTACATCAAAAAGAAATTCTTGTTGTTTGTTTCATTTCCCCATTAATGGGAGAAAAATTTTCAAAGAACAAAAATAAACAGGCATAAACAATGCTAAGACAACAGTACTGTAAAGTTCTCACCACCCCTATCCAGTAAGTCAGAAAGTCTTGGGTATTATTAAAAAAAAATTGTTGCTGCTAATATCCATTTCTTGTTTAAGGGTAGTACCAAATTTGGAAGGCAACACATTGCAAAACGTTTCCTTGGACACTGTGCATAATTCTTCTTAGTGATATTAACATGTTACACTGATAAGATTTGATCCCTTAGATGAAATAAAGAAGGTTATGCTGAACTGAAGTTCTTGAATTGGAGAGAGGGAGGGAGGGAGAGGGGGAGGGAGGGAAAGGGAGAGAGAGAGAGAGAGAGAGAAAATTAATGCAAAAAGAGAAGCATTCTGTTTATCTTTAAGATAGTAGAGACTGACAAATTTAGAGTGAGATATTAAAAATAACCAGTTAATTAAAAAAGAATGTATATTTTTGAGGTTTTCTATTTTCCAATATTTTGGAACAGCATTTATCCCATTGTAAACAGCATTCACAAAGAGATCTCATTCCAAAAGTTGTTCAAATTACTCAATTCTTTATGTGGTTTAGGTTGGAATATGGAATCACTTGTGTTTCAAGGGTTGCTTGAATGGAATTGTTTTTTATGGCTATACTGCTGACAATGAGACAAACTGGTTAAGTATATTAACCAGCCTATTTCTTTAGCTTGCCACCATGTTCTGGAAAAAGAAATCTTTTTTGTTCCCTTATGGATTGTATATCTGAGTTGACTGTAGAATGAATTGACCAAAACATAAAAGCAACAAAAATTAGTTCAATAGAAAACTCTTTAAAATTATGATAAAGATCATTTTAGTTTTATAAAAATGCTTTTTTAGTGTATATTTTTTCTTGTAAAATTACCAACAAACTGACCAAATCTTATGAAAAAACACACACACTAATATATATATATATATATATATACACACACACACACACACATATATATATATAACATCATGAAAAAAAAAAAAAGAATTTTTGGAAATTGGTTGGTTTCCCAAATCGTTAAAGTGATCTTTTGTCAGATTTGATAGAGTTTTAGCACATAAATTCATTATACTTGAAATTCCAGACTTACAACTGAATGGAAGTGGGATGGTATTATTTCCTTTATACAAGATGATAAAAAAATCTCAATATTCACTGATCTCAGCTTTATATCAAAGATTTGCAGATTAACTTGTCAAAATTTCTGAAGTTTTTAACTTCTTCAGAATGAAAATTAACAATTGTTAACAAAATAAAACCAAATGAAAATATTTCACTTCTACAGAGAGAGGGAAAAAAATTACACACACACACACACATATATGACTGCCAATTCACATTTCAAGCCTTTTTCAGTGGTTTTTGTTTTCTTGTTAATTTATGAAAATAGTAGTACAGAATAAACTAATTTCACAGCTATTGAATACAGCACAAAAAATGCATTTCCTAATTTGTTTGATATTTCAAACTTCTCATTTCTAGCATTATCTTTGGTTTATAGCACAAATAGACTTTTATTTATGAGAATTTTAGAAAGAGCATATAAAAAAGATAAGATTGAACAAAAAAAAAATATCAACATTTTTTAGATTAAAAATACAAGAGAAAATTATGATTTAGAAATGACAAACTTCAAATTTTGATAATGAAATTTATAAACATACAAAAAATAACTTTTTTCATAACTGAAAAGTAAGACATTTTCCTTTTTTTCTTTTTTCTTTTTTAATGATATCAATTAGAATCTCTGAAGATTTGTAATAATGTAGAACACAAATACCAAAGAGAAGCAAATATTCCTATGAATGTCATCAGTAAGGAACGCCACAGACATTTAAAAAAAAAAAATATAAAAAAAAAAAAAATAATCATAGCTTTTGGAAATCAATCTTTTGTATTTAGTAATGATGCAAGATATATATAATCAGCCTTTACAAGTTTTCTTGTTTGTTGAATACCAAGTGTTTTTTTTTGTTTTTTTTTAAGGGAAAAGCAACCTTGTAACTAAAATGAATACATTTATAACAATAATCAACAGAAGTTGCCATTTTTGGAATATTTTGAACAAAAAAATATTAAAGGAGAAAAAGTGATTTATTTTTCAAGAGCAAATAAAAGTTTCTAGTATTAAACCCACTTAAGCATTGATCTTGGTTTATAGAGCACTCAGTGGGAATCAAATTCACTGTGAAAATTAACTATTATTCTATGGCAAGGTCTAGATAACAAGTGTTTGAGGAGGTTGATGTGTCAAGAACTGAATGAATAAAAACAACAGGCTTTGCTGTCATTTTGTCCCCATTAAACAAGGAAATTCATCTAAATAAAGAAACCTACAATAGTTCCAAATAAATACTGTATTTAAGTATTTTAAAGTACATATTTGATTGTTTAGTAATATTCCACCATATTCAAACTTCCCTTGAAAGTTAAGAGGTAGAGCTAACCTACTTTACCTTTTTCAAGAGTGATAGAAAACTAAGAAAGTAACTGGTGGCCATTTTACATTACTAATCATAGAAAAGTCATGACTACTATAGACAGATTATCGATCATATAGAAATCTGATCTCACTGATAAGATAAAGCAAAAATTCTTCCAAGCTGTAACTGTGTCATTGCTACTGTATGGCTGCACCACTTGGACTAACAAAATGCTTAAAGAAAAAGCTACATGGGAGCTGCACAAGGATGCTGCATGCTTGAAAAACTCTTGCAAGCAGCACCCCACAAAACAGCATCTGTATGGTCACTTGTTCCCTATCACACAAACCATCTGAATAAGACTGTTGAAGAAGCAAGGGCCAATTCATAAGTGACATTTTCCTAAGAACACCTAGACATGGACACACCAATGTAGGTCGACCAGCAAAAACCTACAACAATCAGTTCTTTATGGATACTGGATGCTGCGTGGAAGACCTCCCAGGGGCGATGACTGATAGGGATGGTTAGCAAGAGAGTCGTGGGTGTCTGTGCTGTCAGCATAACCTGATCATTATGAGTAATATTTAATGTTTTCAAACTTCCCTGGAATGTACCCTATAGTACCCAAATAATGAGAATGGAATCATCTGTTTTCCCTATAAATAATATCTGACAAATCCTCGGAAGAAAAAAAACAAGATCTCATGATACTTGTTGATTCAAGCTAGCAATTGTTAAGTACTGTGTTCACCTTGTATCTTTGCTTAGTAAACCTGTTCTCCTTTATCCTTAATACTCATTGTGTTTCTTCCTATTATTTATTTGTTAACTCTGATACTAGAATTACAACAGAATGTTAAGAGGTAGAGCTCACCTACTTTGCCTTGTCCAAAGGTGATGGCAAGAAATTGGTGCCCATTTTACATTACTAATAAACACAGGAAACAGAGAAAATACTTAAAAGAAATGTCTTTTTTCCCCTTTATTTTTCCCTAATACAGACAATCTTTTGAAAGAACTTTCAAAGAGTTTAGCAAGAAAAACATCAAAGAATAATGTAAAAACATCATTGTTGGAATAAAAGTGGCAAGTGCCATGTGGTATGCACAAAAACTTTGCAAAGAGTTTAGCAGATAACCTTTAATGTAAAAGCAATCAGAGAAACATTCTTTGTATTATCTCTAGAGAAATCCTACAATCCTGCCTGGAGAGGGGGGGGGGGAGAAGAGAGAAGCAATTCTATAAGAATGGTGCTCCCATTTCTCATTCTGACACTGGCTAAATTAATTCTTTGATAATCACAAAGGAAAGAAATAAGAAATTAAGGATCAGAGCAAAGCTTAATCAGAAACCTTGGGACTTCTTAAGATCCATTTTGTTTTCTAAATATCCTTGTTGGCTTTTTCAAAGCTTTTATCCTCCCTGTTCATTCTCATGCTTCCTTTTCGAAGATTCTGCCACTCTCACCCGACACCAATAAAGAGAAATGGACATTTATCTATGATGATGTCTATAGCTGGCAGTCTTTATTTTTAGGTGACACTAAACTGAAAATCCAAGTGAATCAAAAGCAACAAAAGTCTCCATAAGATGATCATGCACACACAATACGTTTAATGTCTCAAGATCATCTCCTGGAACCTGGCCATTTCTATACAAAACCATCAAGATTAAATGTCAGACAGTCACAGAATATATGCACAAAAGATTACTGAACAGAAAGGATACCATGAGGAATTATCAATGCTGATATTCTTACAATAACATTTTCCAGAATATTCCATTTATTAATAGGCTGCATTTTCTGTCACCCAGCTTGGGTTTATATTCACTCAAAAATAGGTGATACCTGTTTTGTGAACTTGGAGAGAAGGCATTTATTCACAGATCAGTTGTGTAGCAAAGTAAAAATAATTCAATTCTTACCTCTCACAAATAGATTTAGTAGTTGGAGTTGGCAAAGAGTCAAACATTTACCAACTAACTTTACTAAAAGGCTCAAAACTTAAATAATTCAAATACTAAATTGATCAAACTTTTGTCAGGATGTTAAAATCTTCTTCAGAATCAATTTTCTCATAATATATATTCCAGTTTTGAGAGAGTGCAAGGAGGGGAGAGAGACTGGAAGAGAGAGAGAGTGCATGCATAGAAATTCTGTTGTAATAAAAGGTTCATCACAGAATAAAATAATGGATTAAATAAATTTGGTTGAAATCAGTTGAAGAATTTTGATAAAAATATTCAATTTCTTTATGAAGAGAAGTACATTCTATTTGTAAATAAATGAAATAATGAACAAAAGTTTAAAAAATTAACAAATGTAGAAACTTTCAAATCTAAATAGAAACAATTCATCTTTTTTTTTTAAATCTAAGAATCACTCAGATGACAAAACTGTGAAATAGGAAAAGAAAATCATCCGAAAAAGCCAAGAAAGATTTTGACATATTCAATTAAAATCAATTATTCATATTCTTTCATTTGCCTTTAAGCCAATCACTTTCTGTGTGACACAATTATTTCAACATTTACAGAGATAAATATAAAATTAATTCTCAACAAAACCAGTATCAAAAACAAACAAAAAACAATCATTTACTTCAATTATTTATTTAAAAATCTTTATGAATTTTTAGTTAAAAATTTTCTGATATTATTCCCCCCCCCCAAAAAAAAATTGAATATATGATAAAGGATCATGACAAGTAAGATATTTGGCGTTAATAGAATATCTGATACTGACTGTTACAGTCATTTGATTTGGTTCAGTTTCTTTGTTTAATGACATATCAAACTTCATAGGTTATCTAATACCAAAGCCATCTTTGTAGAAGAATAGAAGTGCTACTATTTAACCCATAGCTGGGAAGATGAGTGGGTTCCTACCTTTCCCAATAGTATTAGTTTGAAAGTGAACATAATAGTCCAACTGGAGTTTTAAACACATTTATTTCGATGTTGCACTCCAGCAAGTTAGCCACAATACTACAGGACTCCCTCACAGTCACTTAGTAAAAAGCATGAACCTTAGAACTTAAAACCAAATACATGAGTACACACAAAAAGAAGATAATAAAACTAGAGAAATGCCTGCCAGCCTCTAAAGATTTGGAATTTAATTTAGTTTCTGGAAAAGTAGTTTTAAAAATATCCAGAGATTAAAAAAAAAATTATTGGATTGTTTTCTATTAGATGATAAACTTCAACATTTTTTATTATTTTTCAAAAATATTCCATGAAAAGATTTTTTTTTAAAATTACATTATCCATGCTTTTATCTATTTTCATGTTCTATTGTTACACACATTCAAATAGCATAAAACTTATCTGCTTTTGTGTTGCACTTTGTGTGGAAGAAAGGATTTTGTATAAGAATAAGATTGGATATGCTCAAAGGCTGGATGTCGATGAGAAGCTGACAACTAAAACTCTATTATCATGACTGGAAGGTAGAATTTGTCTTTGAAGACACTAGTTCTTATACGAAAATGAATGCTTGAATTTTATGTTTCTAGCACTCCCTACTTTTCCCTCTACCAAAAGACACTCCTACCACAGATTAATCATAAACTTTATGCTATATTTGCCTGCAATAATGTAACTTAAAGTTCAAAAATTTATATTCAGTCAAGTCATATTGAATATGTGTTCATCTATGCAAGCAACAGTTCAATTCCAAAGATCACTTAAAAGCAAATAAATTTTAAAAATATTAAAAAATAATGAAATGAGAAAAAATTTGAATCTCCAAGAGAAATAAAAAAAATTTTAATTTGCAAAAGAAATAGTTTTTATGGAATAGTTTAATTTGCCTTTAGCCAAAAGATACATTAGTTTACATTAGATACAACTTGATATGACATTTTCTCAATTATTTTAACCTTTGCTATATATAATTTATTTCTAAATTTCTTTTTCAGTTTTAAGAGAACTTAAATTTAAATTTGAAACAGATTGTAAACAAATTTATATAGCAATAACCAGATACAGCTAAATGGTAAAATCAATTGTAAACAACTGCATATTCATATCAGCTGCAATGGGGAACAAACTATCACCATTACTTTATAACTGAATATAATATTGACTTTTTAAAATCTAAAGTTAAGAATCTGATTTGATATTTATTTATACTTAAATCTTATCAATACTTACTATTTCATTTTATCGCTTTACCATCTAAAATCTTTTCTATTACCATATTTTATTTGCAGGTCTTATATGTATATTTAGACTTTTGCAACATCAGTGATTGTTTTGTCTAATCTTTTGCTGAGAAGTGGCTGAAAGGCTTTCTTTCAGGTTTGAATAAAAAAGTTTTTTTTATCGCCACATCTGGAAAGGGTTAAGCATTTATCAATACCATACAGAAATGCCTTCTCCTATATCTTCTCATTAAGCTTCTTGCCCAAAATACTTGCAATTTCTATGAGGGGAAAATAATCATCAAAAACATAGAATTATTATCAATACTTGTTCCTAGTAAATCCACTTGAGAGTTAAACAAAAAAAAAAAAAATAAAATTAAAAAAAAAAAATCACTATGAGAGACAGACAGACAGACAGAGACACAAAAGCCTCTATACAACAAAGAGATATTTACATTTTCATTTCAAAAGACCATTGAAAATAACATTATTTTAAAGACCGAGAAAGAAACTTTCAGTAAAGAGCAAATACAAATTCATGGATTGGAAGAAAAATTAAAGGCACATTTTTTTTTCTTCCTAAAAGCTGAAATAAGAAGATTGATTATCTCAAACACAAAAGACAAAAAAAAAATCATTGATTGCCATTGAATCATAGAACACTCTACCACTATTTTGAATTGTGATGTGTTCAATGTGACACATTTTGTAGTCGTAAGATGACAATCATTATCACCTAACAGAGACAAAAGAAATCAATAGCTAAAAGCAGTGATCTTTTTTTTTTTTTTGCAATGACAGCATTTTATTCTCTTGATGTTCCTACAAATGATTGGGAGGCAACATTTCTGAAAAAATATTACAGCCATTAACTGCATTAAAATTTTTGAGTATAGGGTAATGTATCCTCGATTACAAAGCATCTATAAGTTTTGGCCTTTCCTAAAGCAAGATTTTATTTTTGCATTTTTAAACAGCCTTTTTATCTGTATGCTAAATAGTTTACTTTGCTTTAAACAACAAGAAACAAATATACACACTAAACGATTAAGAAATTTTTTTTTTATTGCAGCATAGGAATCTAATATTTCAGAAAAAGAAATTAATCTTTCATATCTGATGGAAGTGTATCACAAGTGAATTTTACTTATCTAAGATCATTTAAGCATAAAAGTGATTACTCAATTTGGATGTGAGCTGATTGTAGGTATTGCACTCCACTTCAGATGCACAAGTGAAAAGGGAATAGACTTCTTCAATGTCTGGCTGATACTGATAGATATATAACAGAGAGTTGGGAAACAGAAACATACAAATAGAAGCATCTCCCCCACCCCACCAATTATAGTTATTGTTCAAACAAATGAATGCCTTTTATACATCTGGTGTAAGAGATATAAACTATGTTAAATCTATTTCTGAACTGACAAATCAGAGAGCAGAATTTCACACAACATAAAAGTAAGATTTTCTTGGCTTCATTCACAGAGAAAAATTTGGAGGAATAATGATAGGAAATAAATGAAGAATAAAAAGAGACACTTGGTCTTTTAATGTTGAAAGTCAAAGACAAAATTTTGATGAATGACACTTTGTAAAATCATTTAGAGAACTTTCATATGGAGAGGCATTAAAAGAAAATGCAAAAATAGCCAAAAGCAAAAACACCTGGGAGAACACACCTGAACTTCAATATTTACAATAATTGACCAAAGCAGATCAGTAAGAGAATGTATTTTTCTTCTATCATCTAAATAACTTTGATCTATATAAGTTTTTTTTATAAACAAGGACCTGGATACATATTTAACAGAAGAATGGAGAGAGAAGGCCTGGAAAGAATAGCTTACTATAGACTGATAGTCAAACTAATATCTCCATCACCAATACAAATCTTTCAAAATAGATGGTGGAAACTAGGTGTTAGAATGTTGTTCACTAAGTGTAGTGGTAAAATTTTGTAAGACATTCAAAGATGTACACATTCAAATTCCTTAAAATTTTGGTTAGCATCTGTCTCTTTTTATTTATTTATATTTATATATATATATATATATATATATATATTATATATATATAAGACAGGGTGGCCTAATGTCAGTATCAGTTAGACAGTGAGGGAGTCTATCCGCTTTTTCACTAGAGCTTGACCAAGGAGATTGTTTTTGTGTCTGAGGTGGAGTGCCACAGCTACCATATAAAATAGGACCTTTTTTTGCATAATTGATGGATTATGTATTTCTTCCTTAACAAGAGAGATAGTTTGAGTCTGGTAGTAAGAATTTTGAATGACTGTTTTCATCATAAACAGGAAAATTGCTGCAACACAATCTTCTCAATCATTTAGTACTGGACTAAAAAATAACAAGCTCAGTTTCATTACGTGTCTTTTTATTGTATCATATTTTTAATATTGTCACAATTGATAACAAGGAGCAGATGATAAAATCAGTTGGGACTTTTTTCCTAAATTAAGATTTGCAAACTAATTTCTACCTGTCAAAAATTGATTTCACCAGGAAATTAACCTTGAGATTCTTCCATGATGAAGTATACTATATTTGTGTACAGGTTGGATTTTAGAGATCTAATTTTTAGTAATAAAAAAAAATTCATTGTTCTTATACATGAATAATAATTTTGTAAGGTTTAACATAAGAGGAAAGACAAGGAGCAACCCTTGGCTTAAAAATTAATTTCACAAAATAATACTTTTATGACTATAAATCGAGTATGTATGTTAAATAGATTAGCTGTATCTATTATTTGAGAGTGTGAATTGAAACTTGTACTCAGGTCAAATAGGTGTGAGTGACAGGTGATGAACCCAAGATCCATTTGAGAATTTTTAGGAATTTTTTATTGATTTTAAGTTTACCTGACAGATTTGGTGTTGATGAATTCAAATGAGTCCTGGTATCCATGAACTTTGTGATCTTTGCACATTTTGTTTAGTTAATGGATGAACAGATGAGGATTTGGGGAAAAGGAGAAAAAGCAGCTACAGAGAACATCCACTGATAAAGATCCTGATATGAAGCTCTGAGGAAATTGTTCTGGTTTAATTTTGGTTTTCTTTTTTGTTTAATGGCATATAAACCTTTGTGGGTTATCTAATGCCAAAGTCATCCTTGTAGAACAGCAGTGATACTACTTAACCCATAGCTGGGCCAAGGAAACTGGAGTCTCAAAAGGTAGAAAAGGCAAGAGAAAATAGCATTTCCAAGAAATGTTAATTTATAGATTAGCCATATCTATTATTTTGAGAGGCAGTAGAAATTTGAAAAAGTGAATTAAAAATCATACTCCGGAACATTAGGTCAAATGGGTGTGAGTGACAGCTGATGACCCAGAGATCAATTTGAAAACTTGGCTGTGAATAAATAATCTCAATCAGGTGACCAAAGGGTTCTTCAATTTATAAAAATAGCTTTGAAATTTAATCAGCTGATCCCAAGTAGCTGAGATACACACATGTGTGAAAAATGGTGTGTTCATATTTTTCCATCTATGTTTAAAACCTGGGCTATATGTAAGGAAAAGAACATTATAGATAAGATATAAATAAAAATGTCCACACAAAAGTGTTTTAGTATTTATTCTTCCCAACAAAAGATCTGTGTTGAACAAGGAAACAACATGGAGTCCGCAATGAAAAGAAAGGAGATGGATCATCAAAAGAATACAGCGTGGACATCAAAATAATCATTGTGATTGTTTGAAAAAGATAGCAGAGGGCTATCCAATATGTTATGTTTGTTTTATTTTTATTTAAAAAATAAAAACATTCAAAAAGAAATTAAGTTACATTATTGATGTACAGGTCAGTTATCAGACTCATGTAAAAATAGATATCTAAAAAATTAAAGATTTTTAAAGGAGACTTTTGGGTTTTATAAAACTTGAGCAACTGAAATTCCTATTTTCATTTCATATTTCTAAGGATATTCATTTTTTTTTTTAACTCCAAAATATTCATATCAAAAGTTTTCATAAGTGCAGATATGAAAGCAACCACCAGTTTTACTCTTATCTGAAGAATTTTGCAAGCCTTCCACTAATAAAGGTGCAAAAAAGATCAGTTTATAAAGAAACAAAAGAATTTTCATCAATAACTTGAGAAATTTATTTCTCTTCAATGAATGAACTATTGAGAATTTAGTAAAAGACAGATTTTGTTTCCAGATAACCAAATATGGTGCTGAGTCCACAAGGAAATTGGATTTACTTGTACTGATCATAATCAACCAACCTTTTTCCATACGAATATAAATCTGTCAAAAATTGTGTCATGAAAAGAACGTGTGATGGAAGGGGATACTAAAAAAGAGAATTCTATCACAAAAACATATTGTATTAAGATTTACATCAAAATCATGAATCATACTGCATTATTATTCTGGTTTGTTTATAGGCATGAAACAAATAAATCAAAGTTTCAGCACTGCACATTGGTATATGATTGCCATATCTAAAAATTAAAGTAAAAAAAACATTTTTTTTTTACTGGTGAGATTGAAAGATAAGTTCCTGTTGATGAAATTTCAATTTGAACCAGGGACTATTGCAGGCTATTTAATGCCAAAACTACACTTGTAGAAGTGGTACTATTTAACAATGGGAGTGGGGTCATATCTTTCCTCAAAAGTATTAGTCAAAAAGGAACATAATAGCACAATTGGAGTTTGAACTCACTATGATGCCAAATAGTATCACATTATCCACTAAACCATTGTGACATCCAATTTTGTTTTGTGTTTTTCTTGTTATTTTTTTTTTTAATTTGGTAAATTATTCTGCAAGATTTTCAATTCCAATCAGCCATGAAAGTGTTTTTTTTTGTTTTTTTTTCTTCCTATTTTTCATTGTGACCTTGAGATGAAATAAACAGTGATGATAATTAGCCTGTTCATTTCCTTATAGTTTTATCTTTTTATTTTATCAATGCAAAGAAAGCATTTAAAACAATCTTTCACTGCATAAAAAGTGGTTCCTAGGTTTTTAAAAATCTAATAACTGAAAATAAATCTTAAAAATTAGATTACTTATATCAAAAGGTGAGATGAAAGTTTGTTTTTCTGCTCCTTCATAACATCAAAAGTTTTCTTTTGTCTTTTTTTAACTTAGTTGTTTGCCTATAAATAGCTGACTCATCAATAAATGAATAAAAAGGTTCTTACATGAATGGCATTCATTCAATAGATCAGAAAACAAGCAAATGAATCTTTCTTGTGTGGTTTTTGTGTTTTTATTTGCTGATATATACAGAGTAAACAATGCCAGGCTTTTGTTACATCTTAGAAATAAGAAACCACTTTAAACAGAAGGGAATATAATCATAAAAGAAACAAATATCTAAAGCAATATATCTAGAGTTCCATGAAACTACTTAATTTCATGTCTAATTCCTCTTTCCACCCACAACAAATAGAGACCTTGACTGAGACTCAAAAGAGAATGAGACAAATTAGCAACCTGTAAACCTGATTCCATTTTGTCATATTTCCAAAGAACTTAATGAATTTATTTTTGTCACAGAGCAAACATCTGGGTTATTGTTAAACTCCTTTTAATCGATAAAAAATATAAACATTATTTTAAAAATATTTCTAACAAAGAAAAAAAAAACACTAATATTTCCCAGGAAACCCTGAATAATAAATTCCATTCAAAATAAATATTGTATCCAGAAATTTGCAAACATCAATAAAACTTATTCACAAGTATTTTCTGTCATCTTAATTTAAAAAAAATTTTTTTTTTATTGCTACTCACTCAGGTTGACATAGTAGGATTACCCCCCCTTTTCTGCCAAAGAATTATGCTACTGAGCACTAGATGACACAAAAAGGTCATTACCTCTTCTCGTCTGTAAAGAAATTTTGCTAATGGCCACTAGTTGGCATGGTTAAACATGCATATAAACACAAGGCATGAAAATGAAACTTCTCTCCAGACAGCAAATTCCCACGTGTGTATCTGGCCGACTGACCAATCAACATGTCATATCAGCCATCTCTTATCACATGCCTTGAACACAGACCTTGTGTTGCAATGAATACAATTTCAAGTCATACCTCAAAACTTACACTAAGGACATTTCTTAACATACACTCTCAATGTACAATTTTTGTATCTCATAGTCATACTTGTATTCATTCTATTAAGTTTGCTCAGGCAATAAAATATGTTAATTCATTGTGAATTGTTTTCACATTTGTTATGTATGAGGAAACAATATTTAATCAACTACCATTCCTCTACAAGCAATAAAAAAAAAGGTTACCTCCCAATATTCTGTTAGTGCAAGTTATGATACCGAAAGAAGACAAAAAACAAAGCCAACCTTCAGTTATTGGCGCTATGGCTCCTGCTAGAACATTTTATGACTGGAAAGAACAACATGGAAATGATAATAACAACCTCTTTGTGAAACATATCCCTAATGTTAAATGTACCACCTTCTCTACAAAGAGCTAAAGTTTGCAGAAGATGAAATCAAACCTATAAACTCCTCCCTTATTCTGTATCTCAGTCTGTTGGGGTCATATCAATCAGTAATCTTTCATATATGATTAATATTTTTCAGTATATAAGATGCACATCTACTTTCAATGTAATCTTTAAAGATTTTTGTCCATGGGTGGACTATGTTAAAGTTAGAAAATCCCCAAAATTTGAGCTTCCAATTCCCAAAATTGGTGTAATTATGTTGTTTTTTTGCTCTCCAAATTGGGGGAAGGGGGAGAAAAAAACGGTGACTTTTTGTAATGTATTTTTGTCTGTAAAATTAGTTCAAAAGCTTCCATACTCCTAAAAATTGGTTTATAAAAGCATTTAAGCCCAAGGAATCCAAAAATGCTATACAAATTTTTAAAAGTTAACCAATTTTAAGTTATTAATGATTTTGGATTTTTTCAGAGCAAAATCAATATCCCAATGTGGAATGCATCTATGGCAAAAAATATTTTCTATTATTATTTTACAGATGTTGAACATTATTCGTACCTAAAAAAATTAGTTTGATTTTTGCTTAGAACTGAAGCTACAACATCAGTTAAAATGTTGCACTTTTTTTGGCACTGGATATATTTGAAATAATATAGAAACAATACATTTCCCTTGTATCAATCATATTGCCTGCTTCATTATATAATTAGATTTTTGAACTCCTTATCTATAAAAGAAAGAGAGAGAAGAAGAAATATATATGAGAAAGAGTAAGTGAGAGCATCCCATGACTTTTAAAATCTTGCCCATTTCAGACAATATAACAATACTCAAAGCAATTATTATTTCAATAGTCTTCCTCAGTCAGAGTATTTCTCTTGATCTTCAAGAGAAGTAAATAATTTCAGGTTTAATTGTTCTCAAATAGAAAATATATCTATTTGAAATCAATGCAGGAATGATTAAAGGTGAATTAAGAATCAGGTTACTTACCATTAAGTAGGCCACACAGTCCAGCAGTGCACTGATGCTGAGGTATAAAATGAGTCTCTGTAAAGATAAAAGAAATTAGATAAAGAAATTATATACAAGAGGGTTATCATGTAAATAGTCAGGTATTAGAAACTTGTTTTACAATATCATTTGTCATAGAGAAGGGAAAACAAAGAATGAATGACTAAATTTGTAAGTAATGGTGGACAATGGTGCATTACTTTTTAATTTTTGAAACAGACTTGAAATTGTAATATTTTTACTTAACATTCAAACTTGGAAATTTCTCTTTAACTATTTTTTCAAGTGTAATGTTTGCCTTAGATTTACACAATGCTAACTGAATTTCATTAAGTCAAACATGTATTTCCATTTTCCTGCTTCTCACAATAATAAATATAAAATAAAATATAAAAACTGAAATATAATCATTAGATAGAAAATGGAAATTATATGTAAATATATGTAAATCCATCAAAGAGAATCTTTTGTTGTGAAATTTCACAAAGTTGAAAAGGTGTTGCTTTTTTAATTGACAAAACTTTTGTATTAGAAGAAAAACATTTTGATATAAAAATTTTCACATAAAAATAACAAAAAATACTGAGCACACATATACATTGATCATAAAGAGAAGTGTCAATTCTTATGTAAATAATATTCATTTGATGGGTGTTTTTGGTTAGTTTATGAAAAAATAAAATTTTAGATGTTGAGAAAATGAGCAATTTCTTTGACTACAATGGAAAATCAAAAGTTGATAATTCAGTGACATATAAATGAGAAAAAGAAAGTTTTCTTGTGCAGATCAGAAATACAAAGTGAATTTAGGAAACAAGACTTTCTTTTAGTAAATAAGAAATATTTATTGAAAAAAGTATTGCAGTTTCACAGTGAGTTGCATTTTTAAAGTGCACGAAGCAAATTGTTTTTCTCTCCATTTTAATCTGTCAAAAAGAATATTTTTCTTGAATCTAAAATCCAATATTTTACCTTATGTCAGCTTAAGAGGCTTAATTTCTCTTGGAAAAATACAAAAGGAAAGAATATTCCATATCAAAATCTGGAGAGAAATATTTTCTTTATTCTAATCAAAGCAAATAAGGTGGAGGATATATATATATATATATAGCACACACTTATGAAATTTCTTCAGTTAAAAAAACACAAAAAACTTCAAACCAAATAAATATCAATGTAAAATGTCATTTTTTAAAAACTTTTGAAAACAAGTATTTTTATATTAAGCTAAATATTTATTAGTTTGCATTAGTAGTATAGATTTTTTGTTGAGAAATCTGCATGTACAAAACATTTTTTGTTTATTTCTTTGAGTAGAAAGAGAAAGTGAGAGAGAGAGAGAGAGAGAGAGAGAGAGAGAGAGAGAGAGAGAGAGAGAGAGAGAGAGAGAGAGAGAGAGAGAGACTGAAAGCAAATAGAAGAGAAGGGAAAGCAACAGAAATGAAAACAAAAGAAATAAAAAGTAGCTAAGCAAAATAAATAAATATTCCTGTTTTCATAATTCACTAAATAAAAAATATATTTGGTTGATGTTGCCTAACAATTTATAGATAAGACATTTACCTCTTTTTTTTTTTTTTTCAACCTAAAACTTAAATATCTTTGATCTATTTGACTGATAAAATATCTTCTGACAAAAGCAAACACACACAATAAAGAAAATAAGTTCTTAATTATATTATTTGTAGTCCAGAGAAATGATATTCTAGTAGATTGAAATCAATAGGCATCATAAAATAGTGAGTTTCATTTGTATTCACAGAAAGAACAGATTCTTTTGTTGTCTCTTGAGAGATAATCTCCTGCTTTATAAGATACACCAGATAAGCAAGTAAATCCATAAGATTTTCTATAATCACAGTTATTCAAATTGTTAGTGTAAATGACTAGAGACAAAAAATTCTTGCAACTCTGGAGTTTTAAATTTCTAAATACTGAATTCTTGTGATTAAATTTATTTAGTCCATCATTGGGAACAAACTCTTTCATTAAACAATATTAAAACAACTTGATTGTTTCAACAATGTAAAGCTATACATTAAGAATCAGCTAACAGCCTTTATTATTTGATGCCCAGTCAAATACTGAAACTTTCAAGCTGTAGCCAAATAATTCATTCATTTTTGCCTCATCTTTTCATCTCATTGTTGCTTTTTCACAAAGTTGAAACCACCACTAAAGTTAGCAGAAAAATAAGTAGAAACAAAGTGTATGACCATGGAAATTAAACTTTTATCCCATATCAGAGATTCTTATATTTCATGGACAGTGCATTAGTTAATTATGCTCCTATAATTAGACAGATTATAAATCTACAGTGTTATTGCTAATTCAACAGAATCTACATTGAACAAACTCATTTTTATGCTTTTATCAAGGGCAAATATTAGAAAATTGCACTGGTTGCAATTAGAAGCTAAGTAGAAATTATAATGTGGATATTAAGTGTACAACCACAAAACAAACTGGAAAGTTTTTAATCACCATTCTAGATGTACAATAAATTTCAAATTCGTATTTCAATCAGTTCTAAAAGAAAAACTAAATAAAACTAAATTTAAGGAAACATACAAAACAATTTTAGAAAACTAATTAACAAAAACCATTTAATCTCTTGGAGAAAATGTTAAAGAATATAAACAATTTTAATTTGCCAATGATGCAAAGTTAATGCTGAAGGCAACGAGGTTGATTCAAAGAGTTGCCATTAATAGTTTGACTTTAGTACATCTTTGGATGTACTAATGAATTATTTTTTATGGAACTCATGAATTTGAAATCTGCTAAGCCATTCACTTTTTCCATGAAAATATCTTTTACACAATTCATACCTGTCTTTCTCAATGCCAATAGAATAGAAATAAAAAATCTTATTTTGATCACAAATTCTGATTAATGATTAAGAAGAAAATTATTGTTAATAGTGAATGACAAGTTGGCCTGTCATAGATGAAAGTATCATAAATCATAAATCACAATTAAGGTTATCTATGATTGCTTAGAAGATAAAAATTCCCTGGATTCTCATTGTTTAATTGTCTATTAGAATCAGAGAATTTATTTTAGATTCATGGGTTTTAATAATTAAAACAGCATTTTTTAGGGTATAAAAATTTGTTTCAAACTCAAAAAACGAAAGAAAAATAATAAAAAAAGCATTTTTTCATAACTGATATTTTAAAATGCCAAACAAAGGAATACCTCTTCAAATATCTTCATATGAACATCCACAATTTCCTATTAGCTTATTCAAAATGTTAAAATATAACAGTGTGTGTGTGTGAGTGAGAGTGAGAGAATGTTGTCAAATTAGATGAGATTAGACAATGTATTTTAAAATAGAGTTAATAAAAAACAATAAGGTGGGTTCTAATGAAGCTGATTTAATTTCATACAACTTAAGAGAAAATGTGTGTGTATATATATATATATATATATTGCAGCAACAGTTATCAGCCATATTGATACAATTTTCTTAGAGTTGAGTGTGAGGAAGATACAAATAAATCTTGACTGCAAATAAGAAAAAAAAAAGCTAAACATAATGGGGTAGAGAGTAGCAGTATCGTTGCAGAAACCTACAAAGTGTTATAATCATGTGGAATTGGTAATAAGAATTAAATGGGTATTTAAGTCACAAGTCCAGAGAGCAAAGACTTAATAGCTTAATTGAAGTAAATGGCTTTAACAGTTCTTTTGAGTGTGTGTGTGTGTGTGTTTTAAAACAAGCTCTGTTAAGACAATGAAGAACATTAAAACCATAATTTTGTTGTTATTGAAAAAAGAAAATACCAGCAAAGAAAAAGAGAATATGGGAGAGAGAGAGATAGAGAGGAGAAGGAGGAGGAAAAAGATATAGGAGAGAAGGTGTAATGAATGATAGAAGGGGGACAGAAGCATTCAGGCAAAGAGAGGTAGAGAGGGTGAATACAGGCAAAGAGAGGTAGAGAGGGTGAATACAGGCAGAGAGAAGGGTGAATACAAGAGAGGGAATATATGAGAGAGAAATTACTAGAGAGAGAGAGGGAATATGAGCAAAGAAAGGGATAAAGAGGGATACAAGTAGAGAGAGACAGAAAAAGGATGATCATCCTGTCCAGTGACACTATCAAACTGACTAATGTGACAATAAAGATTCAATTTATTTCATTTCATCATCTATGTTACATACACATCAAAAGAATCAATCCACCATTTTATTCCATTAAATAAAGATGTGGACAAATAACTAATAAACATTAGATTACGCTTTCTTTTTTCTTTTCATTCTTTTTTTTTTTTTGTTAAGTTATCAATACAATGCCTAAAACTGCACTGTACACAGTTTTTGCTGTTAAACATGCCAACGTTATTAATGAGATTATTTGTAAGTTGTTCTCTGTATATTATTTCACCATTACTAAGAGTTATGCATTCCCTGATGTCCATGATAAATTTTTTTCTCTTTGGAGTTTTTCAGTGGATTAACATGTTCAATGTGATATGAACCACCGGTGGATTGTACTATATTTTTTGCTAGTGTAACCATCCTACCAATGGGTTGTATACCAAAAAGTATAGCATGATCCATCAGTGAGTTATATTATATTGAATGTGTTTGGTTCAGATTTTTTAAGGAATTTTGAAAATGGGATTGGCGAGTGGGGGATCATTCTTTCATAAAATGGCCCACAGACTTAAAAGACTTGAGAGCAGTTAAATAATGAAGAGGAATTGAAATAAATATAAATATTTGTGTTTGAACAAGATATCTGACAAATTTTGGTCTCAACCTTCATTTCGGGTAAACAGCTAACACGTGGAATAAACTTTTAGAAAACTTTAGCCTTTATATTTAGAATTCAAGAGCTTGGGTTTTCCTTTAAAAACGTTTTTAAATTACTTTAAAATCTAAACTTTTTATAAGATCAATATCGTCAGGAAATATCAAATGCTAAAATGAATACCAAACACCTTAAACTTGTATTAGCATTCCCAGTTGCTTTTTTTTTATTTGAGGTTATTGTTATTTAATCATGTTAGTTATATAGAGCTTTGTAAATGGAGTTCAAAACTGTTTGAATTATACAAATATCCCCAGTGGTTTACAAGTTATGAGAATGTAAAGCCCCGAAATTGGGGGTACAAAAATGGACAGGATTTTTGTTAAAAAAAAATATGTCAACTCATGGACCATTTCAGAACAAGAAATTCAGTAATTTCTTCACCATTTCTTTATTTTTGAAACAATTTTGATAAAACTTTGCATTTTTATGTAAAATTGTATGTTCTTTTTTATTCTGGACTTAAATTTTATTTATCTACATGCTAGAACCCAATATTTTGGGGAATAAAAAGTAGGGATATCAAGATTTTTGTGTTTTTTTAAAGTTTACCACAAGATTATTCAACATTCTCATTTTTATACTGCATGTATACACATATATGATATTAATTTAAATATATAACATCACTTTGAACTTAAAAATACATTTCTAATTGCTTATGTTGAATTTGTAAATAGATTACCTATTTACAAATGTTTTTACATAAACCCGGTCCGCGGTGCGCATGTGCTGTGTTTTATTTACATTTCTCGTAATTTTAAATTTTTTTTTTTTTTTTTTTTCCAAAATTGAAACTGACGTAAAAAATAATTCAATTGTTAAAAACACATGAAATTTACATATTTAGAAAGATTTGATTTTATTTCCAACCATATAAATATTTAAAAAATTGGACGACAAATAAGTGATGAATCACTATTTAAACTTTACGGCCTGGATAAACGATGCCTAGTTGAAAGTTGTTTACGTTACAGAAGAGACAACTAAATTTGATTTTTTTGTTGTTTTTTTTTCTTTCTTCAAAATCAAAAGTTTCAAAGCAAATCACTGATGGCATACAATCGTTTTTATTTCACATATTTTATATGGAAATAATCCTAAGGCTTTCTAGTATTCAACACAGTGCTCTTTTTTTTTTTTCTTTTTTTTTTTTTTTGCTTATCTTAAATTTAAAAAAAAAATTGCTTTTAACGTTGGTCTATTGTAGTTTTACTCCCAAAGATCGGAAAAGAAAAAAACAAATTTCTGCTTGTAGTTAAAAGTGTCCCCTATTTAATTCTAAAATTTCGAGAATATTAATAAAGATTAACCACTTTGATTTTACGAAAAAAATAACACAGAAAATTCGACAGTGGAACAAAATTTCTATCACTCATTTAACACAAAATACCATTTAACTCGCTGTAAAAAATAATTCAATGGATAAAAAAAACACATAAAATTGACATATTCAGAAAGATTATTTCATTTTCTTTCTAAACATATAAATATTTTTTTAAAAATTGGGCCCAAAATACACTAGTAATTACCTTTTTAAGCTGATAAGGTCAAAATTACGAGAGATTGTTTACATTTGAAAATCGAGTAAATTTGACGGTTTTCTTTTCAAAATTAAAACTTTGAGCAAAATCCCTGACGGTATACAATTTATTTCACACATTATATATGGAAATAATCCTGAGTATGTCTTTTATTACTGGTATAGTGCTTTTTTTTTTTTTTGGCTTCTCTTATATTTTTTAAAGAAATTGTGTTCAAATTTTCTCTATTGTATTTTCGCTTCCATGGGGCCTAGAAATACAAAAAAAAGGTCCTGTTTGTACTTCCAGGTGTCTTCTAATTGAGTGTAAAATTTCAAGAATATTGATAAAGATTAGCCACTATGATTTTGAAAAACAAAGTAGCGTGTAAAAATTAGTCTTAAAAAAAAATTTTTTTTTTTTAAAGTCATATTTTATGTTTTCTTTCTTTTTTTTTCTTTCTTTTTTTCGAAACAAAATATCATTTTAACTCACTGTAAAAAACTTATTCAATTGATAAAAACACGTGAAAATTATATCTTTAGAAAGATTATTTTCTTTTCTTTCCAACCATATAAATATTTTTAAGATTGGTTCAGAAATACTCGAAAAATTGCAAATTTTACTGATTAAGGTCGCAAATTTGAAAATGTCAGCATTTATCAGCTAAATGCTTGTAATGCTACTTGTATTGTGCACATTTCTCTCATGGTGCTAAAATTTCATCTAATAATACTTGTTATCAATAATAGTCCTTTGAAGATTCGGATCAGGTATCTAATAAGCACCCCAGCTAAGACCAGTTAGGAAAAGAACAGTTTGCTTTCCACCGCAAACTTCTGGTTATTTGTAAACAAAAGCAACAGAGGATTTTTGACATTAGAATTTCACTGTAAGATTTTTAAAAGTTTGTTCATGTTTATTTACAAACCAAAGACACATTTTTGTACTAAAACAGTTTTTAATTTTAATTAAAAAAATTTGTTATTTCATGTTTTTGTTAGCATATGTGATAAATTAATTTTGCAATAACGATAAACTAATATTGTTTTTTTTTTTAAATTTAATTATAAAACTTTAAAAGAAAGACATGTTTTTATATTAAAGTAGTTTTTGGTCTCAGCTCGGATGCTTATTAGATAGCTGATCTGAAGATTCTAAAAGCACAAACATTAGGTACCAAATTTTGCCCATGTGGCAAATGATAAACACAAACAACACTGCTTAGATCAGTTTGGAAATAAGACAAAGATTTTTATCAAAACTAAAGAATCTTTAGCAGCATTGATCTGAAATAATTTTTAAAAAAACAAAACAATCAGATCATAAAGTGATTTATTCTGTTTATACAAAATTAAAATGTGGCCTTTGTGATAAATAGGCTGATGAGGAGGATTAGCTCCTATGGCCAAATACAGGCAGAATTTGAAAATCACAAGGAGGGGGGGGAAGACATTTGAAAAGGATTATGACAAAGCCATAGAAAACAGCAGAAATGGTTAATATTTTGGATTTTGAAATTGATAAAAGAAATTGGCATTACAATGGAATTTTTTCAAAGATTGCTAACATTTCTGGCACACTGATAATGTTTTCTTGGTTGGGTTGTTTTGTTTTACGGCATATCAATCTCAGTGGGTCATTTAATGCTGACGTTTTGAAATGAATTCATTCTTAATAGATAATCAGTTTTGTTTATAAATACATTTTTCTATTTAACCCATAGATGGGACCCTAACAGGTACTACCACTCCGGTCAGAGTGGACCAGGGAGCAATGGTGCTCTACATTCCCCAAACCTCCAAAACTGGAACCTTACCATCAGATAGAGTTTAACGTCATTCCCAAGACATGTAGACCCTCAGCCACCGCCTTCTAGCATCCATATAATAAAAAGGGTTGGGGCTTGCCATAAGGGCAATAGGGTTGGGGGCAATCATATAGGTGCTAGGGCTTGATGTGACCAGCCGATTGATCGGACATGGCCTCTCCAACCAATATTTTCTTAAGTTCATATTCTATTTGATCATTACTGAAAGAGTTAATAACAGTATTTGATAACATAGGACAGTTATCTAAAAGATATCTTGAATTCAGCAGGAAAGCAGCTGAAAAAAATGTCAGTATATTATTGTCAATACTTAAATATTAGATTTAGAAGTGGCTTAATATATGGGCATTTTTTAAAAAGTTATTTGAAATGAGGAAAGTCCATCCATATTAGCATAAACATTGTGCTTCAAATAATACATTGACTTATTTCAACTACAGTTCTCATTGTGTGTGTGTGTGTGTGTGTGTGTGTGTATATATATATATATATATATATATATATATATATATAATATATACCCACACACACACACACTAGACAAAACGTGACTTGGATTACCCATTCAGTTCTGGGTAGATAATTGAGATTAGGGAAAAGTGAGTTTGCAAAAAGAATTAAATTTAAAAAAAAAAAAAAATATGACCAGATAAAACATTAAAATCATTTTTTTAAGATTTCTAAGAAAGTGAATGTTTAAGCTAGTTACTTATGAAATTTAACATAGAAATACATTTCAAATCTCTCTCTCTCTCTCTCTCTCTCTCTCTCTCTCTCTCTCTCTCTCTCTCAGAAAGACTAACATATATAACTAGGAGGTAATCAAGGTATACATAGAGGAGAAGAAAGTAATAGGCAGAATGTAAAGTAAGAGATTGGTCAGTTTTTGACTTAATTGCAAATTATGACTAATTAAAACCAATTAAAATGGAATTTTTTTCCAAACATAACTCAATCCTAAAAGTAAGGAATAATTTAGTATAATTTTTGTGTCATTAAACTAAACAGTAAAAAAGACCCTTTGGGAGACAAAAGTTGATTCGCTCAACTTTAATATAATAATAGATTAATATTGATAATATAAGTTTGCTATATTTATAAGTAAAGAGTGCTCAATATCATTGATAACACATGTATATCTGAGGTAGGGGAGCAAAGACAAGTCAACGGTGCTTTGGTAACTGACATTTTCTTGCCTATACAATTTTCAAACCAACCTTGTTCGAAAATTGCATAGTTACCAAGTGCCACTGACTTTATGTCTTCACTATCCTAACTTTATATATATATATATATATATATATATATATATATATAAACACACATAGTATGAGGGATAATAATTCTTACGCAAGTTTGAGGGATAATAATTCTTTAAGTTTTTCTTGCTAGTGAGTCAGATATCATAACTATCTTTATGCCATCTTAATTGCTGGTAGGAAAAAACTTAAACAATACTAGTCTGTCATATTCTATTAGAGTGTGTGTGTGTGTGTGTGTTTATATGTGTGTGTTATAGACAATGTTTCACCCAGAAACCCTCCAACCATCTTCAGGCGTCCATTTTTGGCAGATAAGAGGTATTTTGTTTAGTTGAGGTGTTATTTTAGTCTGTTCTCTCAAAATTATATGCATTTTCATTACTTGATCTAGATATTGAACTCATAACCACATGGTCACTGTCCTAAAGGATATCAGTTTGTGTATTTTTTAGGCCTTTAAATACTATAATCAGATGGTTTGACATTTTTATTACATCAGACAAAGCAGTATGTCTATAAAAACTATCTCTCTCTCTATATATATATATATATATATAACAAAGACAACAGTTTAAATAAATCAATGTATAATAATGACAGTTCCTCATCTCAAACATTAGACAGAAATAGTACTTCCAAGTTTCACTTAGTGATAAAGCCACTCAGACTAAATCTTGATAATGGATTCTCCCAAACCTATCTTGAAAAGATTTTTTTTTTCCTCCTTTTTTTGATTGACCCACTTAGGGGATGAGAAAAAAATCAAATTAGTCTGGCATTTAAAGTTTTTGGGTTTTTTGTTATATCCTTGCAATAATATTAAAAAGAAATGGAAACCCCCCACCAAAAAAACAAAACAAATTCATGCTGAAAGTAAAGTAAATGAAATATGAACACTTCTTTTAAGTAAGGATAATCTTTGTTTATTTTGGGACATTTCTTTAGCATTATTCTTCTTGTATCATAATTGTGCCTAATATTTTGGCTTGTAATCCATATATTTTCTCCAAGATGGCTTCTTTTACAGCTTTATTCATAAAAGAAAGTGATTTTATAGCTACTGTATGTTTTGTGAAAAACAGATCTAGCAGAGGTTTAAGTCTTTTTTCTAATATTTTTTCTAACTTCAAAAGAAAAAATAAATTCAAATTTCCCTTTTAGAAGAAAGAAAAAGAGCAGAGTAAGAGTAGTGGAAGATTGATTAGGTATAAAGAATTCCAGTTAAAGTTGATTGTGTTCAATTTGCACTAATGACTTTAAGAAAAGTATGAATTCATCTCTCTCTGTATTGTCCTTTTTAAAAGGCCTTATCACTACAATAACAGAAGAATGCAGTCAGGTCAAGAATTTCCACACAATTATTAATACCAATTAACCTAATATTATCTGTCCCATTACTTAGAGTGGAAATAGGCACTGCCAAATATCTCTCCATGAAGAATCCAGCATGTCAATCAATAGAAAAAATTAAATGAACAAAGAAAATTATCTTTTTTTTTTATACATATCTTTTCATAACATTTTCACTTTTTAAATAAATTCCTCATTTCTTTGTTAATCTCATTTCAACTCTTAAATTGACAAACATTTACAGATATACAAATTAAACAATGCATTTTGGTTGAGACAAATTAAATAGATGAGTGCGAGAAGTAATTACAAACTAATTTGTTTTATTTCTGTTCAGCAAATTCTGTTCCAGCCAAAAGAAGAGAAACTCTTGTAATAATGAGAATTGATTTATTAAAAAGTTTCAAGAAACTTCACCCTGTTCTATCAGAAAAAAGAAATCAAGACAATCAGCAAATTGCATGGGTAGAAGTTCAAATTATAACTATATTTGAAACCTCACAGAACTTAAGCAAAGTAAATTTGTTTTTAATACTACTACAAACATTTCACTAGCTATTGACAGATTAAATGTGACTACATGAAGTAAAAAGTCTCAATGACAAAGAAACAATTAATTTATAAGGACATTCCCTTTAGTAGCCTCAAATGTTAAACACTGGCACCAGGAACCAAAGTCAGCATCCTATATTTTACAAAAAGACATTTTCATCATATGAAAAGCAATGATTATCAAATCAGATTTTCAACATCTTGTTATGATTATCTCCCCTTGAGTACAGGATGACTTTCCCAATGGTCGATAGGTGGCAACATATTTGGATACTTAAGGAAAAAGGTGTGAAAAGTAACTCTTGTTCAACATGCCTTAAGAGAAAGACATCTGTTTCATCTGTTCATGGGCACCACCCACCCCCACCTCCCAAGCACTCAAGGGCCTGGCGCTTTGTGCCATTAGCATATTACACAATGCTGAAAGCTTTTATAAATTACAGGTATGACTGGATAAAATCTGGTCATGACTGTAAGAACCAAGGAATTCTACAAGTAGGTAAATGAATCATGTTTTTTTTCTCTCTATTTAATACAAACATCCTTTCAATATATACATTCATCTTCCTTTTTTTTTTGTATCTTCATTTCTGTCTTGTTCCATCAACAGAGACACAGTGAGAACCTTCATGCATCTTCACTAATGATAACGGACATAATATTTCAACATCCTTTACTATAATTTGAAATATGTGGAAGATATAAAAGTGATTTTATCAGTTAAAATATTTCAATATATAAATTGATAGAAAATGGGGAAAAAAGATTTAAACTGAACCAAATTTAAGATGTGACAATAAGAAAAATTCATTATACAAAAAATAAAATAAATAAATAATAATAACATTTTTGACAAATTGATAGTAACAGCATGATTAGTTTTATAAAATACTTCTATACTAAAAAATTTATATTGATAAGATTTCATTAGAAAGGAAAGAACATTACTGGCCAATGTCAAAACTGATACTGAATAACAGTTTTTTTTTCCAAGTTGGTAGATCATACATCTTGGAACCAGAAGCTTCCAAGTTTGATACCAGCCCTCACCAACTCAGTGCATTACTAGCACAGCTTGGATCTGTGCAGTAAAGTGACGAGCTAATGGTAGGTGTGGTGCTCCAACTCAGATGCAAAACAATCTCCCTGGTCGAACACTAAAGGGAATAAACACTCTTGCTTTCCAACTAATACAGACACCTATTTTACTTATATTAATAAGTAAACTACTTATGAGAGAGTTACTTCCCTTCTTATTTAACCACCCAGGTAAACCAGGGACAAGACATTCTATTGAGATTAGTTATTAATTATTTGACTAGGAGAATTCATCTTTTTAATTTAAATTGTTTTTTGTATTGCAACTCAGTTGGGTATTGATTGACTTCATAAGTGTTATTTGGACTTTTGTGATATTATTCATGTTCTTGAAGCTTAGATGGTAAAACAGCTGGTACAAAGAAGCAGGATTCTTTGTGGCAAAAGGGAACATGAGTTAGAGCCACACAAAGAGATTCTTCTTTATTCTCATTTCCAATGTTTCACTCTTGTAGAAGTGACAATCCAAGCAAGTTGCAATAAAAAGAAACTAAAATTAAGATCATGAAAGATAATACTAGTCAAAATTATTAATGATAATGATTGACAAGGCTTTCTATTATTCGGACTATTGTCCGAATCTTTATTGTTATATATATGTTTCCACTGATGTGACCTCCAGCCTTCTTCAGGTGTTTCTTGTCGAACTTGGGAACCTTCTTGTTGAACTCAGGAGCCTTCATGGAACTTCAAACCAAACTCTTTATTCAGTCCACCAGAGTAGACGGTTTGCATTCCATTAACCATGACTGGGTACAAATCTTAAGCTATGTTAATTATTCTATGTCATTATTGCCCTTGGCCAGGATTGAAACTGCAACCTAGAGATGATTGTCACTTAGAATTGTATTAACTCAACCCTTATATTCATTGAGTCATGTATTCAGTTGGACAGTTAATGATTAATGGAATGAAAACAGTCGACCCCTATGGATTAAATAAAGAGTTTGGTTTGAAGTTGAAAACTCCCAAGTTCAACAAGAAACATCTGAAGAAGGCTGGAGGTCACATCAACCGAAATGTTGGGTATATAACAATAAAGATGAAGACAATGGTCGAATAATCCAAATAAATTAAATTATCAAGCCTCATCTAAAAAATTCAGAGACAAGGCTTTATAAAAAAAAAAATCCTAATAATGAATTGGTTTTGCAAAACAGCCTATTCAATCAAGCCTCTGGAACCAGAATGTTAACTACTGCAAATTATATGATGGGGGTTCTGCACACTAAACTTATAATTTGGGGATATGGTGCCCATTTATGACTTTTTTTTTTTTTTTTTTTTCTGTTGTGAAAGACAAACAACATTTTTTTAAAAACTTATTTTTACTTATTCTGCACAGATGACGAAAATTTGACCCAATCTTAAGTTCAAGCCAATCAAATTGAAAAAGATTATAAAATCAAAATGAAAAGTATTTATTTTCTTTTATCAATTTTCCAAAGTTCAGTAAACAAAGAAGGTGAAAATATTCCTCTTTACATAAAAGTATTTAAACAATATTAAGACAAAGCATTAAATGATATAAGATTGATCTGGAGAGAAGAATAGCACATCATTATCTATATTTACTTATCTATTTATTTACAATTTTAATATAAATTCTCTAAACAGAAAGTGCAAAACATGAGGAGATATGAATAAACCCCTTGGTAAAAGATGCCAAGATTCAAAGAACATGGTATTCATAAATTCAAAGAAAACAGACCATTGTTATTATAGCATGTTCAAGCCTTACTGGGTGCAGTTAATTCTCTTCTCAGTTTGACTGAAATTGAATGTGTGATCTGACAACAGATATCATATTCTAAAATCAGTCACATTCACTTCCTCTCTCAAAATCAAAAGTGATTATAATGATGAAACCCTCTCAAGGTTGACAATGTGAGTAGCAGCCATTTGCTATTCTTACTAATTGAGCAATAATGTAGTTATAAGAATGGATCACCAATCCACTTTCATCAAGTTCTATAAGTAAGTAAAGTTGTCAAGGTGGCCTAAAGTCGGTATCAGTCAGACCAAGGGAATCTATCCCCTTTTCACTAGCTCTAGACCAAGGAGATTGTTTTGGCATCTGAGGTGGAGTGCTACATTTACCATCAGCTCCTCACTTTATCATAGAGATCCCAGTGTAACTCATGTGCTGAGTTGGCAAGGGCCAGTATTGAACACAGAACCTTGTGTTTCCTAGTCGAAGGTTCTATTGACTGAGCTAAACGAAAACTATTTTAAAAATATATCTGGCAATGAGACAGTAGAGAATATGGACTTATACCTGTCAGGATGAGCATTAGTTTTAAATGAAGATAACTTCTAATTCACCAATTCAATTTTCTTTATTTCTAACTATTACTTTTTTGTATTAAAAAGCAATATGCACTGCACTATCTAAGAGAAGGATGTCATTTAATAAGTTTGATCCAAGGCCAGAAATATGGAATACCCAGTGAGAATCAAACTCACTAACATTAATTATGTTACAAAAGGCCCAGACAAAAGAATGGTGCTAAAGAAGACCTGACAGTCAAATTTGGATTTCATAGTAAATAGAAACAAATGACAATTTCACTCTGAATACATTTAGTTTTATAGATGAAACTTGGGATGGGGAATAATTTAGAAATATTTTTACAGAGACTAAAACATTAGATTATTTAACTGGCTACATCCAAAGTAGAAATCTATAAATACAAAATGGGGGGTGGGGGCTTTTGAAATGTTTCTATCAAATTTTATCTTCAAAAGTTTTTATTCTAATTTACTATACTCATGTTTTACCATATATAGTTATTTACCAATTGGACACAAGGCCACTAATATGAATCCCCCATTAAGGATCAAACTCACTACTCAATAGTAATGATTGCAAGAACAGTTGGTTAACAATTACTTGATAGTAAGGCATCTTATTGGATATGAAGGACAAACTAAAGATACTGAGAGTTTGATGAGCATAACTACAGCAAGGGTAAATATTTCAAAATATTTCAGATTTCTTTCATCAAAGTATTAACAAAGATTCTAAAAAGATAATCTAGTTTTAAATAGAAATTTTATTCTAATACACATCATTGAAATTATACTATCCACACTACTTATCCCCTCCCCCCAAAAAAATTAACAGTTGTAAAGATAACTCTGAAAATCTCAGAAAACAAATTGATAACATAATGAAGTATGCTAGATACAAAGACATATTAAAAGTTAAACCCCTAACCAGTCATCAAATTTATTTACAATAAGGTCACTAATTATATCCCATGTTTTTATTTGCCTTTTGAAATTCAACAGACACTAAATACAGACAGGATTTTGATTTATTTACTAAAATTCTGAAAACAATAAGTTAAAGAATTAGAACAATGATATTAGAATGGGGAGGAAATCAAGCATACCTAGTATAATAACAGTTAATCACAAAGTTAAAATAGAGGAGATAACAGAAAAATTAAAAGTAAAAATTAAGTTTATAAGTTCCAAAAATCCAATCTGAATTGTCCACCTGGCTGAGAGGGTTAAGATGTCAAGTCAAATATCATAGTAGACTACCACTTGGAGGTTGTGAGTTCATCCCTGATTCAAGTTCCAAATACTAAATAAATATTGATTCTATCTGCCACACACAACCATCAAAATTGGAAAATTTGACATCAGCAATTGAAAACAAAGAGAGGGGAAGGGTTAGGAGGAGTAGATGTTGTTGTCAAGTTTTTTTGTCTTTTTACCTGCTTTCAAGTTGCACACAATTTAAGAGATAGAAAAAAATAAATGTCAATTTTTCTATTTGCTTTGGAAATAAGAAAACAAAGCCAGGGGACTTTATCTTGTTTTTCAAAATCATTCAAGATTTAAAAACTTTTCAATGAAACAATGATGATACATTTTTTATAGTCTTATTTTTTTTATTATTATTTTAAATATATTTTATGCAGATTTTGTTTGCGCTACACAAATTGATAGGAACAGCAGTGCAATCAGACTCAAACTGATGAATAAAAAAAAAAGTCTTTTTTAAGTCTTCAATTCTTATCGAACAAAGATTTAGAAAAAAACCTTTCCTAATATGCTTTTTCCCCACTGCACAAATGGCATAAATAAAACTCAAAAAGAAATATTGTAACTTTGATGATTAAAAACTTTCCAGACACAAAAAGAAGAGAGAAATGGCAAGTGTTAAACTGACCATATTCTCTGAGATTTCCACCGAGATTCCAATCATGTTAAAGACTTCAAGACACTGAAGATTTCATATCAGATGAAAGCCATTCAAATCTATTAAGCAGATTTTAAGTAGCATATAAAGTATGGTTTATGAAGAGATTATCTATATGAGAGTATTAAAGTGATACTCATTAAATCTGGATTCCGGATAAAAACCTACACTTCCTACCAAAGGACAGACAAGAATATCATATTGCAATAAGTTGATCTTTAAGGGAACGGGGGGGGGGGGGTACTGATTGGTTGTAATATCTTCACAGGGCATGTTTTTGGTGGGGGAGTTGCAGAATAGTTAGAAGCAGATAAGTACTGCAGTTTAATTTTAGTAAATTCCATGTAGTGTTACCTTAACTCTCTCCCATCAAATTTCAATGAACAACAGTTGGGAATACAAATTTTAAGACCGAGAAAACTTACAATTGATTTTATATAACGTTCTTCCAAAATAAAAGGAAAGAGAAAGAAAAAAAGGAAAAAACAATTCCATTTGGTTTGATCACTGAATACAAAATGGCTAAAAGTGGCACCGATTATTTTGAAAAGTTTGCTTCCTTCTCGATTTAAATAGATAAATATTTTTTGGAAGAAATGATGCATTTGATTCAACATTAGGCAAAATTTTAAATCTTGATACAGGTCATAATCTAAACAAATTTCTTTTTAGAGAAAATTGATGTTTAAACATGTTTTTTTTTTTTAAATTGATATTTCAGAAGAATGATTTTAGTGCAAGTTTAAAAAAAAAAAAAATAGTCACCCAGTTTCTTTGATTATAATCAAGAAACTTGGTGAGTAATGTGGTTGTATTTGATTCCACTCACTTCAGACACCATGATAGTCAGATCCAGATTGTCAAAACATACACAATTTTCCAGATCCCCCTGTCCCATAAAGAAAGGCACAATACAAACTTCAACCCATTGCACCCAATTAATTTCTGCACTTATAAAGAAATGAACTATTAAGGACTAATAAACATCATTGAATTTTTGGATGTTTCACTAAAATTTTACAGTGGTTCTTCAAGTTGACACTCCAAATGATCCTCTTTTTCAACTTTAGCCAAAGGGAAATGAAAGAGTGTTACCTCCTGCCGGTTTTTGTTATCATGACTGGACAGAAGAGGATAAAATAAGCTGAACTTTTGCATGCAGTTTATAACAAGCAAACTAAAAATACCATCAATTACACTACAGGAATAGTCTCACAACATTCAGATTTCATTTTACCTTTCACTGTCATATACAGGGTTTATAGATATGAGAGCGAGAGAGAGAGAGAGAGAGAGAGAGAGAGAGAGAGAGTGAGCGAGAGAGAGAGAGTGAGCGAGAGAGAGAGAGAGCGAGAGAGAGAGAGAGAGAGAGCGAGAGAGTGAGCGAGAGAGAGCAGAGAGAGAGAGAGAGAGAGAGAGAGAGAGAGAGAGAGCGCGAGAGAGAGCGAGAGAGAGAGAGCTAGCTTGGCCAAGACATTACAATATCCCACTTTTAGACTTTGAAAAAGTAAATCCCCTTTCCATAGAGATGTTATAAACAACCCAGCAGGGTGCTATTTCAACTGGTACTATGTAGCACATAATTACCTGCCTCATGGAGAGAATATTGGTATTGCCAAGTAATTCAATTGACCAAGGGATGCCATGAGGAATTTTCCAATGGCTTTCCAATGATCATCTTAAGAACAGTCAGGGATTCTTTTTAACTTAGGAATTTTACATTATTGATAGAATTTCAACTTAGAAAACCAGGAGAGATATTAGCTCAAATCATTAATTAATGAAAAAATGGTTTGAAAATCTCATATATGAATATTTTGTTTGGAACTATTTTCAAACTAGTAAAAGTATGTGGTTAGAAAAAAAAATTAATTTGAGTTGAATAAAAAACACATATGCATAAACACACACAAGTATATGGATGATATAAAGTAGATTTTGTACAATAATTTCATAAGATATGAACAAAGTCTGGATGAGAAACTAAAACATCATGCAAAATCATACTATCACCTCTGGAAAGTCATGGTCAGTATTTGGTAAAACAGTAATGATTAGATTCCTTATAATTTCTTTCAAAGCAAATTAACTGTTAATTCATCAAATCTAAAACACTAAATCAAAACTAAAACACAACCCAATTGGGAGAATAAAAAATGTTAAACTTTTACATAATAATCTTTGGTCTTATTCTGTAAAAATAATAATAAAGTTGAATTATTTGAAAATGGAGACTATCCATTGCATCATGCCCATTTTCTCACTCATTATGAATTAGTATTTTTCTTTTCTTTATTTCTTTAAAAGCCAAAAAACATTTAAAATCAGATCAAAAGCCAATCTTCAATGAACTGATCAATTCTTGAGAATCAAGGGGAAACATTTTGATTGAATTAATCCCAAACTCCAAATTTTATTTGAATAAATCAGCATAATCAACCATTAAAGATGGCTGTTTGATATTTTTAAAAAAAGAAAACAATTAAATAAAAATAAAAACCAAACTATTTACAAAAGTAGAAGGCATTTTGGGATATGCCAGTTGTTCCATTATCACATTCCCAAAAGTAAATTGAATAAAAATGACAAGTGCTGATTGGGAGAGAAATTCTAAATTAAGTCCAAGTAAGCAAATTTACAATACAAATTCCAGTTCTCTACATAATTCCTGAAAATCCATTTCCTTTTCGGAAAATTGCAGAGTGTAGTTTCCTGAAAGCAGCAGGAATTATCTAAAAGTAATTAAAGTTAAAATTAATTCTATATTTTTCTTATGTACTTTCCCTCTAGGCAATTGTTCTAGTCCCTACAACTGCCAGTCTTAAAATCCAACCAAAGTGTTAATTACTAAATGTCTATGAGGAGAAAAAAAATAAATGAATAGATAAAATTAACCCTTTTAAACAAACAATATCCCAAAAAGTCAATGTTTAGATATTACTGATTTTCAGTTGATGAAAATATAAAAACACAAACAGAAAAAAAGGCGAAGAAATTATATGCAATATAATTACAGAGAAAAGCTGAAAATAACAGTTCAAATCAAGAAATGAGGCTTTGAAATTTTAAATCTCCTTTCAGTCTTTTTCCCCAAAAACATTTTTAGAATATATCAGGATTAAAATCTATTGCTAAAAACACCCTTAATCTAACTCGTGTGTGTGTGTGTGTGTGTATATACACACACAAATGTGTGCGTGGTGAGAGAGACATGACTGCCAATTACAATAGATGATAGCCGTCTTTACCACCTGATAAATAACCAATTCAATTTGTGAAAAATATAGAAGATGTGTAAGATAAGGTAGTAAGTCATCTGTATATCATTAGATTATAGCGACATATGCTTGTACAAAACATGCCACTGTCTGGGTCTACATAGCTACAGCACAGTGACAAGCATAGCAATATAACTGGTAACTATACAAACCACAGGTTTTATTTAAGAGTACCTTCTCTTAGACTTTTCATGTTAAAGGATACCTACAAACCAGCAGAGGTTTGATGCTGGAGCTTCCTTCACCAGTTTTGATTTTGGAGTTAACTTCTCCTAGAAGGGTTGCCTTCACCACAGCTTTGTCATTAAACTAGAGTCCCTTCTATCCCATAAACAGCCTCCCCCCGCCTCAGCCACAACAACAAGATCCAAGGGAAAGCAGAGTTTTACATTTGTAAATAGCTTGGCTATAGGATTTTTTTTCCAGAAGGAAGTCAATGTTGACAGTCAATGTTTGTAGGGATTCCACACACTGGATATGAATACAAATCCTTTGGTCTTGAGATGAATTTTTAGTATAGGAAACAAGAAAAACATTAACAAAGTTAGGTGTGTATGGGAGGGTGCTGCACTTACACAATCCTGTGTTTCACTAAAAACCACTGATCAAAAAGTATCATGAATTGGCACAAACTCATCTCTATGTCATTTCCTAATACAAGTCGTTCAGCTGTGCATACATGTTCATTAAGATTTAAAGATTCAGCCTTGATACTTTTCAATCACACTTCCTTTTAAAGAAAAAAGAAAAGTCAAAAGAAAAAAAAATATTTTAAAATTCTACAAAATACAAATTTTCACAAGTACAGCACATAGATTGAAAAATGAGAGAAAAGATAATTCTACTGACTAAACACACCTGACTCTCATGCATAATTAGAATTTCATCAATATCTCTCCTCTTCCCATCCCCCATTCTTCAACTGATGTACGCTTTCAGTTTCATTTTAGTGACTTACAGTCAATCCAGTAATAATCAATTCATAAGAGTTTTACATAAGAGACACAAAACACAATGGTAATGATACTAGCATTTTGAATATGACATACAAGAAGCTGGAAAGTGATTCAAGTGAAAAGGTCAAAGTTCTCAATTTGAAAAGAATGAAAAATGCTCAGGTTGATATGATAAGAAAGAATCTATATTACAGAACTTTTATCATAATATCTATCAATTTAAAAGCTGTGGTTGCTAATTTTGTTGGTCTGCTCATGACAAAAGTGTTATGTAATAAAACAGAAAGAGAGGAATAGGGTACTGTGAACATAAAGACACAAAAATGTTTTTCTTTTAATAGCATCAATACTATTACTACTACTGTTGCTATTTAAAAAAAAGAAAGAAAAAGAAACTATAACTGTTTAAAAAATGATATTGCAGTGTTTTGAAAAAAATATCAATGCCTTACTTTTTCATCTAAATGTTGTATTTTCTTTAAAATTTTCATTACATTTTAACTGAACAGATGATTAATTGGATTAGGAATTTAGAGCTCAAAAACAATTTAAAAAGAGAAAAAATATTCAGAGATTTTAAATATTCAAATAAAAATACATTGAATAGATATAAACAATCCTATAATTTTAGGGTACTACAGTGTAAATATGCCATGATTTGAACCTACAAAGATTATTTGAACATCAGTGTCACACATTTAGACACACAGACAGCATCCAATAATGAGTTATATATTGTAAACTGAACCCATATTTTATAGCTTTTTAAAAAATTTTTTTTCCATTAATGAAAAGAACGAAACAAATTTTTAAAAATGAAAGAAATAAAAGTAATTTTCAATTATAATGGCCTAAATACATAGAAAAATATTTAAAATGAAAGTAGGCTATGCCAATTAAACAACCAAATTATCTAACATTAATTTTTTATTTTTTGTTGCATGTAAACAATTTTTTTGGACACTACATTTTTAGAAACATCTCCAATTCTGCACAGTTTATTCAAATAAATATCAGAATTTTTTTTCCAAGTTCTGATTTAAGTTTAGAATTTTAAATAATTCAAATTTTTATAAAACTGAATTTCAGATGTAGAAGTTTAAATCTAATAATTAAAAAATAATTTGAATAAAGTTTCTTCGAAAGAATAGAAAACAGATTTTGAAAAACAAATTCTGAAATTGTGGATATTTTTTTAATGGCATCTAACAAACAATTTATTTTTTAAATCCAAAATTCTTATTCATTTTTGTTTGATTTTTCTTTTTAATATTTGGTACTTGAAAATCTGAGAGCTTGCAGTGTGTGTGTGTGAGACCAAAATATTCAATTACAAGGNAGATAGGTTAATTGAGTAGTGAGAAACTTGTTATGATAATGGGGAAAGCTTTATGTTACCATAACAAGTGATATACAAAAGAACTAATAGTGTGTGTGTGTGTGTGTGTGTGTGTGTGTATATATATAATATATATATATATATATATATATATATATATATATTGCATCTAACGTAGGTGCATAGTACTACAGCCATGGTGATTCATAGCCACATATTCTTCTTCCATGCAACAAAGAGGATTGGAAAATGTTTGTCTACATTTTGAATGATACAAGATTTATTCATTGCAAGTTTTTTTTATTTTTATAATGGGCTATGATGTTTAATACCCAGACTTCCTCTTTCTCAAGTGGGGGGTTGAACCTGCTGTGTTTTTTTTTTTTGTCAGAGTAACTTACTTTTAGATAGACTGCCTCATAGAACTAAAGGGCTCCACCCGTGCTGCTATTTAATCTACAACCATGAAGAAATATGGATTTGTGCATTTCCTACAAAGTTCAAGTGAATGTAACATATTTGGTTAAAACTGGAATTCTATTTGCTGATTTCATCTTTCATTCCTTAATTATAAAATGTTTTTCCCATGCCAGAATACATTTGACCAATAACAGCTCACTTTGAAGGTTATTATATGGTTGCCTATTTCCCACCAGTTATCAGTGTGTGAGTTCATTCAAAAAGCAAAATGCTGATTTTGAAACTGAAACCTGAACATGAAAAATTGATGCAACACAATCTTGCACATTTAATTTTCCTTTTTATTTAGATTTATGTCATTTTAAGTTAAGCTGGATAAATATCCACAGCCCACAAAAGTTCCCTCATTAATTTCTTAGTGTTGATTTGATGAAACCTAAAAGTTCAGAACATGGATGAACTGAAAGGCAACACAAAACAAATAGAAAGATTCAAAAATATTTGCAGAACTGTGGAGAGTCTTATTTCAGTGTTGGTCTCAATGTTTCTATCTTCAGAAACAAAATTCATCCACAAAGAAACCAATACATCTGCATGAATTTCTTTTATTGGACTGATTTTGTTTGTAAATTTTAATATATATATATTATATATATATGTTGTATTAAACATGATGGACATTTTATGCCTAACAAGTTTCTTAATCTGGACAGTTTTTTAACATTAGGGTGGAGTTAGTTGATAAGTCCACCAAAGCTTTCATCCCTAGTACTTTCAGCACTTTGTAGTGCCATCATCAGGGGTAGATGTAATCAAGTTGATTTCTGGTTCTTTTTAACATGCAAGGGTGTTAAACGAACCGAGTAGTGGTAGAAGAAATAAGTAGGAGAAGGAATTCGCAGGAATTACATGAAAGGTTGAGGGGAATAGGGAAGGAGAATTGGTTGGAAATACATACATTTTATATATATATATAATATTATATATATATATATATATATGTGTGTGTGTGTGTGTGTGTTGTGCCATGTATGTGTCTTAATGATAGACACAGGAAAATACTTCTGACTCTTAAAAGGCAGATTTCATATGCTGACACTTAATTTTCCGTGTGTTCCTTTTACAATTATATGCTTTGTTTTTTTATATAAACTTGTGTTGGCAGATTTCAAGACAGGAATCCAGACATGTGGCTTTTCATCTATTTACACTTTGATGACAGCAGTATCAAAGTCTTCTGATAACAATTATTTTATTCCTTCATCTACAAGTTCATCTGCATATAAAGGAAGCTGGAATTATTTCACAGCTTACAAAGATCTAAGAAGCAAATAAGCACAATGGCTTCTTTGCAAAAGTGTAAAATACACCATTAATTGACTGTGATCATAATAATTAACAAAATGGCAAATTCTCTTTGAGAATTCTCTCATATATTTTGTGTTCGTTTATAAGATATACAATCGTGTGGATAATGGTTATCGTCATGGGAAATGGACAGGGAGATTAGTTCAAATCCTGGACATGGCTGTTTGAATTTCACATAGCGATAATGCTCTTGGGGAAGGTATGTAAAACAACTACTCTCCCTCCACCTATAAGTAAATAGTAGTGCAGACTGGCTCTTTAACAACCAGTCTAAGAGAAGGAAAACTGAATTCAAACCTGTTAAACTGCTTAAAAATTGACCGTCAAATCCAGCTTGTGCAGGAAAGGGAGGGGGGGGTAAATACATATACAATCTTGAAAAAATTCTAAGCTGTTTCATTTATATAAAATTCATTCAATTGTAACACATTTGACAGAATATGGTGAGGCATTGTAGCATGAAACTGTCATAAAATAGACTAACAACTTTAACCCAATCACCTTGGGGACAATATATATCAGAATCTATAAATAGAATCAATTTGGTAGGAGAGTTATTTTCGTCATCTCTTCTCTTAAAGAAAAAAGAAAAGTCAAAAGAAAAAAAAATATTTTAAAAGTCTACAAAATACAAATTTTCACAAGTACAGCACATAGATTGAAAAATGAGAGAAAAGATAATTCTACTGACTAAACACACCTGACTCTCATGCATAATTAGAATTTCATCAATATAATCTCCCTCTTCCCATCCCCCATTCTTCAACTGATGTACGCTTTCAGTTTCATTTTAGTGACTTACAGTCAATCCAGTAATAATCAATTCATAAGAGTTTTACATAAGAGACACAAAACACAATGGTAATGATACTAGCATTTTGAATATGACATACAAGAAGCTGGAAAGTGATTCAAGTGAAAAGGTCAAAGTTCTCAATTTGAAAAGAATGAAAAATGCTCAGGTTGATATGATAAGAAAGAATCTATATTACAGAACTTTTATCATAATATCTATCAATTTAAAAGCTGTGGTTGCTAATTTTGTTGGTCTGCTCATGACAAAAGTGTTATGTAATAAAACAGAAAGAGAGGAATAGGGTACTGTGAACATAAAGACACAAAATGTTTTTTCTTTTAATAGCATCAATACTATTACTACTACTGTTGCTATTAAAAAAAAGAAAGAAAAAAGAAACTATAACTGTTTAAAAAATGATATTGCAGTGTTTTGAAAAAAAATATCAATGCCTTACTTTTTCATCTAAATGTTGTATTTTCTTTAAAATTTTCATTACATTTTAACTGAACAGATGATTAATTGGATTAGGAATTTTTCAAAACAATTTAAAAAAGAAAAAAATATTCAGAGATTTTAAATATTCAAATAAAAAATACATTGAATAGATATAAACAATCCTATAATTTAGGGTACTACAGTGTAAATATGCCATGATTTGAACCTACAAAGATTATTTGAACATCAGTGTCACACATTTAGACACACAGACAGCATCCAATAATGAGTTATATATTGTAAACTGAACCCATATTTTATAGCTTTTAAAAAATTTTTTTCCATTAATGAAAAGAACGAAACAAATTTTTAAAAATGAAAGAAATAAAAGTAATTTTCAATTATAAATGGCCTAAATACATAGAAAAATATTTTAAAATGAAAGTAGGCTATGCCAATTAAACAACCAAATTATCTAACATTAATTTTTATATTTTTTGTTGCATGTAAACAATTTTTTGGACACTACATTTTTAGAAACATCTCCAATTCTGCACAGTTTATTCAAATAAATATCAGAATTTTTTCCAAGTTCTGATTTAAGTTTAGAATTTTAAATAATTCAAATTTTTATAAAACTGAATTTCAGATGTAGAAGTTTAAATCTAATAATTAAAAAAATAATTTGAATAAAGTTTCTTCGAAAGAATAGAAAACAGATTTTGAAAAACAAATTCTGAAATTGTGGATATTTTTTTAATGGCATCTAACAAACAATTTATTTTTTAAATCCAAAATTCTTATTCATTTTTGTTTGATTTTTCTTTTTAATATTTGGTACTTGAAAATCTGAGAGCTTGCAGTGTGTGTGTGTGAGACCAAAATATTCAATTACAAGGAGATAGGTTAATTGAGTAGTGAGAAACTTGTTATGATAATGGGGAAAGCTTTATGTTACCATAACAAGTGATATACAAAAGAACTAATAGTGTGTGTGTGTGTGTGTGTGTGTATATATATATATATATATATATATATTGCATCTAACGTAGGTGCATAGTACTACAGCCATGGTGATTCATAGCCACATATTCTTCTTCCCATGCAACAAAGAGGATTGGAAAATGTTTGTCTACATTTTGAATGATACAAGATTTATTCATTGCAAGTTTTTTTTATTTTTTATAATGGGCTATGATGTTTAATACCCAGACTTCCCTCTTTCTCAAGTGGGGGGTTGAAACCTGCTGTGTTTTTTTTTTTTTTGTCAGAGTAACTTACTTTTAGATAGACTGCCTCATAGAACTAAAGGGCTCCACCCGTGCTGCTATTTAATCTACAACCATGAAGAAATATGGATTTGTGCATTTCCTACAAAGTGTCAAGTGAATGTAAACATATTTGGTTAAAACTGGAATTCTATTTGCTGATTTCATCTTTCATTCCTTAATTATAAAATGTTTTTCCCATGCCAGAATACATTTGACCAATAACAGCTCACTTTGAAGGTTATTATATGGTTGCCTATTTCCCACCAGTTATCAGTGTGTGAGTTCATTCAAAAAGCAAAATGCTGATTTTGAAACTGAAACCTGAACATGAAAAATTGATGCAACAAAATCTTGCACATTTAATTTTCCTTTTTATTTAGATTTATGTCATTTTAAGTTAAGCTGGATAAATATCCACAGCCCACAAAAGTTCCCCTCATTAATTTCTTAGTGTTGATTTGATGAAACCTAAAAGTTCAGAACATGGATGAACTGAAAGGCAACACAAAACAAATAGAAAGATTCAAAAATATTTGCAGAACTGTGGAGAGTCTTATTTCAGTGTTGGTCTCAATGTTTCTATCTTCAGAAACAAAATTCATCCACAAAGAAACCAATACATCTGCATGAATTTCTTTTATTGGACTGATTTTGTTTGTAAATTTTAATATATATATATATATATATATGTTGTATTAAACATGATGGACATTTTATGCCTAACAAGTTTCTTAATCTGGACAGTTTTTTAACATTAGGGTGGAGTTAGTTGATAAGTCCACCAAAGCTTTCATCCCTAGTACTTTCAGCACTTTGTAGTGCCATCATCAGGGGTAGATGTAATCAAGTTGATTCCTGGTTCTTTTTAACATACAAGGTGGTTAAACGAACCGAGTAGTGGTAGAAGAAATAAGTAGAAGGAATTCGCAGGAATTACATGAAAGGTTGAGGGGAATAGGGGAAGGAGAATTGGTTGGAAATACATACATTTTATATATATATATATATATATATATATATATATATATATATGTATGTGTGTGTGTGTGTGTGTGTGCGCATGTATGTGTCTTAATGATAGACATAGGAAAATACTTCTGACTCTTAAAAGGCAGATTTCATATGCTGACACTTAATTTTCCGTGTGTTCCTTTTACAATTATATGCTTTGTTTTTTTTATATAAACTTGTGTTGGCAGATTTCAAGACAGGAATCCAGACATGTGGCTTTTCATCTATTTACACTTTGATGACAGCAGTATCAAAGTCTTCTGATAACAATTATTTTATTCCTTCATCTACAAGTTCATCTGCATATAAAGGAAGCTGGAATTATTTCACAGCTTACAAAGATCTAAGAAGCAAATAAGCACAATGGCTTCTTTGCAAAAAGTGTAAAATACACCATTAATTGACTGTGATCATAATAATTAACAAAATGGCAAATTCTCTTTGAGAATTCTCTCATATATTTTGTGTTCGTTTATAAGATATACAATCGGGTATAATGGTTATCGTCATGGGAAATGGACAGGGAGATTAGTTTAAATCCTGGACAAGGCTGTTTGAATTTCACATAGCGATAATGCTCTTGGGGAAGGTATGTAAAACAACTACTCTCCCTCCACCTATAAGTGAATAGTAGTGCAGACTTGGCTCTTTAACAACCAGTCTAAGAGAAGGAAAACTGAATTCAAACCTGTTAAACTGCTTAAAAATTGACCGTCAAATCCAGCTTGTGCAGGAAAGGGGGGGGGGTAAATACATATACAATCTTGAAAAAATTCTAAGCTGTTTCATTTATATAAAATTCATTCAATTGTAACACATTTGACAGAATATGGTGAGGCATTGTAGCATGAAACTGTCATAAAATAGACTAACAACTTTAAACCCAATCACCTTGGGGACAATATATATCAGAATCTATAAATAGAATCAATTTGGTAGGAGGAGTTATTTTTCTGTCAGCCAGGAATTTTCTTCATCTAAGTAGATACTACAATCAATATAATGACATAATTCTTTGAAATCACTTAGTAAAAGAGAAAAATTGCTTGCTCTACAGAATAAACAAAAAGTCAAAGATTGTGCAGAGTTCTGGATGGGTGTGAAGAGAAATGAGCCATAAGGTATGACACACAATTGATTCTAAATTCAGTTGAAGAAATACTAAGAAAAACAAAGCAATTTTATCCAATTGTAAACACAAAAAGTGTGAAGATAATTGTTTGAGATAGAAGAGAAGACATTGTAATAAGAGGGGAAAATAATGCATTAGGAGAAGAAACAAAAAAATTGTTTAGATAATAAAGAAAAATGTTTAGACCTTCAGAAACAATTATATATATATATATATATATATATATATATATATATTACTTAGCTACATTTACTAAATGCAACATGTACTTGAAGAAAACTGAAGAATGTAGTTTGGGAATAAATTTAGGTTCAAATTTAGCTATTCCGGTAACAAGATACAAAAGGTTTCTGCACGTTATAATATTATCAGGATTCATACTTCATATTTAATGATCCCCATGTTTTAGAATTCATACCATAAAATACAAGACAAATAAAACATAAAAATTTGAAAAAGTAAACCTAATATAAAGTTCAATAGGAAAAAAAAAACATTGATTCCTAAGTAAATGTTTTCAAATCAATCAGCCTTCTAGTTTCATTCAGTAAAAGAAATGATAGATATACAAACAAGAGAGACACACAGACTTTACTCTGCGAAATAAAGAGAAAAGACAATATGAATTTATTCAGGTTTAATTAAGAAAACCATATTGTCAACTATTGAATTTTCTTTCAAACATAAATAACTGATAGATTACTTCACAATATCTCCAATAACCCAAGAGTTATTTGAAATGAGTTGTTGTTGGTCACTCCAAAGGTGGAAGGAGAGAATATCAAAATTAGAGAGTCCACTTAATTGTGAATTGTGGAACAACAGATTTTCTGATAAAGGAAAGAAAACCACTGTATCTCAATTAATATAGGTTATTAGGGCTGAATTTTCTTTTTTTTCTTATCTATATTGCAAGGTGATTTATGTGAAAGATTAAAAAAGAAATAGATCAATCCACAAACAATGCAATACAGTATCTTCATTAAATGGGTTATTGTAAAATAGGAAACATCAATTCAGAGAAAGATGATCATTCAGCCTAAATAGTTCTCCAGTTATCTATTTATAATTGTTTGAACAAAACACATACTTTTTTTTGGAAACTGGAAAAATAAATAAAAACTAAAGAACAACAAATCCTGAAAAGAATTAAACAATGCATGATCAAGTTGCTGTCTAACATGGATCCTATTGAAGATACCTGGGCCATTTCAAATTGTAAAATAAAGAAAATGTCTAGAAAACCTTTGACAAAAGATTTGCTTGAGTGAAGCTAGATCAGTTTCCATAAAATCCAAGATTTGAGAAATTTCATAGTTAAAGTAATAAAAACTTAAATTTACTAAAAGAAGAGAACGGTTTAATCTATATAAAGAAATATTCTTAAATTGTCTAGTCGTTTGTTTGAAAAATTTAGACATTTCCTCTTTATTATGTCTTTGTTTGGTTTGTTTCATAGCATATCAACTTCTTATAGAGTTATTTAATGCTGAAATTTGAAAATGTTTGAATATGACTGTAACTTTATATTTTCAACTTTACATTGCAATGCCCATTTTTCCCTTCAGAATTGCACTTTTTTAACTTTTGAAAATTATCATTTGTTTGCACATCGAATACAAATAATCTGCATACACAGTTATATATCATATCAAACCAAATATTCCTATGTAATGCTAATAATCTATACATAATTATATACTTTAAGTAACTATTCTATTTAATAATCATTTGTTTGCACAGTTATATGGTTTAAAGTATTCCTATAAAAAAAATAATGATTTTCAAGTAATTATATGGTCTTAAATAACTAATAATAATAATCTTTAGTAAATAGAGCTTCAAGTAAATATTCATAATACAAATAATTTGCACAGAGTTATACATATTCAAGTATTTCTATCTAATGCAAGTAATTTTCCAACATATCTATGACTCATAGATGGGACCCTAACAAGTACTACCACTCCAGGCCAGAGTGGACCTGAGGGTAATGGCAATGAAGGGTAGGCCACACTCCTCCTCACCAGATGCAGTTATACTCAGGACACTCCTAGAGAGGAGAGCAGTCTTTACCCCTCTTCAGAGGGTAGTTAAGATTTTGCTAAGCTCCACTTAGTATAAATGGATAATTGACCATAGGTCAATCATTATTATTTGTACAATAGACACCTGACTGCCATTAACCGTATCTTACATGTGTGTGTGTGTGTGTGTGTGTATATGTATGTGTATATATATATATATATATATATATATATATATATATAAATAAAAATAAATCACCATTACCACACCTCTCACTTCTGTTATCCTTCACACCGATTAGATGAAGAAACAAAAACACCCAGAGTGATTCAGACAATGACTTCTATTCAAAATCAAAGAATAAAGAAAGATAACTAAAAACAAAAATATTGGCTCTGCTGGTTGCATGACAGTTTTGTTCTGGGGATAATCTATTGAGGAAGAAAATTCCAAGAGAAATAGACCTGTATAACATGATTCTTAGAGTTGCCTATCAATGTCATTTCTGAGAAACAGAGACTTGCCATATGTTACTTTCCACCACCAACCACAGTCCAAATGCTTGTTGGCAGACAACAAATGCCAAAATGGATATTCAATGCAAGAGGGAGAAACTGAATTCTTTAAGAATTTCATATTGATTTTTAACTGGCACATGCCATGAGTAATTGCTCAAGATAAGACAGTCAGTCGACCTTTACAATCCAAAGCAAAGGCTAAAAATCTGCTGCTGTTTTATGGTCTGTTATCAAATGTGGCTTGTAGCAGCGTCCATGGCATATGTATTAAACCTTATGATGCATCTTATTGCATACTGAGGTTGAAAGGCTTAGGAGAATTGTGCTTGTTTCAGATGAAAATAATAACCATTAAATTTAATGTATTAAGTTATAAATCTATATTGAATTGAAAATCTTTTACTTTTGATATTCTGGACACTGCTGGTGAAGCAAGGACCAACTCACAAGTGATGTTTTCCTATGTACACCTACATATGGACACATATGTAGGCTGAATAGCAAAAACATCTATCAGCTCTGTGTAGATTCTGGATGTTGTGCAGAAGACCTGCCAGGAGTGATGACCAATAGGGACAAGTGGTAAGAGAGAGTCATAGGAACCCATGCTATCAGCACAACATGATCATGATGATGATCTTGTCTTTTCAGATGGCATTTTTAATTTAAAAGCCAATCCAATGGACAAAATTATTTGCATTGATTTGAAAATGATTTTTGATTTGATTAATCACCATTTCAGTAACAATGCCCAAAAAATATATATTTTCGAAGAAAAAGTTAGCCCTAGAATTATTACATTTTTTGTTATAAAAGAAAAAAAAAAAGAAACAAACAAAAGCTCTCAATTTTATAAATGAAGTTTTGTCCAGACAAAGCTTCATACTTCTTTAGAATTTATTCACCTGCCATCAATTACAGAATTTATTAAACAAAAATTTAAAAAAAAAAAAAAAAAAAAATCAACTTTGTCTTTGATCATTGAAATTAATCAGATTATAAATAAGAGAAAAACTGTTAATCTTTACAACACAGGCATTTTATTTGAATGAGGTTAGGAAGAATTCATTTGTCAATTTGATCAACTCTAGAAACAATGATAAGCAACTTTTGTCTATTTATCTACTTAGACATATGCTTTCCTAATGCTTCTAAGCCTCAAAAGATATTTTCAAACTAAAGCTGTTTTGGGACATCTAAACAAATTTGAAATAAAAATTACAAAATGAAATTACATCACTCTAAAAAATAGATTAGTAAAAAATAAAAATAAAATATATATAAAAAATTAAAAAATAAAAAATAATAATAAAGTAGAAGAAATATTAATAGAAACTATAATCCTAAATTTGCATACTGGAATATGAAAGAAAATTATTTCAAATTCAAAAAATTAAAACTATTTTGAATAAATATTTGGAAATATTTCAATTTTTGAAAATTATCCAGCTAATAGATTTCTACAGATTTTGATATTGAAATTCTCAACTTATTCCTCAGGTTATTCTTGTGAATATTTGGCATTTTCAGTGTTGTAGGAACCACAAAATGCCATTGGCATTAAAATTTATATGCAAATGTCAATTATCTCAAGACAGTCTTTATGTAACAAATATTTTATGAAAAAAGAAAAAAATGAGATCAGATTATTTTCTAATAACTTGATTAATTCTATTTGTAAAATAATGTTTAATGCAAGTTGTCAGATATAAACAGTGAAGAAACACTAATTTTTTGGGGGGTTGAATTATTGAGATTGAATAAAATGGTTTGGTCAGTCTTCCACTTGTGATTATTTCATTAGAAAATTGTCTGAACTGTACACACATTCATTAAAATAAAAGTCTTAATATTTCAATTGATGATACTTGTTATCTAAAAGGAAAATTTTTCATCTTTGCAAAGAATCAATTTCTTCCACTTCTGATTTTTTTAAAAAGAATTATGAAATTTTAGTGACAGATATAATTGGACATTTTCTTTTTAAATAAATGCCAGTTTTTCTGCTCATGACAGATGAACAACTCAAATCTGTTCCACTTGAAAGATTGATAGAATAACTCTCATATACTCATTAAATTTGCAATATCTTCTTGATATATAACTAGAAATTGTCATCTAATCACAAAGTAGAAACACCACAGTCAACAGGTTAGTTTAAAAGAGAAATAATATTAAAATTATATTATACATTAAAAAATATACAAAAGAAATTGAATCATTAAAAAAGATATCAAAAGAATATTTGACTTCTTTAAAATTACATGATTATATACACGTTTCAATTCTACTCATGCAGAGAGGTTGGTATATATACCAAACCCTCTGCATGAGTATGATGTGATACAAGGCCAATTTCTTAAGTGGAGTTTAACAGGTTTGAATTTAAAGTTTTCCTTCTCCTAGACTGGTTGCCTACCCAAGGTTAAAGAGCCCAGTCTGTCCTACTATTTACTCATATCTGGAGGGAGAATAACTGGATGTATACCTTTCTCAAAGGCATTAGCACTATGAGAAATGCAAACAGCCTCATCCAGAATCTGAACTCTGGTTGCCCAGTTCATTTTCTTCAATAATAACCATTACACCACCACCATTTTATTAAAATTTTATGATAATATTTTTCATAAAAGTAATTTCCCTTTTAGTGTCCTGACTTTCTTCAATACTGGATTGCATCATTTTCATTTTAACATAAACAGTATAGGAAAATTATGTTTAGAATTTAAACAAAAATTTGAGAACTTGTTAAATGAGTGTTGATCTCTGATCATGGAAATTTGATGTATACATGTTTGCTTTTTAAGTAGAGTTAAATATAATAAAATTAAAAAAGAATGAATAAAGAAAAAGCAATTGTTACTTAAAACTGAGTATTTTTAAAATCAGTATTCACCCCCCCCCCTATTAATTTCATTTTATGCTATACAAAATAAGCTTTCAAAAATAACAATAAAAATTTGGTCAGTAAGAAACATATTGGCATTATATAAGTTTTAAGGACAATTAAGTGGAAACAAATAAATTGAGAGGGAAAATACAGATAAATAGTTTGATTTTCAATCTGCAGAAAAGTATAAAAACAGTAAGGCTACTGCAAAAATAAATAAATAGATAAATAAATAAACAGAAATTAAAATAAAAAAAATCAGAGGAAAAGGTTTATTGAAATAATAGAAATGATCTGTTCAGCTGTGACATTCTTCTTTTTCCTTCTTAAAAAGATGAAGAAAGTAAAATAATTCTTTTTTTTTTTCCTTCTGCCTTTTTCTGATTTTAAGACTAAGATTTTACACTTGAACTATTGAGACAATCTATGAAACAAGGAAAATGTACAGTGATCAAAATATTTTGGGATGGTTAGTGTCAATAATAGTTAAACTATTTATAAATTAAATGGTGTATTATAACAAGGTGCCACATTTTTATGTCTAGTATTGAAACATTTTCTCTAAAATTAGGTGTAAACATATACAATTTTATGTAATTGTCTTCAAAAGGAAAATCTTCAATAGTTTAAGAAAAGTTAGTAATTGATGTTAAAAAAATAAAATATTCACTGAACAAAATTTCTTTAAAAAGTGAACAGATCATTAATTTTTTTGAACAATCAACTACAGAGAAATTAAACTTTCCAGTTTAAGTCTTTAAAAAGAAAGAGAAAATTGCAAAGAAATTCAAATGATAAAGCCAATTTTACATTTCATGCTTATTGTTACTGGGTTTTAATTTCTTCATTTTACTTTATGGATATTTGAAATATTGAAAAGATTCAAAAGAAAAAACTATCCAAATTTAAAACTGAAGGAGAAAAAAATATTTAAAGCAATTATATTAACATTTTAAGGATTCAAAAATGGTATCACCTGAAATATAAAACTCAAGACTTAAAAATTTAAACTAATAAGAAGTTGTAGCTGGGAATAAAAAGAAAAAAATCATCCAGTGAAAATAAACCTTTAACAGTCATAATCTATGTAGAAACTATGAAAACAAAAATGGTCAAAGTGAACTTGGGAGTAATGGCAATAAAGAAGTACTCTACACTCCCTAGATCTCCATCAAATGCAGTTTAATGTCATATCCAAGACACCCGGTTTTTGCAGGAGGGGGGGGGGTGTTTTACCCCCTCTGCATGAGATACAGTGTATTCTAAGCCAAGCTGACAGGGTGTAAGAAAATTGAAAGAATCAGCATACATACTGGGCTTTTGGTAACCACCTTCATAGGTCAAACATTGAAAAGAATACTATATGGAGTCCTTTGTCAAAATGAAATTTTCCAGAAAAATAAAGCCTTTTTATAAAAAAAAGAAAAATTTAGTGTGTGTGTGTGTGTACCACAGTTTGCTTGATATTGCATATTCGCTCACAGTGCAAATGGTTGATGTTCAAAGATTTTAAACAACCATCTTGAATTAGAATTGATTTTGATTTAGAAGCTCAACACAGCATATTTTTTTTATTTTTTCAAATCTTAGTCTTTTGCTAGACTTAGTTGTCTGTGTATATTACACACAGGAAATAAAATTGTAATACCATGAAGGACAATGCCAAATTTCATCTGAGTACAAAGTATGAATAGAGTCTGAGTACTGTTGATATTACTCTTATTTTAGAACATGTTCACATATTGATCTATACATGTGAACATTTATTATAATCCAGTATTTATTATCTGTACATTTAATCTTTATCAAATTGGATGATGCAAATATTTATAAAGTTAATTTTCTTCTAAACCAAAATTACCAGGAGTTTTTTTTATTAATTTATAGTAGAACATTATGCCATGAAATGTATATAAGACATTATTTAATACCAGATTCTACAACATAGGAACTTTGTAACCAAAGATATGAATATTCACTTTTTACTACTTTTGCTTGTAGTCTTGATAGCATCAACAGTTTTGTATAGTCACAGGAAAAATGTTCTACTCTGAATGTAGTATTTTAATTGTGTCTTGTTGGATGGTTGTCGTTTTTCTACTTTCCATTTAAGTTCATTGCACAAGTGTTCAATTGGATTTAAATTGGTGAAATGCTAAGCTATTTGAAGACTCTTTCACCTTTTTGTTTTATGTTTTCTTTCAATAGTTTGATGTAATATTCAGCTTTCATGATTCCATCAATAAAATGCACCTCACTAATACTATTGGTATTTGTACATTCTCAGACCAAACATTTCTACCACAATGTGACCAAACATCTTTCCTTTAACATGATGCTACCAGACTTGATTTTTGTTTCTTCTGACTACAGTATGTTATCCCAGAAATTTCCTTAGTAAACTTTAAACAATCTGTTTGTCTCTTGTTTTTTTTTTAAATAAACATCTATACACAAAAAACTGTTATTTCAAAAACAAATTCCCTTAAAAATCTTTTTTTTAAAAATATCAGGTTTGTTTGAAAATGTACTCAAATATATAGAATGAAATTAACTTTTTGTATTGGAGAAGTGCTACCATATTTTTGGTTACAGTCTTAATGCTGTAGAGGTTTTATTGTATTACACAAATCATCCAAGTAAGACAAACAAGACATACTGGACACTGTTGAAGAGAAAGGATGAACTCATTAGTGACATTCTCCTGTGGACACCTACACATGGACACACCAGTGTGGGCTGACCAGCAAAACCCCCACATCAATCAGCAGATTTTGAATACTGTGCACAGAACCTTCTAGGGTGATGAGTGATAGTTGGGGGGGGGGGGGGTGATATCTGTGCTACCAGTGTGACCTGATGATGATAATTATGATGATGATGAGGGTATAAGAAGTTTGGCATTATTCTTAATGGGATGTTATACAGTTAAAATGGATATTATTAGGTATTATACCTAATAATAAAAATAAAATACTGGTTTAGATGAAAATTAACTTTTTATAAAAATTGTTAGGTCTTTACTTATTTAAACGTGACATTCTCTTGTGTGTGTGGGGGGGGGGGCATTTACAGACCAAAAAGCATCCATTATTAATGAAGCCAATAATTTTGTTTTAGAAATAATGTTTAAATTCACACTTTTATCATTGCTCTGTCTCCCCCTCCCACCCATCTAAACATCTTTATTCAAAGAAATTTAAACTGTGATTTTTTTTTTTTTTGAGTGATTAAAAAGTTCAGATCAATAATTCAAATTGAAAGAATCCTTTCTCAGGGAGCAAGCCCAATGCAACCAAGAAACAATTCAAATTGATTGGAAAGCAGCTGGAACAATAAGTGATTGACAGATGCCAAACATTTGGATATTGATTCCTCTCAGGAAAATTGGTTGACAGTTTTGTGCAATGTTTGTGGGAACAAAACCAAGTTCTGCAGATATTTAATGTCCAAATAAAGCAAAGTGCATCTGCTGAGGAGCCAAGATCTGCATTCCATTAGTCCCACGTGATCTACAATGGATTGGCTGGAGAAGAAAAAAAACACATTACAATCAGAGATCCATTAGGAAATTTCTCACCTTCTGATGGCAATCCAATTATTAAAGGTCTGTTGGGCACCCATATACAATGGAAGAATTTAATAGCACCCGATTCAAAAATATACACTTTGTCTGCTTGCCAGAAATATGCATTAACAAAAAAAACAGTAAGGGGGGGGAAAAAGGGTTATTTGGTTTGGGTTAGAAATAACATCTTAAAGCCCCAACAGAGGAGTTATCTTGTTGACCTTTTAAGAGTTGAAGTGGGTTGAAGTGAGAATTTCTTATGAAAAATGACACCAAAATGGATAAAATAGCCAGAAGTATTATCCTTAATGGCTAAAATAATAAAAATTGTTTTTCTTTTTAAAATCTAAAAGGTTTATGGTTTCTTCAGAAAGTGACATTGGCAAGAATAGAAAAAACTGGGTTATAGCATAATGTGTGCAATCCATTCCAGTATTTAAAACAATATTCTTGATAATTTATGAAGAGGGGAATTGTCAGCCATCAACCTAAAAATTTCACCCACAATTTATGTCATGATCAAATAAAAATTATGAACAAGATTTTCTTTTAATTGTTCAAGAATGAGTAGAATTTTTTTTTTAATACTGAAGTTTACTTATAATCTATTCCAGTTTTGGTACTAGAGGATTTTACAAGTATTCTAACACAAATGAATGGTTTTGATTTTAGTTTGGTTAGTTTTCCTTCTTAATAAGTGGATGATGATAAACTTCACCTAAGAGGCAACAAAAGTTCTAGCCTTTTGGCTTCATTCAAAATATTCGGCTTTGGTTACACAGAATTTTCAGTTAGATTCAAATTATTTTTGTGATGCCTTTAAACGTACTGCATTTTCACAATCTAATTTCAACAAAGTCAAATCCAGACAACAGCCTCAACTGCAGAGACAATACAGATCATTTGATTCAGAAAATTTTCCTATAAATCAATAAGCCATCCAATACAAATGCATCAATTAACTCACTTGAAGAAATAAGTAGATGGAAAAATTCAAAACTTTACTCTCACAAATAAATAGACTACCAGAACTAGTAGTTAAAAAAAAAAAAGTTAAGTACAAATGTTAAGCTGATAAGTTAGAATTCTTAATTTATCTATTTCTTATGGGTCCTGTAGTTTTGAAATGAGTAATTATGATTCCAAGAACTGTTCACAGACTCTGGGGGGAACTCATCTTTGCTTTTATTATACACTTGAGGAAGTTGGTAAATTTATTGACACAAATATTGTTGTAACGTTGCGGTGGCGTCACGGTACCAAATAGATATATGTTATATACTTCTTTTATTCTTCTGGCCGGATCTGGTAGATCTTCTATCGTCTATCTTGGTCTGGTCTTTCTTATCTGGGTTCCGTGTCTGGTTCTGTTGGGGAGCGTTCCTTATCAGAAGCCTTGTGCTATTGTTAGCTTTTAGTAATAACAACAAGACTTCGATTTACTTTTGATGTTACTTTATTCCAGAACCCCAGACCAGACAATGCGCACGGAGAGTCACATCTTGCTAGCTTCTAACTCTGCAACTGACTAACTGCAACTCTGAGTTGCCCACCTTAAACCGGAAGGGAGCTTTCTATCGGGGTTCCGTTCTCACGATTCTATCCCCAGAAAGCAAGGTCAGAGTGAGGTCAAACGCTGTCACTCACTCTCAAGGCCATCAGCTGTACTGATCGCCATAAGGATTTCTATACTACCTTAAAAATGTAATAGGGATCCAATTAATATGTAACATTGTGGTAACAACAAAATAAGTTTGTCTATAATTTTGAGAAGAATCCCTTTATGTTCAAGAGGGGAGGGGATTAGAAAGTAACCATTTTGTATATAAATATGGATTCACTTCTGTTATATAAATTTCTGGAAATGGTATTGCCCACATGGTTTGCATTGTTGGGAATGAACCAATCTACTTGTTACCATATCTTTTATTTCCAAACCTCAGGAAGTAGAAGTTGGTTTAGTTTATATAATAGTATATCAACCCTTTACGAGGTATTTAATGCCTAAATTTAATTCAGTGTCTTATTATAATCCTAGCTATATTTTCAATGTTACATTGCAATAATTTTTTTCTTTTCAACCAGTTATATAGTGTTAAGTATTATCTAATACTAATAATTTATACAAATTTATATACTTTCAAATAACAATTCTTATCTAATAATAATCAGTTATTTGCACAGTTATGTTTTAAAATATTCCTATACATTACTAATAATTTTCAAACATTTATTTGACCCATAGGTGTGATCCTAACAGGTACTACCACTTCAAATTAGAGTGGACCGGGGAGTAATGGTATTGAAGGGGGAATCCACACTGTACAGAACTTCAGAAAATGAGTCTCACCACCAAATATAGTTTAACATCTAACCTATGAACCCTTCCCTCCGGCAGTGTTCTTACCCCTCTAAAAAGGCTGCAGTTGGCATATTTTAAATCCTGGCAACATAGGGAAGAAGTAGGAAAGAGCAACAGCTTTCTTTACAAGTAAAGAAAACTGTTGCTATTTCCTATTTCTGCCTGAGGGAGGCTGTATAGTGGATCAACCAAAATGCTGTAAGAACAATAAAAGTAATACCAAAGTTCAGTCAAAACTACTGACAACTCTGAATTGTACAGTTAACAACTTGAGTAAAAATAAAAGGTAGGGAGGGGGTATATATTCAGGGAGATTTGCTGAGAACATTGCCATTACCAGTAAAAGAAAGAACATATAACTACAAGAAAAATCACATATACCTGATTATCTAGCTAAGTATTGCAACAACTGAATTAATATAGCTACATAATTGTGGCCAATTTATTTTTTTGTCTTTAAAAACGACACTTGACTCCATAAATATTCCATGTCACCAAAGCAATAGAACATTCCAGTCACACGGCTCTGCCAAGAAATAGGATTTGCAGTTGAATACAACATGGTGTTGAATTAATATTGTTATATTCTAAATTGAACACTGATGATAGTAAATTCAGTTTTGGCAGAAATGGTCACCTCAGATGACATTAATGCAGAATGAGAAAAATTAGGAGTGGATTGGAAGGTTCATGATCGATACAAATCAATTTGGACAGATCAATGGTAAGCAATTAGATTAATGACCAAATACCTTGAGGGAACAATTACCATATTTGATGGCATATATTTACATTTAATATTACAATATTATGGTGTTAGGCTAGGGGCAGTACTCTATGGCATCTAGATAAACATTAGCCAAATACATCAACTTCAGATATTGATAAAGACCTAAAGGCTGTTATATGCCATCAAATATAATATATCAGGAGCTACACTCCAACTGTGTCCTGGTTAGGGTTAAACTCAAAAACTAAGTATTATATCATTATTTTAGAGCTATAAGAAAGCAACCAAAAGTTCATATCCTCAATTATTTTGTGTCAACTTTTATACAAAGTACTTTCCCAATTGTTTCAATGATAACTTTGATCATGCTAGCTCTTGTCATATTTTACCAGTAAACTGCACTTTTGTATCTATATTCTGTCAGGTATTATGATACTTGTTATTTCTTGGGCACCACTAACCTTTTGTACCATCTGTTTTTCTCTACCTTCTAGCTATACACCATGCCTAATTCCATTTTTGTTGCTTAATAATTTCTGTATCTCTTACCTTAGTCTTTTCTGATTCATATTGATCTATTTCTGAGAGTTATTTATCAAATTGCCCTTTCTATTGATCAGTGATACTAAATTGGATTTCTAAGGATTTTGTTAATTTCTGTTTCACAACCCTACAACAGTATATCCTGTATCATACAAAGATAGTATACATTATACTTTAAGTGGGATGCCTCGTTGGGGTTTAATGGTTAGCAAGCTCAGCACGTAATACCCATTATTAATGAATAGTGAGTTTGATTCTCACTGGATGCCCCATACTTGTGACCTTGTATCACATCCTAGCCATGGCTAACATACTCATAGTGTAATGGTTTAGCGAATTTGTGGCACAGCATCCATTATTACTGAATAGTGAATTTGATCCTTACTGGATGCCCCATACTTGTGACTGTGTCACATCCTACCAATGAGTTGAGTAATACCTACTTTATGTTTTAAGTATATTTATAAAGTGGCTGTCATTATGTCTATATTTTTACTAGATGATTTCTAAACTTATGTTATAAGTCTTTATTTTATTTTCACAATCTTTCTCTAATTTTATCTGTCTTAGTTTATTCTTATGATTATTTTCAAGATGTTGAATATTACTCTGTTCATTTTCTCTTTTTCTTTTTTTACTTTCTTTATTCAAGTCATTTAATATTACTTTTAATTCATCTAAGGATTCTGATATTAGTAGTATGTCATCAGCAAATCTAAGATGATTAAAATATCTGTTTATATCTGGAGACTTTGACTGGAGGCAAGCATGTACTGGCCTAAATTACCACTAATCTACAATTACTGAGAAAATCTTTTTTAGCAAGAGACTTGTTAATTATATCCAATAATTAGCAACTACATTAGGAATTAATTACTATCATTTCTTTAAATTCTTCAACTGAAAGTTGAATACAACTTTGATCTTGGAGACAATAGCTCTAAATGTGAAGATTTGTTGGATGAAGTATCAGGACACACATTTGATCATTGGCCAAACCTAAAATATGAGTATCCATAAAGATACTAGAATGCAACTTTTTTGTGTATCAAGCTATGTTACATAAAAAGATTGCCTCAGAGAGAAGGAAATATTTAATGATACAGCTTTTTATTGTCAAGAGTAGAGAGATTTTTTGAAAGAAACCTATTGTGGGGGAGAGGGGATTTTAAAAAAATTCTATTGGATACCATAGTTCAGTGGGTTCTTTTCCATTATATAATGTTCAATTTTGTTAAAGTCAAGGCTTGCAGAAATTATGTCAGTTTTCAAAATGCATCATTTCAATATGAAAAAAGAACATGGAATATATTCAAGAATTATTGTTTCAGTTCTAAAGAACCAGCATTAAAAGTTCTTGAATTTGCCTTGACATTTTAGCATTAGTATTTTCTTCATATTCTTTGAAATTAAAGCAAATAATGAGTGAAAATTAAGAAAATAAATATGACAAATCATGGAATAAAACTTTCAAATATCATAAAAATTATTGTGCCATTAATCACTTTTGGGTTGATTTATACAGGTAACTTTTGTTTCAATAAGAAATAACTAGCAGGACCTGTGGAATTTCCACGAAATGAAACAAAAATCAAGAGGAGCTATTCAAGACAGAAATGATGATTTGCAATTTCATTACACATAAATCCTACAAAAATTATCAAAATATCTTCCATAATTCACAATTTCAATATTACAAATCTAACAAAGACATAACTTTTCCCTTCCTCCAATTCATTTTAATTTTACGTTGGGCACTGACGTGACGCAAGACCATTGGGAATGTTTCATTTTTAAAATTGAGTAAAATAAAATGGGACAAAAGAAATCTGCAATTAAGCGACACTAGATAATCAGTATTTTTACATTGCATCTTGGACAATTTGGACAGTGTCATTTTTAACCAGAGGGTGTTGCAGGATGATAATGGATGGAAGATTTAGGAACACAAGTATTAATATATAGATTGATTCTTATCATTACTAATTAGCTGTTAAATAGATATCACTACCAAATTCCTTGCATTATTACTTTACTAATTTGTATATGGATATTTTATGACTGGTTAGCAGGTATTTTCTATAATTATAAATTTTCATTAACACCTAGATCTTGCTTTGAAATGAAAACCGATGCCTTTTCATAACCTCCAAAAATGAAACAATATGGTTTATCATTATCGTTTTGTTTGTTTCTTCTTCTTCAATCAGCTAATTTATTGACTATCATCTAACCACTTGTGAAACTTACCTATTCATATGGCTGATTTTAGTAGTATAATTGTGCTATATGTTTTATCAGTACCATTATAGTATGTGGCCGAAATCATGTCTCTCATAGTATGTAAATCATGTCTCTCTTATAGTATGTGGCCTACAAAATCATGTCTCTCTTATAGTATGTGGCCTACGAAATCATGTCTCTCTTATAGTATGTGGCCTACGAAATCATGTCTCTCTTATAGTATGTGGCCTACGAAATCATGTCTCTCTATAGTATGTGGCCTCTACGAAATCATGTCTCTCTTATAGTATGTGGCCTACGAAATCATGTCTCTCTTATAGTATGAGGCCTACCATAAAAAGCATATTGTAAGGTTATAATAATAACTGCTAACCCTAACCCTATTTAAGAATTTTAGAATATTTTAGAATTAAATAGATCTCTGATTCATGTAAATTATGGATAAATTCTTTTTTAATTATTCTTAATTACTATATACAGCTTATGACTGAATTGCATTTCTTGAAATTGAATATATGTGAAAAATAATTAGTTTCAATGAATTGCCTACTTCTTATATCTATAAATATACTCTTACTGGGGTAGGATACATTCAAACCTGGTAGGCCACATACTATAATGGAATCAAAAAGGTAGGCCACATACTATAGCAGCACCATTTATCTTTTTGTTTTTTCTATAATAGAATATCTATTCCTAGACAGAAATTTTGAGGTATCTTTCTTTTACATACTAGGTAAATAGCAGAGCTAATCTTTTGTGAATTTCACCTGCATCTTTCAATAGATCTATTGCCAGGCCATCTTCTGTTATATCTAGAATATCACTAATGTCTACCAGAGTGACTGTTGGTGATATTTTTATTTTCAAAGCATACGTTAGCAAGATATTCTTTGGCTATCCTTATCTTGTCTCTACATTTGGTAATTCATGTTTTTTAATTCTATCATTTGTTGCTTACCAATGTGATCTGCAGATTAAACTTGTCTTAAGCATTTCCCTTTCATGATAGCTTCCCTCTATCTTTTCCATCTTTTTCTTTTTGCACCAGGTTGTTCAGTTCTGGTCTTTAACAATTTTCTCTTAGTTTTTATTTTTATTTTCTATATTATCTTTTTACTATTTCCCAAAAGCTTGAACCTTAGAAAAACTAAAATGGTAAATATGAAAGAAAAAAAAAGACAGACTTCATAGTAATTGATAAATTTAACACTGTAATTGTCATATATATATATATATATATATATATATATATATATATACACACACACACACACACACATACATACATACACACAAATTACCACATCTTATTTAGAAAATACAATCTTTAAAAACCTTGTTAAATCTCCAATTTCCTTTAAATATCATGATATTTTTATCCAAGCTAATAACCTTTATAAAATAAGAAAAAAACCCAACCCTAAAACTTCTTTAAAAATAATTCAGTTCTCTATTTTACTTACAAGTATTAAAAATAGAATCCCTTCCTTAGGCATTTTAATTGAATCTTATTTGCGTTTTTATAAAACAAACATGTTTACCTTCCTGCCACTTTAATTATAATATTGAATATCACTAGAGATCTGATATAACTGTTGGAAATTTGATCAATAGGACACACCTTATCTTATTAAGAATTGGATGACACAAAACAAACACTTATAAATAACAGATTCTCTTATTATAGTTAAATAAAACTAATTTTGAAATAAATGCTAAAAATACTAACACAACAACAACTAACAACAAAATTAATAAAAATACAATAAAATCATTTTATTATAGCCAAATGCAACAGAATTAACAATATGAAACTACTATCAAGAGCATCATAAACATAAGTGTGAAAAAATTAAAAATAGTTATTAAATGTGTAGCTCCTTCTTTTACCTAAATAATGGCAGCAGCACAACATGGCATGTATTCTATGATGTGCTGGAGTTGTATGGATATATTTATTAAGTTATATTTCCAGGCTGTTCATAATAGATTTGTCTTTGTTGGATGTGGTCGCGGAGAATTTACTGACATATACAACATGTCTTAAACATGTTCAACAGAGTTAAAATCTAGCAAGTGCACAGACCAATGATTTACTTTCAAGTCATCTGAGAGTTCTTGGTAACAATTTCATGTCATCCAACAATAATGTGTTGCGTTATCGTGTTGGAACAAACCACATCTAGGAAAAAACATGGCAAGTATAAAGAAAACCAAATGCTCTACAACAAGATCTGAGTAATTGTCACCTGTCAAGACAGATTCCAATTTCACTACTGATCTTTTCAAATAGAACATATCCCATACTATTATAGAGTGGCTATCACTACCACCTTGGACATTACTGTGCTTACAGGCTGGAACTATAACCTCATGTGGTATCATTCACATGCAAACTCAATTGCCTACCCATAAGAGATGTAAACATGATTAGTTTAACCAAGTGGCAATGCCAGTCTCTCATAGTTCAATGACAATGTTTGCTGAACCAGATGAGGAACAATATTGATGCTTTCATGTCAATACCTTTGTTGGTAGACAACTACTAAACCTGATAGAATGTAGTGTATACAGTCCAGTGCAATGATTGAGGTAGGAATATTTTATACAATGTGTTTCTTTATTGCATCTTTAGTCACCTGCAAACCAGTTCTTGCACCTGGCGCAGATATGTGCTGGGTGAAATAAAATAAATGAGATTGGCTTTAAAGAGTCACCCCCCCCAAGCAGCACTTACTCTTACTGTTTAAAAGGTGTAAGGTAAGCTTCATTGGCTAATGTCTGAGGCACTCCAAAAAGGTGACAGTGTTAAATTATTTTTGGTACCAATAAAAAAAACAAAAAACAACAAACAAAAAAAAAACCTTCTGTTGAACCTCCTTTTAGTGGGCAAAGTAAATATAAACTACAGGACTTTGAAGTTTTAATATGCTATTAATGACTGTTCAGAACTTACACATTTCTAGCAAATACTTGCAACTTTTGCCACCCCCTCCCCCCCAAAAAAAAATAGAGCAGCTGCAACCTTAGAGTGCAACATCTTTCTGACATCAACAATCAATCCTGTGTTAAATACTATACCTATAATCATGGATGCTAGAATCACATGAACTTGTTAGCTATTACATCAAACAAAGGTCATCTACAGTTGAGTTTATCTCTAGAAATAAGGGAGAGAAAAACTATCCAATGTACTGCTGTCTAATTTGTTGATATTTAAATTTATATAATTACATTTACCAGTTAAACCCAATAAATATATAAAAATAGTAATCTATGAAAAAATCTTTAAAATACTAAAACTAAGTATAAGCAAATTAATATGATTAAGTATTAAGTGGTACTAATGTCATCTATGAATTTTCTTGTCTTTTAGGGGATTGTGTTCCCATGATGCTCCAATTCATATAACTACTACTTTATCCAAAATGAACATAAACTGTTAGACACTAGTGTTAATGATATGTATACTAAATAAAGGGAATTGAAAAAATATATATTCTTGATATTCTTATTTTAAAAATATACTAAATACAAGCTGAATAAGATTTTCAGTTTGAGTATTGAAATTTTAAATACATTGACATTAAACATGAAAAACAAGGTTTTTCCTTTTTAGCCAAGGCAAAGAATGACAGAATAGCAATAAACTGTAAACCAGTGGAAGTTTAATAGGAGGTGGAGGAGTTGAGAATCCCCTGCAAACTGTCCAATAACACACAGTCCTTACTATGTGAGAAACTAGCACATGACAAAAGTATTTACAGAGATAAAACTAAATGGATATTTCCATGGAATATAAGAACTACAGAGTTCCCTTAATTATGGGCTTTGGTAAATAAAGGAGTACTTATCTCAACAGTTCTGCACAGTTTTCTTTTTCTGATCTGTGTTCATGAAGTGTTGAGTTGGCTGTAATCTGTATCTTTACCAACCTTCACTCCCACTTTGCCAAGGTCGATGCTATCCTTCATTTTTCTACCTTTCTTCGTCCCCTGGCTTTTAAGGCCAGTGTTACAACCTTATCTGTCCATTGATTCATTCATTCCACGTCTCAACTGAGTTTGCCATCTTCACCAACAGTCTCTTCTCAACTGACAAAAAACTATCAGCTTTACAAAATGCCAAGTCTGCACATTTTCTGGTGTTAGGTTTCTGGGTCATGAACTTACCCCCTATGCCCCCTCTCAGTGACATAAATTCGAGCCAAAAGGAAGAAGGGCCTGCCATAACAGTATTTAAAGTGACTAATAATAAATTTGGCCCTGTGAAGAATTTGGCTTCTTTTCACCTGTGTGTTACTTTATCATCCACAACACCATAATGCTGAATTCAAAAATGAAGACTAATATCCATCATCCTTTATCTTTAAATTTCAACATCTCCAATCTTGATACTGACCAAGAGTATGACCAAAAGTACTAAATCCCACATGTTTAGACAATACTTACACAAACATATATATCTTATACACTGCATTTCAATTTATTAACGAGGTGACATTTTTTGTACAAAAAATACTGATTGGAATTTAACGAAACTTTCACAGTATAATGGAAACAGGTGTATGCACAGGCTGTATTGTTCTGTGCAACAGGAAACAAACAGTGGCCATTTGCAATATTAACACGATATAGAAGTGTCCCAGATATTAAACAAGTGTCATTATACTCGTGCAATTATGGGTAGCAAATGTGACTTGACCACTTCTGAGAAAGATATCATAACATCTGAACTTTCCAAAGGCAAGTCTACATTAGAAATATCCAAAACAACTGGAAGATATCACCTAACTGGGAAAAGATTTGTTGGAGCTCCTACAAAGGTAAATAAAGGGGGCTGATAAGGGCCACTCGAGGGTTGTTTTCTGACGTTCTTTGTCCCAAATGAAACGTGAAGCTGTAAATAACTCAGGCCTGACGAGTGGAGCACTTTTCAGAAGCATTGGAGAAGCAACAGTGCCCAGAAGTACTCGCTGTCATCATCTGAAAAAGGTCGGACCATCAGTGAGACCAGTGACAAAGCCTCAATTTACAAAAATACACATGCAAATACATTTGAAATGGGCAAAGGAGAACATGAAGGTCGATTTATCAAAAGTACTGTTCACAGATGAAACTCATGCAACACTTGATGGCCCTGATGGCTGGAGCAAAGGTTGGGTCGTAAATGGACGAGATCCTCATCACCGGTTTAGACACCAACAAGGAGGAGGGCTGGTATTATTGGATGTATCATGGTTGGCCTGTGGAGAGTGCCTGACTGTACGAAAATAACCACAGACGCTTATATAGCCTTCCTCAAAGGGTACCTGGAATCTTGGCTAAAAGGGCATAAAATCACCTTCAGGAGAACCATATTTATGCAAGATAATGTTCCTTCGCATTCAGCACATAAAACTATGGGGTACCTGCAAAAATTAGGCTTCTGTGGACCTCAGAAGATGAACTGGCCGGCCAATTCTCCAGACTTAAACCCAATTGAAAACTTGTAGAGCATTCTGAAGCATCGTGTTTATGAGAATGGACGCCAATTTAGAAGTAAAGATGACTTGTGGTGGGAAATAGTCAACGTATCACGTGAATTTACATCAGAGGAGATTCAAAAATTGCGGCCTTTCCAAGTCATTTTTTAAAAAGGATCACGTATCTCATTAACTAACTTTACTATCATTTTTGAATTCTTTTTACTTTTTTTTTAATTTCAATTTAATTTTATCTTAATTACTGTATGTATCCATAAAATCTATAAATGAAACAATAAAAGTATTATTTTCTTTTTTACCAGGGTTTTTATTACACCTCACTAATAGTTTGACACATGAATAATTTAAGTAAATTAGGTAAATGACCGTAACTTCTGTTCCTTTTTGTAGAGCCTTACAATTTTTACGGGGTAGGTGTATATACAGGTTGTCATTCTCTGATAATTTCATTAAATTCCAGTCAGTAGTTTGTGGATAGGAGGGAAAAGTGTCACTTCTTTAATAATTTGAAATGCAGTGTACATAAGGAAAGTTATATTTCTTGGTATCAGAGACATTCTAACCTCACAAAATCACTCCAAATTTTACTTGTATTGTTAAAAAAAAAACATTAAAATAATGTCTGTAGGAGGCAGTGTATTTTTTTTTTTTTTCAAATTCCTTCCTATGGTCTTTAACAAAATATCTCTAAACATACAATTTATGAGTAATAGTTTTATGAAAAGCGTAATTTGTAAACATGATAATGGCAATCAATACATCAATTTCTGTCTTTTTATCATGAAACACACAAAAGATTCACTAAATGTTGTTAATGTTTTATGCACACTAAAGTCACATTTCGCTAATTCAACTTCAAATAACCAATTGTAGCTGATACACACTTTAACTAAACAAGTCATTAATGTCTTAAATAAGAAAGGGAATTGGGAATGCATTTAATTCCTCATTTAAACTATTTTCTTCTCCTTGTCACACCCTGTGGTTTTATTTCAAAATGAAAACATGACAGAAAAAAAAAATTGAAACAATCATTACTGAAAACAAATAAAATAATTAGATATAATTACAATTTGAATAAATAAGGATAGACACTGGTAATTTTTAATAGGTAAATATATTCAAAAATTAACTGTTCTTTCTGAATTTGTTAGAATCTTTGCCAACATGAGAATTTCATGTACAAGATTAGAACACACAAATATTGGATGCTTCTGTTATTGAAATGATCAGAACCATTTAATTTTTGGTAAGAAGTCTCACAAGATATTCAATAGAGACAGAGACTATATAAGATTGATCTTAAATGTCAACAGAAGAACCATTTTTACTCAAATGAAACTATTACATTCTTGTAAGGTGGACAATTGTAAGAGAAACTTAAGTAGATAGGTGGTACTGACCTAATCAAGCTTATTAAAAAGGTCATCAAAAGGCAATCTTAGATTAAAATATCTTTTTTTGCCTAAGAAAAAACTTAAAGTCAAACAAAAAAACTGATTTTTTTCTGATTTATTTGTAAAACATTGTATGAACTTGAAAAAATAAATAAAGATAACAAAAAAAAAGAAAAATTCTAAATTTTCAGAAATATTTTCAGCAGATTTTTCTGAAATGAAAAACAAAATACAACAAAATATTGAGCTCACATATAAAGACTGTTTTTAGAGAAAATTTCAGGATATATTTTTTTGTTTTCTTTTTAAATATTTTTTTCTTAAAAACAAAAAAGTTTAAAGCTAAAATCTATTTTTATTGAATTTTTAAGAAGAAACTTGATTTCTGTAGAGGGTTTATGAAAGCAATGTCTCTTCAGAGCAGTTCATAGTTTTTGTCAAGCAATTAATGCATACCAGTGATAAGAAATACCAGTATCGCTGTGTTGTATAACAAAAAAATATATCAAAAGAATATATCTTTTCCTGTTTTTATATTTGAAGTTATTTTCTTTGAGCAATGATAGGTATCCCTATATATGTCTTTTTTTTTCTTATCAATAGTCACCTTATATGTGTGTGTGTGTGTGTGTTGGGGGGTTAATATCAATTTACATTTTGCTAAAAGTATTCTAATTTACATAATATAATATTACAATAATATAAGACATTCTTCATATTTAAAAGATTAATAGTTGCTCAATTGATTGGATTTTAGGAATAATTCTAAAAAACTTCTAAAGAAAAGCTTTGAGAATTCATGTGTAAAGATAAAACATCTTTTCTGTAAATCATTATTTCCAGACTCAAATCCACAAAAAAGATTTTTTTTTTTCCTTTTATTACAAATTTTCCTTGTTTTCTTGATTTCCACTATCAGTTCCCAAAGCAGAAGAGGAAAATTTAGACTAAACAAAAATAATTTTAACATTTATTATCTAAAATTGGTTTGGCCAACCAATTGACTGATAACAAAAATAAATCTGATAATTTCATGATGATTCATAGGGAAATGTCCTAAGAGACATCAGCTAGAATATAAATGCCTAAAGAATTCACAATATAAACTGTGCCACACACAAAATAACACATGCCCTGAAATATACCACAACTTTATATCTAATTAAAAATTCACAGTGGTTTCTAGCATGACATTAGTGAGAACTAAAGTAGGAGACACATAGACAGTTTATCACCTGATGATGACATAGGACCAGACAGTCTGAATGCTACGTACTAAAGTTGGCAGGTGAGAAATTTGTTTCTGGAGAGGGGGGGGGAATTGAGAGGGGGAGAGTAGCAAAGGGAAAGACAGAAATAAATGTTTTTCTCTTAACAGGAAGATTTTTGCAATTCCAACAAATTGTGACATTGGTGTACATTTTTTTGAGGATTTTGTTTTTAGAAGAATTCACTCTATTGATATTTATTTTTGCATAAACTTCCCAGCGCCATTGAATTGATATTCCATCACAGCACACACCATCTTCTTACAGATTTGATGTCCATAAATTGAATGAACATTGACTACATAAATGTTTTGTCTTTTGGTTTGTGTAAATTTATGCAAGATATCTATTCAGCAAACCAATAAAAGTAGGTATAGCCTTATTAGTAGGTAAAACATTAGTATACAACTGTTTTCCTACTACTAGCAAGGCAACTTGTTCTTGCCTAAGAGAAAAAATGTGTTATCTACTAATAATGGAGATTAGGTCTCTATTTGTCTGTAACCGAAACTACATCACAGCTTACACAACATTACCCAAAATCATCATAACATAAAATCAATACACTCAAAATTTGAGCATGCAACCTTACGGTTCTCAATATTTTTTTAAACAAGTTTTACTAAATACATGTCAGTATTATATATATATATATATTATATATAGTTTGTTTTATTTGCCCTACTATTCAACCATAGCTGGTGGAAAGAAGAGATAGATTCATGCATTCCCAAGGGCATTATTATAAAGTAAAATGCAAATGGTTTTATCCAGAATTTATCATCTTAGGAAATTAACTAGACAAACCGAGTCCATTTTCTAAGACACTAACTTATGTCACATGCCTCCTGAATATACAAGTAATCAGCTATAAAATTATCCTATGTTAAAATGTCTACAGTATATTCATCTATTATTTATATAAGCAAACGATTATATTTACTAATTTTAGTATCATCATGCATCAGGTTGTGTTAACAGTATCAGTCATTGCTCCTGGCAAGTTCATGGCATCTTGAATCTGCACAGAGCTGATTGATGTAGGTTTTTGCTGGTTGGCATACACTGGTTGTCCACAGGAGATGTCACAGAATTTGGCCTTGTGTGTCCAGATGATTTTTTTTCATCTTTTTAGATAGTTTATGTGATAGGAAGGTAAGTAGCCTTATAAACTGCTTTTGAATAGGGTGCTGTTTCAGGATTTATTTAGAGTAATTCCCATCTAGATTTTTCTGTTTGTTAGAGTAGGTGTGCAGCCATATAGTAGTACTGACACAGCTTTAGCTTGGAAGAATTCTTGCTTTATCTTATCAGAGATCAGATTTGAGAAAATGGAATTTGAAGATTGTGTTGTGCCAATCCTTTAATTGACAGCCACATCTATTCATCTTGAGAAAAAAATCAACCTTGAAATCCAAGTTTTTTACTTGGTTATGAACTAAGGGTACTGGCTCATGGGAAATATGCAATTTCATTCCTCAAATAAACTATTCAAAACATCAATATCACAAACCACATACATAGAACCACAACCTGTGTCTATTATCTGTTTAGAGACTTAATTTTCGAACAAAAAAAAAATATATAAAAAATGTATCTCTTCCCAAAGATGGGTATGAAAATAAATCTAATTCCAATATAAAAGTAAGGAAAGGAAAATCAGATAATCAATAAAAATCAGATACAAAAGGAAAAAAAACGTCTATTGGAGGTTACAAAAGGCAGTGATGAGCAGATGCTTGCTACTTTTGCAACAGAGAGCACACTTTCATCAGCAAGGATGAATAATGGTGGGTGGGCAAAGATAGAAAAGGGAACAAAAATATTTAGAATGATCTAGAATCATATTTGTTCAAAAATAGAACATAAAAACTCAATTTTTCTAAAACTGGGGATTTGCTGATGTGAAACAAAAGCTCTATATACTTTTGTAACAAAAATGTTAGGGTAAATATATTTTATATCTTACCTGACAATCAGCCTCAGATCTTTTCAGAAAATTTGAGTTTTTTTATGTTCTATTTTGAACAATATGATTCAGATCATTCTAAATATTTTTTTTGTTCCTTTTCTATTCTTGCCCACCCACCATTATTCATCCTTGCTGAATGAAAGTGTGCTCTCTGTTGCAAAAGTAGCAAGCATCTGCTCATCACTGACCTTTTGTAACCTCCATGACTTTTTTTTCGCTTTTGTATCTGATTTTTATTGATTATCTTGATTGATTCCTTCTTTCTACTTTTATATTGGAATTAGATTTATTTTCATACCCATCTTTGGGAGAGATACATTTTTTATATATTTTTTTTGTTCGAAATTGAAGTCTCTAAGCAGATTAAATAGACACAGGTTTTGTTCATGTATGTGGTTTGTGATTTGAGTTTTGAATAGTTTATTTGAGGAATGAATTGATATTTCCCATGAGCCCAGTACCCTTAGTTCATAACAAGTAAAACGTTGGATTTCCAAGGTTGATTTTTTTCTCAGATGAATAGATGTGGCTTGTCCAATTAAAGGATTGGCACAACACAATCTTCAAATTCCATTTTCTCAATCGATCTCTGATAAGATAAAGCAAGAAATTCTTCCAAGCTGCTGTGTCAAGTACTACTATATGGCTGCACCACCTACTCTAACAAACAGAAAAAATTAGATGGGATTACTCTAATAAATCCTGGAAACAGCACCCTATTCAAAGCAGTTATAAGGCTACTTACGCTCCTATCACATAACTATCTAAATAAGATGAAAAAAAAATCATCTGGACACACAAGGCTTCTGTGACATTCTCTGTGGACAGCACCGCAGTGTATGCCAACCAGCAAAAAACGCTACATCAACTCAGCTTCTGTGAGATTCAGATGCCATAACTTGCCAGGAGCAATGACTGATACTGTAACACACCTGATGATGATGATACTAAAATTAGTAAATAATAATCGTTTGCTTATATAAATAATAGATGATATACTGTCAGAGCATTTTAACATAGGGATATTATAGCTGATATCTTGTAATATTTTCAGGAAGGCATGTGACATAAGTTTAGTGTCTTAGATGGACTCGGTTTTTTGTCTAGTTAATTTCCTAAGATGATAATTCTGGTAAAACATTTCATTTATTTATAATAATGCCTTTGGGAATGCAAATGAATCTATCTCTTCTTTCATCCAGCTATGGTTGAATAGTAGGGCAAATAAAACAAACTAATATATAGATATAATATATATAATATTCTGGCATGTTATTTAGTAACTTGTTTTAAAAAAATATTGAGAACCGTAAGGTTGCATGCTCAAATTTTGAGTGTATTGATTTTATGTTTAGATGATTTTGGTAATGTGGTGTAGCTGTGTATGTAGTTTCGGTTACAGAGCAAATAGAGACCTAATCTCCATTATTAGTAGATAACACATTTTTTCTCTAGGCAAGAACACAGTTGGCCTTGCTAGTAGTAGGAAAACAGTTGTATACTAATGTTTTACCTACTAATAGGCTATACCTACTTTTATTGGTTTGCTGAATAGATATTTGCATAAATTACCACAACCAAAAGACAAAACACATTTATGTAGTCATGTTCATTCCAATTTATGGACATCAAATCTGTAAAGATGGTGTGCTGTGATGAATTCAATTCAATGGCGCGGGAAGGTTTTATGCCAAATATAAATATCATAGAGTGAATTCTTCTAAAAAAATCCTCAAAATGTACACATGTCACAATTTGTTGGAATTGCAAACATCTTCCTGTTAAGAGAAAAACATTTATTTCTGTCTTTTTTTCCTTGCTACTCTCCCCTCTCATTCCCCCCTCTCCCAGAACAATTTCTCACTGCCAACTTTTAGTACGTAGCAAATTCAGACTGTCTGTCCTATGTCATCATCAAGGTGAAAACTGTCCTATGTGTCTCCTACTTTAGTTCTCATAATGGTCATGCTAAGAACCACTGTGAATTTTTAATTAGATATAGTTGTGGTATATTCAGGGCATGTGTTATTTTGTGTGTGCGCACAGTTTATATTGTGATCTTTAGGCATTTATATTCTAAGCTGATGTCTTTAGGAATTTCCTATGAATCATCATGAAATTATCAGATTATTTTTGTTATCAGCAATTGGTTGGCCAAACAATTTAGATAATAAATGTTAAATTATTTTGTTTAGTCTAAATTTTCCTCTTCTGCTTTGGGACTGATAGTGGAAATCAAAACAAGGAACATTTGTATAAAAGGAAAAAAAATCTTTTTTGTGGATTTGAGTTGGAAATAATGACTTTACAGAAAAAGATGTTTTTCATATTTACAACATGAATTCTCAAAGCTTTTCTTTAGACGTTTTAGAATTTATTCCCTTAAAATCCAATCAATTGAGCAACTATTAATCTTTTAAATATGAAGAATGTCCTTATATTATTGTAATATTAATATTATTGTAATTAGAATACTTTTAGCAAAAATGTAAATTGATATAACCCCCCAACAAACACACACACACACATATAAGGTGACTTTGATAAGAAAAAAAAAGACATATATAGGGATACCTATCATTGCTCAAGAAAATAACTTCCAATATATAAAAACAGGAAAGATATATTCCTTTTGAATATTTTGTTATACCAACACAGCGATACTGGTAATTTCTTATCAACTGGTATGCATTAATTGCTTGACAAAAACTTAATGACTGCTCTGAGAGAACATTGCTTTCATAAACGCCCCCTTCTAAAAACAGGAAAAAAAATAAGTTTCCTCTTTTAAAATTTTCCAAAATAAAAAATAGATTTTAGCTTTAAAACTTTTTTGTTTTTAAGAAAAAATATTTAAAAAGAAAAACAAAAAATATATCCTGAAATTTTCTTCTAAAACAGTCTTTATATGTGAGCTCAATATTTTGTTGTATTTTGTTTTTTCATTTAAAAAAATCTGATGAAAATATTTCTGAAAATTTTAGAATTTTTCTTTTTTTGTTATCTTTATCTTATTTTTCAATTCATACAATGTTTTACAATAAATCAGAAAAAATCAGTTTTTTTTTGACTTAAGTTTTTTCTTAGGCAAAAAAAGATATTTTAATCTAAGATGTTTTGATGACCTTGTTAATAAGCTTGATTAGGTCAGTACCACCTATCTACTTAAGTTTCTCTTACAAATTGTCCACCTTCAAGAATGTAATAGTTTCTTTGAGTAAAATGGTTCTTCTGTTGCATTTAGATCCAATCTTATATAGTCTCTGTCTCTATTGAATATCTTGTGGACTCCTTACCAAAATTAAATGGTTCTGATCATTTCATAACATGGAAGCATCCATATTTGTGTGTGTTCTAATCTTGTACATGAAATTCTCATGTTGGCAAAGATTCTAACAATTCAGAAGAACAGTTAATTTTTGAATATCTTTACTATTAAAAATTACCAGTGTCTATCCTTATTTTCAATTGTAATTAATTAATTATTTTTATTTGTTTCAGTAAATGTTGTTTCAATTTTTTTTTCTGTCATCTGTTTTCATTTTGATATAAAACCACAGGGTGTGACAAGGAGAAGAAAATAGTTTTAAATGAGGAATTAAATGCATTCCCAATTCCCTTTCTTATTTAAGCATTAATGACTTGTTTAGTTAAAGTGTGTATTCGCTACAATTGGTTATTTGAAGTTGAATTAGCGAAATGTGACTTTATGTGCATACTTAACAACATTTTTAGTGATCTTTTGTGTGTTTCATGATAAAAAGACAGAAATTGAATGTATTGGCAATTATATGTTTACAAATTACGCTTTTCATAAAAATTACTCATAATTGTATTTTAGAGATATTTTGTTAAAGACCCATGGAAGGAATTTGAAAAAAAAAAAAATACCCTGCCTCCTACAGACATATTTAATGTTTTTTTTTTAACATACAAGTAAAATTTGGAACAGTGATTTTGTGAGGTTAGATGTCTCCTGATACCAAGAAATATAACTTTCCTATGTACACTGCATTCAATTATTAAAGAAGTGACCTTTTCCCTCCTATCCACAAACTACTGACTGGAATTTAATGAAAATTATCAGAGAATGAAACCTGTATATTACACTACCCCGTAAAATTGTAAGGCTCTACAAAAAGGAACAGAAGTTACGGTCATTTACCTATTTACTTAAAGTTATTCATGGTCAAACTATAGTGAGGTGTAATAAAACCCTGGTAAACAGAAAATAATACTTTTATTGTTTCATTATAGATTTTTGGATAATAAGTAATTAAGATAAAATTAAATGTGAAATTAAAAAAAGTAAAAGAATTCAAAATGATCAGAAAGTTAGTTAATGAGATACGTGGGATTTCCTTTTTTTTTTTTAAAAAAATGAACCTTTTTTGGAAAGCGCAATTTTTGAATCTCCTCTGATGTATTTCCGTGATACGTTGACTATTTCCGACCACAAGTCATCTTTATTCTAAATTGGCGCCATTCTCATACAGATGCTATCAGAATGCTCTGAACAAGTTTTATGGGTTTAAGTCTGGAGAATTGGGCCGGCCAGTTATCTTCTGAGGTCCACAGAAGCCTAATTTTTGCAGGACCATCCATAGTTTATGTGCTGATGCGAAGGAACATTATCTTGGCAATAATTGTTCTCCTGAAGGTGATTTTATGCCTTTTAGCAAGATTCCAGGTACCCTTTGAGGAAGGCTTATAAAGCGTCTGTGGTTATTTTCGTACAGTCAGGCACTCTCCACAGGCCAACATGATACATCCAATAATAACCAGCCTCCTCCTTGTTGGTGTCTAAACCCGTGATGAGGATCTCGTCCATTTACGACCCAATCCTTTGCTCCAGCCATCAGGGCCATGAAGTGTTGCATGAAGTTTCATCTGTGAACAGTACTTTTGATAAATGACCTTCATGTTCTTCCTTTGCGAAGCAATTTCAAATGTATTTGCATGTGTATTTTGTAAATTGAGGCTTTGTCACTGGTCTCACTGATGGTCCGACCTTTTTCAGATGATGACAGCGAGTACTTCTGGGCACGTGCTTCTCCAATGCTTCTGAAAGTGCTCATCGTCAGGCCTGAGTTATTTACAGCTTCACGTTCATTTGGGACAAGAACGTCAGAAACCCCTCGAGTGCCCTTATCAGCCCCCTTTATTTACCTTTGTGGAGTCCACAATCTTTTCCAGTTAGGTGATAATCTTCCAGTTGTTTTTTGAGATATTTCATGTAGACTTGCCTTTGGAAAGTTCAGATGTTATGATATCTTTCTCAGAAAAGTTTGGGGGTCAAAAGTACACCATTTGCTACCCATAATTGCACAGTATATGACACTTGTTTAATATCTGGGACACTTCTATATGGTGTTTTAATTTTCAAATGGCCACTGTTGTTTCCTGTTGCACAGAACATACAGCCTGTGCATACACCTGTTTCCATTATACTGTGAAAGTTTCGTTAAATTCCAATCAAGATTTTTGTAACAAAACATGTCACCTCGTTAAATAAATTGAAATGCAGTGTATAAGATATATATGTTGTGTAAGTATTGTCTAAACATGTGGGATTTAGTACTTTTGGTCATACTCTTGGTAGTATCAAGATTGAGATGTTGAAATTTAAGTAAAGGATGTGGATATTAGTCTTTCATTTTTGAATTCAGCATTATGGGTTTGTGGATGATAAAGTAACACACAAGGTGAAAAGAAGCCAAATTCTCACAGGGCCATTTATTATTAGTCACTTAAATACTGTTAGGGGGGGGGCTGGCAGGCCTTCCTTTTGCTCGAATTTATGTCACTGAGAGGGCATAGGGTAAGTTCATGAACCCAGAAACCTAACACCAGAAATGTTGCAGACTTGGCATTTTGTAAAGCTGAATAGTTTTTGTCAGTTGAGAAAGAGACGTTGGTGAAGTATGGCAAACTCAGTTGAGACTGGAATGAATGAATCAATGGAACAGTAAGGTTGTAAACTGGCCTTAAAAGCCAGGGACGAAGAAAGGTAGAAAAATGAGGAATAGCATCGACGTTGGCAAAGTGGGAGTGAAGGTTGGTAAAGATACAGATA
>CM042146.1:43916474-44014774 GCA_023376005.1 Doryteuthis pealeii
AGAAAGATGTTGCACTCTAAGGTTGGCAGCTGCTCTATTTTTTTTTTTTGGGGGGGGGAGTTTGCAGTTATTTTGCTAGAAATGTGTAAGTTCTTGAACAGTCCATTAATAGCAATATTTAAAACTTCAAGTCCTGTTAGTTTATATTTACTTTGCCCACTAAAAGGAGGTTTCAAATCAGAAGGTTTTTTTTTTTTGTTTGTTGTTTTTTGTTTTATTTATTGGTACCAAAAATTAAATTTAACACTGTCCACCAATTTTGGAGTGCCTCAGACAATTAGCCAATTGAACGCTTACCTTTACACCTTTTAAAAACAGTAAGAGTAAAGTGCGCCTTGGGGGGGGGGTGACTCTTTAAAGCCAATTCATTTATTTTATTTCACCCAGCAACATATCTGCGCCCCAGGTGCAAAAGAACTGGTTTGCAGTGACTAAAGATGCAATAAAGAAACAACATTGTAAAAAATAATCCCTACCTCAATCAATTTTGCCTGGACCTGTATACAACTACATTCTTCAGGTTTAGGTAGTTGTCTAACATCAAAGGTATTGATCATGAAGCATCAATATTGTTCCCTCCATTCTGTTCGAGCAAACATTGTCCATGAACCTATGAGAGAATGGCATTGGCACTTGTTAAACATAATCATGTTTACATCTCTTATGGGTAAAGGCAATTGAGTTGCATGTGAATGATACCACATGAGGTTATAGTTCCAGCCTGTAAGCACAGTAATGTCCAAGGTGGTAGTGATAGCCACTCTATAATAGTATGGGATATGGTTCTATTGAAAGATCAGTAGTGATAACTGGAATCTGTATGACAGGTGACATTACTCAGAGTCTTTGTTGTAGAGCATTTGTTTTTTCTTTAACTTGCCATGTTTTTTCGCTGAGATGTGGTTTGTTCAAACAACGATAACGCAACACATTATTGTTGGATGACATGAAATTGTTACCAAGAACTCTCAGATGACTTGAAAGTAATCAATTGGTCTGTGCACTTGCTAAGATTTTAACTCTGTTGAACATGTTTAAGACATGTTGTATATGTCAAGTAAATTCTCCGCGACCACATCCAACAAAGACAAATCTATTATGAAGCCTGGAAATATAACTTTAATAAATATATCCATACAACTCCAGCACATCATAGAATACATGCCATGTTGTGCTGCTGCATTTTTAGGTAAAAGAAGGAGCTACACATTTAATAACTATTTTTAATTTTTCACACTTATGTTATGATGCTCTTGATAGTAGTTTTCATATTGTTAATTCTGTTGCAATTTGGCTATAATTAAAAATGATTTTATTGTATTTTTTTTAATTTTGTTGTTAGTTGTTGTTGTTGTTAGTATTTTTTAAGCATTTATTTCAAATTAGTTTTATTTAACTATAATAAGAGAATCTGTTTATTTATAAGTGTTTGTTTTTTGTGTCATCGCAATTCTTAATAAGATATAGGTGTGGTTCCTATTGATCAAATTTCCACAGTTATATCAGATCTCTAGTGATATAATATTATAAATTAAAGTGGCAGGAAGGTAACATGTTTGTTTTATAAAAACGCAAATAAGATTCATTAAAATGCCTAAGGAAGGGATTCTAATTTTTAATACTTGTAAGTAAAATAGAGAACTGAATTAATTTTTAAAGAAGTTTTAGGGTTTGGGTTTTTTTCTTCTTATTTTATAAAGGTTATTAGCTTGGATAAAAATATCACGATATTTAAAGGATTGGAGATTTAACAAGGTTTTTAAAGATTGTATTTTCTAAATAAGATGTGGTAATTTTGTGTGTATGTGTGTGTGTGTTATATATATATTAATATATATATATATAATATATATAATATATATATATATATATATAATGAGACAATACAGTGGTTTTAAATTTATCAATTACTATGAAGTCTGTCTTTTTTTTTTTCTTTCATATTTACCATTTTTAGTTTTTCTAAGGTTTCAAGCTTTTGGGAAATAGTAAAAAGATAATATAGATAAAATAAAAAACTAAGAGAAAATTGTTAAAGACCAGAACTGAACAACCTGGTGGCAAAAAGAAAAGATGGAAAAGATAGAGGGGAAGCTATCATGAAAGGGAAATGCTTAAGACAAGTTTAATCTGCAGATCACATTGGTAAGCAACAAATGATAGAATTAAAAACATGAATTACCAAATGTAGAGACAAGATAAGGATAGCCAAAGAATATCTTGCTAACATATGCTTTGAAAATAAAAATATCACCAACAGTCACTCTGGTAGACATTAGTGATATTCTAGATATAACAGAAGATGGCCTGGCAATAGATCTATTGAAGATGCAGGTGAAAATTCACAAAAGATTAGCTCTGCTATTTACCTAGTATGTAAAAGAAAGATACTCAAAATTTCTGTCTAGGAATAGATATTCTATTATAAAAAAACAAAAAGTAAATGGTGCTGCTATAGTATGTGGGCCTACCTTTTTTGATTCCATTAATAGTATGTGGGCCCTAACCAGGTTTGAATGTGTCCTACCCCAGTAAGAGTATATTTATAGATATTGAAGTAGGCAATTCAATTGAAACTAAATTATTTTTCACATAATATTCATTTCAAGAAATGCCAATTCAGTTCATGAAGCTGTTATATTAGTAATTAAAGAATAACTTAAAAAGAATTTATCCATACTTTCATGAAATCAGAGATCTTTTAATTCTAAATATATTCTGAAAATAAGGGTTTTAGGGTTAGCAAGTTATTATAACTGTATATATGCCTTTTTATGGTAGGCCACATACTTAATAAGAGAGACATGATTTCGTAGGCCCACATACTATAAGAGAGACATGATTTCGTAGGCCACATACTATAAGAGAGACATGATTTCGTAGGCCACATACTATAAAGAGACATGAATTTCGTAGGCCAACATACTAATAAGAGGACATGATTTCGTAGGCCACATACTATAAAGAAGTAGACCATGATTTTCAATAGGCCAATACTAATAATGGTATGATAAAAATAGCACATTATAAACTACTAAAATCAGCCCATATGAATAGGTAAGTTTCACAAGTGGTTAGATGATGTCAATAATTAGCTTGATTGAAGAAGAAGAAGACCAAACAAACAGATAATGATAAACCATATTGGTTTTCATTTTTGGAGGTTATGAAAAGGCATCAAGTTTTCATTTCAAAGCAAGTCTAAGGTGTTAATGAAAAATTTATAATTATAAGAAAATACCTGCTAACCAGTCCATAAAAATATCCATAATACAAATTAGTAAAGTAATAATGCAGGAAATTTGGGTAGTGATATCCTATTTAACAGCTAATTAAGTAATGTAAGAATGAATCCTATATATTAATACTTGTGTTCCTAAATTCTTCCATCCATTATCATCGCCTGCAACACCCTCTGGTTAAAAATGGACACTGTCCAAATTTGTCCAAGAATTGCAATGTAAAAATACTGATTATCTGGTGTCGCTTAATTGGCAGATTTCTTTTGTCCCATTTTATTTTACTCCAATTTTAAAAATGAAACATCCAATGGTCTTGCGTCACGTCAGTGCCCAACGTAAAATTAAAAAATGAATTGGAGGAAGGGAAAAGTTTATGTCTTTGTTAGAATTTGTAATATTGAAATTGTGAATTATGGAAGATATTTTGGTAATTTTTTTTGTAGATTTATGTGTAATGAAATTGCAAATCATCATTTCTGTCTTGAATATGGCTCCTCTTGATTTTGTTTCATTTCGTGGAAATTCCACAAGGTCCTGCTAGTTATTTCTTATTGAAACAAAAGTTACCTGTATAAATCAACCCAAAGTGATTAATGGCACCAATAATTTTTATGTATTTGAAAGTTTTATTCCATGATTTGTCATAATTTAATTTTTCTTAATTTTCAACTCATTATTTGCTTTAATTTCAAAGAATATGAAGAAAACTAATGCCCTAAAATGTCAGGCAAATTCAAGAACTTTTAATGCTGGTTTCTTTTAGAACTGAAACAATAATTCTTGAATATATTCCATGTTCTTTTTCATATTGAAATGAATGCATTTTGAAAACTGGACATAAATTTCTGCAAGCCTTGACTTTACAAAATTGAACATTATATAATGGAAAAGAAACCACTGAACTATGGTATCCAATAGAATTTTTTAAAAATCCCCTCTCCCTACAATAGGTTTCTTTCAAAAAATCTCTCTACTTTGACAATAAAGCTGTATCATTAATATATTTCCTTCTCTCGTGAGGCAAATCTTTTTATGTAACATAGCTTGGATACACAAAAAAGTTGCATTCTAGTATCTTTTATGGATACTCATTTTTAGGTTTGGCCAATGATCAAAATTGTGTGTCCTGAATACTTCAATCCACAATCTTCACATTTAGAGCTATTGTCTCCAAGATCAAAGTTGTATCAACTTTCAGTTGAAGAATTTAAAGAACATGATAGTAATTAATTCCTAAATGTAGTTGCTAATTATTGGATATAATTAACAAGTCTCTTGCTAAAAAGATTTTTCTCAGTGAATTGTAGATTAGTGGTAATTTAGGCCAGTACATGCTTGCCTCCAGTCAAAGTCTCCAGATATAAACAGATATTTTAATCATCTTAGATTTGCTGATGACATACTACTATATCAGAATCCTTAGATGAATTAAAAGTAATATTAAATGACTTGAAAAAGAAAGTAAAAAAAAGAAAAAGAGAAAATGAACAGAGTAATATTCAAACATCTTGAAAATAATCATAAGAATAAACTAAAGACAGATAAAATTAGAGAAAGATTGTGAAAATAAAATAAGAATTATAACATAAGTTTAGGAAATCATCTAGTAAAATATTATAGACATAATGACAGCCACTTTATAAATATACTTAAAAAACATAAAGTAGGTATTACTCAACTCGTTGGTAGGTATGGTGACACAGTCACAAGTATGGGGCATCCAGTAAGGATCAAATTCACTATTCAGTAATAATGGATCTGTGCCACAAAATTCGCTAACCATTACACTCTGAGGAGATATCTATTTTTTATACCTACCTGTTAGCGATGGCTAGGATGTGAAAACAAGGTCCACAAGTATTGGGGCATCCAGTGAGAATCAACTCACTATTCATTAATAATGGGTCTTCGTGCTGAGCTTGATTAACCCATTAAACCCCAATGGGGCCATCCCACTTAAAGCAATAATGTATTAGCTATCTTTGATGAATACAGGATATACTGTTGTAGGGTTTGTGAACAAAGAAAAAATTAACAAAAAATCAATTAAAGAAATGCAAATTTTAGTGTCACTGGTCCAATTAGAAGGGCATTTGATAAATAACTCTCAGAACTAGATCAATAATGAATCCAGAAGAAAAGACTAAGGTAAGAGATACCAGAATTATTAAGCAAGAAAAAATGGAATTAGGCATGGTGTATAGCTAGAAGGTAGAGGAAAACAGATGGTACAAAAGGTTTAGTGGTGCCCAAGAAATAACAAAGTATCCATAATTACCTGACAGAATATAGATACAAAAGTCAATTTACTGGTAAAATATGACAAGAGCTAGCATGATCAAAGTTATCAATTGAAACTGGGAAAAGTACTTTGTATAAAAGTTGACACAAAATATTGAGGATATGAACTTTTGGTTGCTTTCTTATAGCTCTAAAATAATGATATAATACTTAGTTTTTGAGTTTTACCCTAAACACAGGACACAGTTGGAGTGTAGCTCCTGATATATTATATTTGATGGCATATAACAGCCTTTAGGTCTTTATCAATATTGAAGTTGATGTATTTGGCTAATGTTTATCTAGATGCATAGAGTACTGCCCCTAGCCTAACACGCAATAATATTGGTAATATTAAATGTAAATAATATGCCATCAAATATGGTAATGTGTTCCCCTCAAGGTATTTGGTCATTATCTAATTGCTTACCATTGATCTGTCCAAATTGATTTGTATCGATCATGAACCTTCCAATCCACTCCTAATTTTTCTCAAATTCTGCATTAATGTCATCTGAGGTGAACCATTTCTGCCAAAACTGAATTTACTATCATCAGTGTTCAATTTAGAATATAAACAATATAATTCAACACCATGTTGTATTCAACTGCAAAATCCTATTTCTTGGCAGAGCCGTGTGACTGGAATGTTCTATTGCTTTGGTGACATGGAATATTTATGGAGTCAAGTTGTCGTTTTTAAAGACAAAAAAAATAAATTGGCCACAATTATGTAGCTATATTAATTCAATTTGTTGCAAAATACTTAGCTAGATAATCAGGTATTATGTGATTTTTCTTTTGTAGTTTATATGTTCCTTTCTTTTACTGGTAATGGCAATGTTCTCCAGCAAATCTCCCTGGAATATATACGCCCCTCCCTACCTTTTATTTTTACTCAAGTTGTTAACTGTACAATTCAGAGTTGTCAGTAGTTTTGACTGAACTTTTGGTATTACTTTTATTGTTCTTACAGCATTTTGGTTGATCCACTATACAGCCTCCCTCAGGCAGAAGTAGGAATTAGCAACAGTTTTTCTTTACTTGTAAAGCAAAGCTGTTGCTCTTTCCTACTTCTTCCCTATGTTGCCAGGATTTTAAAATATGCCAACTGCAGCCTTTTTAGAGGGGTAAGAAACAGCTGCCGGAGGGAAGGTTCATAGGTTTAGATTGTTAAACTATATTTGGTGGTGAGACTCATTTTCTGAAGTTCTGTACAGTGTGGATTCCCCCTTCAATACCATTACTGTCCCCGGTCACTCTAATTTGAAGTGGTAGTACTGTTAGGATCACACCTATGGGTCAAATAATGTTTGAAATATTTTAGTAATGTATAGGAATATTTTAAAACATACTTGTGCAAATAACTGATTATTATTAGATAAGAATTGTTTTATTTGAAAGTTTATATAAATTTGTATAAATTATTAGTATTTAGATAATACTTAACAATCTATAACTGGTTGAAAAGAAAAAATTATTGCAATGTAAACATTGAAAATATAGCTAGGATTATAATAAGACACTTGAATTAAATTTAGGCATTAAATACCTCGTAAAGGGTTGATATACTATTATATAAACTAAAACCAACTTCTACTTCCTGAGATTTGGAAATAAAAGATATGGTAACAAGTAGATTGGTTTTCATTCCCAACAATGCAAACCATGTGGGCAATACCATTTCCAGAAATTTTATATAACAGAAGTGAATCCATATTTATATACAAAATGGTTACTTTCTAATCCCCTCCCTCTTGAACATAAAGGGATTCTTCTCAAAATTATAGACAAACTTATTTTGTTGTTACCAAACAATGTTACATATTAATTGGATCCCTATTACATTTTTAAGGTAGTATAGAAAATCCTTATGGCGATCAGTACAGCTGATGGCCTTGAGAGTGAGTGACAGCGTTTTGACCTCACTCTGAACCTTGCTTTCTGGGGATAAGAATCGTGAGAACGGAACCCGATAGAAAGCTCCCTTCCGGTTTAAGGTGGGCAACTCAGAGTTGCAGTTAGTCAGTTGCAGAGTTAGAAAGCTAGCAAGATGTGGACTCTCCGTGCGCATTGTCTGGTCTTGGGGTTCTGGAATAAAGTAACATCAAAGTAAATCGAAGTCTTGTTGTTATTACTAAAAGCTAACAATAGCACAAGGCTTCTGATAAGGAACGCTCCCCAACAGAACCAGACATGGAACCCAGATAAGAAAGACCAGACCAAGATAGACGATAGAAGATATACCAGATCCGGCCCAGAAGAATAAAGAAGTATATAAACATAATCTATTTGGTAACCGTGACGCCAACCCGCAACATTACAACAATATTTGTGTCAATAAATTACCGAACTTCCTCAAGTGTTATAATAAAGCAAAGATGAGTTCCCCCCAGAGTCCTGTGAACAGTTCTTGGAATCCATATTACTCATTCAAAAACTACAGGACCCATAAGAAATAGATAAAATTAAGAAATTCTAACTTATCAGCTTAACATTTGTACTTAACTTTTTTTCTTTTTTAAACTACTAGTTCTGGTAGTCTATTTACTTTGGAGAGTAAAGTTTTTGAATTTTTCCATCTACTTATTTCTTCAAGTGAGTTAATTGATGCATTTGTATTGGATGGCTTATTGATTTATAGGAAAATTTTCTGAATCAAATGATCTGTATTGTCTCTGCAGTTGAGGCTGTTGTCCTGGATTTGACTTTGTTGAAATTAGATTGTGAAAATGCAGTACGTTTAAAGGCATCACAAAATAATTTGAATCTAACTGAAATTCTGTGTAACCAAAGCCGAATATTTTGAATGAAGCCCAAAAAAGGCTAGAACTTTTGTTGCCTCTTAGGTGAAAGTTTATCATCATCCACTTATTAAGAATGAAAACTAACCAAACTAAAATCAAAACCATTCATTTGTGTTAGAATACTTGTAAAATCCTCTAGTACCAAAACTGGAATAGATTATAAGTAAACTTCAGTATTTAAAAAAAAAAATTCTACTCATTCTTGACATTAAAAAAGAAAATCTTGTTCATAATTTTTATTTGAAATACTGAAGTTTACTTATAATCTATTCCAGTTTTGGTACTAAGAGGATTTTTACAAGTATTCTAACACAAATGAAATGGTTTTGATTTTAGTTTGGTTAGTTTTCATTTCTTAATAAGTGGATGATGATAAACTTCACCTAAGAGGCAACAAAGTTCTAGCCTTTTGGCTTCATTCAAAATATTCGGCTTTGGGTTACACAGAATTTTCAGTTAGATTCAAATTATTTTTGTGATGCCTTTAAACGTACTGCATTTTCACAATCTAATTTCAACAAAGTCAAATCCAGACAACAGCCTCAACTGCAGAGACAATACAGATCATTTGATTCAGAAAATTTTCCTATAAATCAATAAGCCATCCAATACAAATGCATCAAATTACTCACTTGAAGAAATAAGTAGATGGAAAAATTCACAAAACTTTACTCTCCAAAGTAAATAGACTACCAGAACTAGTAGTTAAAAAAGAAAAAAGTTAAGTACAAATGTTAAGCTGATAAAGTTAGAATTCTTAATTTATCTATTTCTTATGGGTCCTGTAGTTTTGAAATGAGTAATTATGATTCCAAGAACTGTTCACAGACTCTGGGGGGAACTCATCTTTGCTTTTATTATACACTTGAGGAAGTTCGGTAAATTTATTGACACAAATATTGTTGTAATGTTGCGGTGGCGTCACGGTACCAAATAGATATATGTTATATACTTCTTTTATTCTTCTGGCCGGATCTGGTATATCTTCTATCGTCTATCTTGGTCTGGTCTTTCTTATCTGGGTTCCATGTCTGGTTCTGTTGGGGAGCGTTCCTTATCAGAAGCCTTGTGCTATTGTTAGCTTTTAGTAATAACAACAAGACTTCGATTTACTTTTGATGTTACTTTATTCCAGAACCCCAGACCAGACAATGCGCCGGAGAGTCACATCTTGCTAGCTTCTAACTCTGCAACTGACTAACTGCAAACTCTGAGTTGCCCACCTTAAACCGGAAGGGAGCTTTCTATCGGGGTTCCGTTCTCACGATTCTATCCCCAGAAAGCAAGGTCAGAGTGAGGTCAAACGCTGTCACTCACTCTCAAGCCATCAGCTGTACTGATCGCCATAAGGATTTCTATACTACCTTAAAATGTAATAGGGATCCAATTAATATGTAACATTGTGGTAACAACAAAATAAGTTTGTCTATAATTTTGAGAAGAATCCCTTTATGTTCAAGAGGGGGGGGATTAGAAAGTAACCATTTTGTATATAAAATATGGATTCACTTCTGTTATATAAATTTCTGGAAATGGTATTGCCCACATGGTTTGCATTGTTGGGAATGAACCAATCTACTGTTACCATATCTTTTATTTCCAAATCTCAGGAAGTAGAAGTTGGTTTAGTTTATATATAGTATATCAACCCTTTACGAGGTATTTAATGCCTAAATTTAATTCAGTGTCTTATTATAATCCTAGCTATATTTTCAATGTTACATTGCAATAATTTTTTTTCTTTCAACCAGTTATATAGTGTTAAGTATTATCTAATACTAATAATTTATACAAATTTATATACTTTCAAATAACAATTCTTATCTAATAATAATCAGTTATTTGCACAGTTATGTTTTAAAAATATTCCTATACATTACTAATAATTTTCAAACATTTATTTGACCCATAGGTGTGATCCTAACAGGTACTACCACTTCAAATTAGAGTGGACCGGGGAGTAATGGTATTGAAGGGGGAATCCCACACTGTACAGAACTTCAGAAATGAGTCTCACCACCAAATATAGTTTAACATCTAACTATGAACCCTTCCCTCCGGCAGTGTTCTTACCCCTCTAAAAAGGCTGCAGTTGGCATATTTTAAATCCTGGCAACATAGGGAAGAAGTAGGAAAGAGCAACAGCTTTCTTTACAAGTAAAGAAAACTGTTTGCTAATTCCTACTTCTGCCTGGGGAGGCTGTATAGTGGATCAACCAAAATGCTGTAAGAACAATAAAAGTAATACCAAAGTTCAGTCAAAAACTACTGACAACTCTGAATTGTACAGTTAACAACTTGAGTAAAAATAAAAGGTAGGGAGGGGGTATATATTCAGGGAGATTTGCTGAGAACATTGCCATTACCAGTAAAAGAAGAACATATAACTACAAGAAAAATCACATATACCTGATTATCTAGCTAAGTATTGCAACAATTGAATTAATATAGCTACATAATTGTGGCCAATTTATTTTTTTTGTCTTTAAAAACGACACTTGACTCCATAAATATTCCATGTCACCAAAGCAATAGAACATTCCAGTCACACGGCTCTGCCAAGAAATAGGATTTGCAGTTGAATACAACATGGTGTTGAATTAATATTGTTATATTCTAAATTGAACACTGATGATAGTAAATTCAGTTTTGGCAGAAATGGTCACCTCAGATGACATTAATGCAGAATGAGAAAAATTAGGAGTGGATTGGAAGGTTCATGATCGATACAAATCAATTTGGACAGATCAATGGTAAGCAATTAGATTAATGACCAAATACCTTGAGGGAACAATTACCATATTTGATGGCATATATTTACATTTAATATTACAATATTATGGTGTTAGGCTAGGGGCAGTACTCTATGGCATCTAGATAAACATTAGCCAAATACATCAACTTCAGATATTGATAAAGACCTAAAGGCTGTTATATGCCATCAAATATAATATATCAGGAGCTACACTCCAACTGTGTCCTGGTTAGGGTTAAACTCAAAAACTAAGTATTATATCATTATTTTAGAGCTATAAGAAAGCAACCAAAAGTTCATATCCTCAATTATTTTGTGTCAACTTTTATACAAAGTACTTTCCCAATTGTTTCAATGATAACTTTGATCATGCTAGCTCTTGTCATATTTTACCAGTAAATTGCACTTTTGTATCTATATTCTGTCAGGTATTATGATACTTGTTATTTCTTGGGCACCACTAACCTTTTGTACCATCTGTTTTTTCTCTACCTTCTAGCTATACACCATGCCTAATTCCATTTTTCTTGCTTAATAATTTCTGTATCTCTTACCTTAGTCTTTTCTCTGATTCATATTGATCTATTTCTGAGAGTTATTTATCAAATTGCCCTTTCTATTGACCAGTGACACTAAATTTGATTTCTAATGATTTTGTTAATTTCTGTTTCACAACCCTACAACAGTATATCCTGTATCATACAAAGATAGTATACATTATGCTTTAAGTGGGATGCCCCATTGGGGTTTAATGGTTAGCAAGCTCAGCACGTAATACCCATTATTAATGAATAGTGAGTTTGATTCTCACTGGATGCCCCATACTTGTGACCTTGTATCACATCCTAGCCATCGCTAACAGGTTAGGTATAAAAATAGATATCTCCTCAGAGTGTAATGGTTAGCGAATTTGTGGCACAGCATCCATTATTACTGAATAGTGAATTTGATCCTTACTGGATGCCCCATACTTGTGACTGTGTCACATCCTACCAATGAGTTGAGTAATACCTACTTTATGTTTTAAGTATATTTATAAAGTGGCTGTCATTATGTCTATATTTTTACTAGATGATTTCTAAACTTATGTTATAAGTCTTTATTTTATTTTCACAATCTTTCTCTAATTTTATCTGTCTTAGTTTATTCTTATGATTATTTTCAAGATGTTGAATATTACTCTGTTCATTTTCTCTTTTTCTTTTTTTACTTTCTTTATTCAAGTCATTTAATATTACTTTTAATTCATCTAAGGATTCTGATATTAGTAGTATGTCATCAGCAAATCTAAGATGATTAAAATATCTGTTTATATCTGGAGACTTTGACTGGAGGCAAGCATGTACTGGCCTAAATTACCACTAATCTACAATTACTGAGAAAATCTTTTTTAGCAAGAGACTTGTTAATTATATCCAATAATTAGCAACTACATTAGGAATTAATTACTATCATTTCTTTAAATTCTTCAACTGAAAGTTGAATACAACTTTGATCTTGGAGACAATAGCTCTAAATGTGAAGATTTGTTGGATGAAGTATCAGGACACACATTTGATCATTGGCCAAACCTAAAAATGAGTATCCATAAAGATACTAGAATGCAACTTTTTTGTGTATCAAGCTATGTTACATAAAAAGATTGCCTCAGAGAGAAGGAAATATTTAATGATACAGCTTTTTATTGTCAAGAGTAGAGAGATTTTTTGAAAGAAACCTATTGTAGGGGAGAGGGGATTTTTAAAAAATTCTATTGGATACCATAGTTCAGTGGGTTCTTTTCCATTATATAATGTTCAATTTTGTTAAAGTCAAGGCTTGCAGAAATTATGTCAGTTTTCAAAATGCATCATTTCAATATGAAAAAAGAACATGGAATATATTCAAGAATTATTGTTTCAGTTCTAAAGAACCAGCATTAAAAGTTCTTGAATTTGCCTTGACATTTTAGCATTAGTATTTTCTTCATATTCTTTGAAATTAAAGCAAATAATGAGTGAAAATTAAGAAAATAAAATATGACAAATCATGGAATAAAACTTTCAAATATCATAAAAATTATTGTGCCATTAATCACTTTTGGGTTGATTTATACAGGTAACTTTTTGTTTCAATAAGAAATAACTAGCAGGACCTGTGGAATTTCCACGAAATGAAACAAATCAAGAGGAGCTATTCAAGACAGAAATGATGATTTGCAATTTCATTACACATAAATCCTACAAAAAATTACCAAAATATCTTCCATAATTCACAATTTCAATATTACAAATCTAACAAAGACATAACTTTTCCCTTCCTCCAATTCATTTTAATTTTACGTTGGGCACTGACGTGACGCAAGACCATTGGGAATGTTTCATTTTAAAATTGAGTAAAATAAAATGGGACAAAAGAAATCTGCAATTAAGCGACACCAGATAATCAGTATTTTTACATTGCATCTTGGACAATTTGGACAGTGTCATTTTTAACCAGAGGGTGTTGCAGGATGATAATGGATGGAAGATTTAGGAACACAAGTATTAATATATAGATTGATTCTTATCATTACTAATTAGCTGTTAAATAGATATCACTACCAAATTCCTTGCATTATTACTTTACTAATTTGTATATGGATATTTTATGACTGGTTAGCAGGTATTTTCTATAATTATAAATTTTCATTAACACCTAGATCTTGCTTTGAAATGAAAACTGATGCCTTTTCATAACCTCCAAAAATGAAACAATATGGTTTATCATTATCTGTTTTGTTTGTTTCTTCTTCTTCAATCAGCTAATTTATTGACTATCATCTAACCACTTGTGAAACTTACCTATTCATATGGCTGATTTTAGTAGTATAATTGTGCTATATGTTTTATCAGTACCATTATAGTATGTGGCCTATGAAATCATGCTCTCTTATAGTATGTGGCCTACGAAATCATGTCTCTCTTATAGTATGTGGCCTACGAAATCATGTCTCTTTATAGTATGTGCCTACGAATCATCTTATAGTAAATCATGTCTCTCTTATAGTATGTGGCCTACGAAATCATGTCTCTCTGATAGTATGTGGCCTACCATAAAAAGCATATTATACAGTTATAATAACTGCTAACCCTAACCCTATTTCAGAATATTTTAGAATTAAATAGATCTCTGATTCATGTAAAGTATGGATAAATTCTTTTTTAATTATTCTTAATTACTATATACAGCTTATGACTGAATTGCATTTCTTGAAATTGAATATATGTGAAAAATAATTAGTTTCAATGAATTGCCTACTTCTTATATCTATAAATATACTCTTACTGGGGTAGGACACATTCAAACCTGGTAGGCCACATACTATAATGGAATCAAAAAGGTAGGCCACATACTATAGCAGCACCATTTTATCTTTTGTTTTTTCTATAATAGAATATCTATTCCTAGACAGAAATTTTGAGGTATCTTTCTTTTACATACTAGGTAAATAGCAGAGCTAATCTTTTGTGAATTTCACCTGCATCTTTCAATAGATCTATTGCCAGGCCATCTTCTGTTATATCTAGAATATCACTAATGTCTACCAGAGTGACTGTTGGTGATATTTTTATTTTCAAAGCATATGTTAGCAAGATATTCTTTGGCTATCCTTATCTTGTCTCTACATTTGGTAATTCATGTTTTTTAATTCTATCATTTGTTGCTTACCAATGTGATCTGCAGATTAAACTTGTCTTAAGCATTTCCCTTTCATGATAGCTTCCCTCTATCTTTTCCATCTTTTTCTTTTTGCACCAGGTTGTTCAGTTCTGGTCTTTAACAATTTTCTCTTAGTTTTTATTTTATTTTCTATATTATCTTTTTACTATTTCCCAAAAGCTTGAACCTTAGAAAAACTAAAATGGTAAATATGAAAGAAAAAAAAAAGACAGACTTCATAGTAATTGATAAATTTAAACACTGTAATTGTCATATATATATATATATATATAATATATATATATATATATATATATATATATATATACACACACACACACATACACACAAATTACCACATCTTATTTAGAAAATACAATCTTTAAAAACCTTGTTAAATCTCCAATTTCCTTTAAATATCGTGATATTTTTATCCAAGCTAATAACCTTTATAAAATAAGAAGAAAAAAACCCAACCCTAAAACTTCTTTAAAAATAATTCAGTTCTCTATTTTACTTACAAGTATTAAAAATAGAATCCCTTCCTTAGGCATTTTAATTGAATCTTATTTGCGTTTTTATAAAACAAACATGTTTACCTTCCTGCCACTTTAATTATAATATTGAATATCACTAGAGATCTGATATAACTGTTGGAAATTTGATCAATAGGACACACCTTATCTTATTAAGAATTGGATGACACAAAACAAACACTTATAAATAACAGATTCTCTTATTATAGTTAAATAAAACTAATTTTGAAATAAATGCTAAAAATACTAACACAACAACAACTAACAACAAAATTAATAAAAATACAATAAAATCATTTTATTATAGCCAAATGCAACAGAATTAACAATATGAAACTACTATCAAGAGCATCATAAACATAAGTGTGAAAAAATTAAAAATAGTTATTAAATGTGTAGCTCCTTCTTTTACCTAAATAATGGCAGCAGCACAACATGGCATGTATTCTATGATGTGCTGGAGTTGTATGGATATATTTATTAAGTTATATTCCAGGCTGTTCATAATAGATTTGTCTTTGTTGGATGTGGTCGCGGAGAATTTACTGACATATACAACATGTCTTAAACATGTTCAACAGAGTTAAAATCTAGCAAGTGCACAGACCAATGATTTACTTTCAAGTCATCTGAGAGTTCTTGGTAACAATTTCATGTCATCCAACAATAATGTGTTGCGTTATCGTGTTGGAACAAACCACATCTAGGAAAAACATGGCAAGTATAAAGAAAACCAAATGCTCTACAACAAGATCTGAGTAATTGTCACCTGTCAAGACAGATTCCAGTTTCACTACTGATCTTTTCAAATAGAACATATCCCATACTATTATAGAGTGGCTATCACTACCACCTTGGACATTACTGTGCTTACAGGCTGGAACTATAACCTCATGTGGTATCATTCACATGCAAACTCAATTGCCTACCCATAAGAGATGTAAACATGATTAGTTTAACCAAGTGGCAATGCCAGTCTCTCATAGTTCAATGACAATGTTTGCTGAACCAGATGAGGAACAATATTGATGCTTTCATGTCAATACCTTTGTTGGTAGACAACTACTAAACCTGATAGAATGTAGTGTATACAGTCCAGTGCAATGATTGAGGTAGGGATATTTTATACAATGTGTTTCTTTATTGCATCTTTAGTCACCTGCAAACCAGTTCTTGCACCTGGCGCAGATATGTGCTGGGTGAAATAAAATAAATGAGATTGGCTTTAAAGAGTCACCCCCCCCCAAGGCAGCACTTACTCTTACTGTTTAAAAGGTGTAAGGTAAGCTTCATTGGCTAATGTCTGAGGCACTCCAAAATGGTGACAGTGTTAAATTATTTTTGGTACCAATAAATAAAAAACAAAAACAACAAACAAAAAAAAAAACCTTCTGTTGAACCTCCTTTTAGTGGGCAAAGTAAATATAAACTACAGGACTTTGAAGTTTTAATATGCTATTAATGACTGTTCAGAACTTACACATTTCTAGCAAATACTTGCAACTCCCCCCCCCAAAAAAAAAATAGAGCAGCTGCAACCTTAGAGTGCAACATCTTTCTGACATCAACAATCAATCCTGTGTTAAATACTATACCTATAATCATGGATGCTAGAATCACATGAACTTGTTAGCTATTACATCAAACAAAGGTCATCTACAGTTGAGTTTATCTCTAGAAATAAGGGAGAGAAAAACTATCCAATGTACTGCTGTCTAATTTGTTGATATTTCAATTTATATAATTACATTTACCAGTTAAACCCAATAAATATATAAAAATAGTAATCTATGAAAAAATCTTTAAAATACTAAAACTAAGTATAAGCAAATTAATATGATTAAGTATTAAGTGGTACTAATGTCATCTATGAATTTTCTTGTCTTTTAGGGGATTGTGTTCCCATGATGCTCCAATTCATATAATTACTACTTTATCCAAAATGAACATAAACTGTTAGACACTAGTGTTAATGATATGTATACTAAATAAAGTGAATTGAAAAAATATATATTCTTGATATTCTTATTTTAAAAATATACTAAATCCAAGCTGAATAAGATTTTCAGTTTGAGTATTGAAATTTTAAATACATTGACAGTAAACATGAAAAACAAGGGTTTTCCTTTTTTTAGCCATGACATAGAATAGCAACAAACTGTAACCCAGTGGAAGTTTAATAGGAAGTGGAGGAGTTGAGAACCCCCTGCAAACTGTCCAATAACACACAGTCCTTACTATTTGAGAAACTAGCACATGACAAAAGTATTTACAGAGATAAAACTAAATGGATATTTCCATTGAATATAAGAACTACAGAGTTCCCTTAATTATGGGCTTTGGTAAACCAAGTAGTACTTATCTCAACAGTTCTGCACAGTTTTCTTTTTCTGATCTGTGTTCATGAAGTGTTGAGTTGGCTGTAATCTGTATCTTAACCAACCTTCACTCCCACTTTGCCAAGGTCGATGCTATCCTTCATTTTTCTACCTTTCTTCGTCCCCTGGCTTTTAAGGCCAGTGTTACAACCTCATCTGTCCATTGATTCATTCATTCCACGTCTCAACTGAGTTTGCCATCTTCACCAACCGTCTCTTCTCAACTGACAAAAAACTATCAGCTTTACAAAATGCCAAGTCTGCACATTTTCTGGTGTTAGGTTTCTGGGTCACGAACTTACCCCTATGCCCCCTCTCAGTGACATAAATTCGAGCCAAAAGGAAGAAGGGCCTGCCATAACAGTATTTAAAGTGACTAATAATAAATTTGGCCCTGTGAAGAATTTGGCTTCTTTTCACCTTGTGTGTTACTTTATCATCCACAAACACCATAATGCTGAATTCAAAAATGAAAGACTAATATCCATCATCCTTTATCTTTAAATTTCAACATCTCCAATCTTGATAATGGCCAAGAGTATGACCAAAAGTACTAAATCCCACATGTTTAGACAATACTTACACAAACATATATATCTTATACACTGCATTTCAATTTATTAACGAGGTGACATTTTTTCATCTTGTACAAAAAATACTGATTGGAATTTAACGAAACTTTCACAGTATAATGGAAACAGGTGTATGCACAGGCTGTATTGTTCTGTGCAACAGGAAACAAACAGTGGCCATTTGCAATATTAACACGATATAGAAGTGTCCCAGATATTAAACAAGTGTCATTATACTCGTGCAATTATGGGTAGCAAATGTGACTTGACCACTTCTGAGAAAGATATCATAACATCTGAACTTTCCAAAGGCAAGTCTACATTAGAAATATCTAAAACAATTGGAAGATATCACCTAACTGGGAAAAGATTTGTTGCAGCTCCTACAAAGGTAAATAAAGGGGGCCGATAAGGGCCACTCGAGGGTTGTTTTCTGACGTTCTTTGTCCCAAATGAAACGTGAAGCTGTAAATAACTCAGGCCTGACGAGTGGAGCACTTTTCAGAAGCATTGGAGAAGCAACAGTGCCCAGAAGTACTCGCTGTCATCATCTGAAATAGGTCGGAGCATCAGTGAGACCAGTGACAAAGCCTCAATTTACAAAAATACACATGCAAATACATTTGAAATGGGCAAAGGAGAACATGAAGGTCGATTTCTCAAAAGTACTGTTCACAGATGAAACTCGTGCAACACTTGATGGCCCTGATGGCTGGAGCAAAGGTTGGGTCGTAAATGGACGAGATCCTCATCACCGGTTTAGACACCAACAAGGAGGAGGGCTGGTATTATTGGATGTATCATGGTTGGCCTGTGGAGAGTGCCTGACGGTACGAAAATAACCACAGACGCTTATATAGCCTTCCTCAAAGGGTACCTGGAATCTTGGCTAAAAGGGCATAAAATCACCTTCAGGAGAACCATATTTATGCAAGATAATGTTCCTTCGCATTCAGCACATAAAACTATGGGGTACCTGCAAAAATTAGGCTTCTGTGGACCTCAGAAGATGAACTGGCCGGCCAATTCTCCAGACTTAAACCCAATTGAAAACTTGTAGAGCATTCTGAAGCATCGTGTTTATGAGAATGGACGCCAATTTAGAAGTAAAGATGACTTGTGGTGGGAAATAGTCAACTTATCACGTGAAATTACATCAGAGGAGATTCAAAAATTGCGCCTTTTCCAAGTCATTTTTTAAAAAAGGATCACGTATCTCATTAACTAACTTTACTATCATTTTTGAATTCTTTTTACTTTTTTTTTATTTCAATTTAATTTTATCTTAATTACTGTATGTATCCATAAAATCTATAAATGAAACGAAAAAAGTATTATTTTCTTTTTTACCAGGGTTTTTATTACACCTCACTAATAGTTTGACACATGAATAATTTAAGTAAATTAGGTAAATGACCGTAACTTCTGTTCCTTTTTGTAGAGTCTTACAATTTTTACGGAGTAGGTGTATATACAGGTTGTCATTATTCTCTGATAATTTCATTAAATTCCAGTCAGTAGTTTGTGGATAGGAGGGAAAAGTGTCACTTCTTTAATAATTTGAAATGCAGTGTACATAAGGAAAGTTATATTTCTTGGTATCAGAGACATTCTAACCTCACAAAATCACTCCAAATTTTACTTGTATTGTTAAAAAAAATATTAAAATAATGTCTGTAGGAGGCAGTGTTTTTTTTTTTTTTTTTTTTCAAATTCCTTCCTATGGTCTTTAACAAAATATCTCTAAACATACAATTTATGAGTAATAGTTTTATGAAAAGCGTAATTTGTAAACATGATAATGGCAATCAATACATCAATTTCTGTCTTTTTATCATGAAACACACAAAAGATTCACTAAATGTTGTTAATGTTTTATGCACACTAAAGTCACATTTCGCTAATTCAACTTCAAATAACCAATTGTAGCTGATACACACTTTAACTAAACAAGTCATTAATGTCTTAAATAAGAAAGGGAATTGGGAATGCATTTAATTCCTCATTTAAACTCTTTTCTCCTTGTCACACCCTGTGGTTTTATTTCAAAATGAAAACATGACAGAAAAAAAAAATTGAAACAATCATTACTGAAAACAAATAAAATAATTAGATATAATTACAATTTGAATAAATAAGGATAGACACTGGTAATTTTTAATAGGTAAATATATTCAAAAATTAACCGTTCTTTCTGAATTTGTTAGAATCTTTGCCAACATGAGAATTTCATGTACAAGATTAGAACACACAAATATTGGATGCTTCTGTTATTGAAATGATCAGAACCATTTAATTTTTGGTAAGAAGTCTCACAAGATATTCAATAGAGACAGAGACTATACAAGATTGATCTTAAATGTCAACAGAAGAACCATTTTTACTCAAATGAAACTATTACATTCTTGTAAGGGGGACAATTGTAAGAGAAACTTAAGTAGATAGGTGGTACTGACCTAATCAAGCTTATTAAAAAGGTCACCAAAAGGCAATCTTAGATTAAAATATCTTTTTTTGCCTAAGAAAAAACTTAAAGTCAAACAAAAAACTGATTTTTTTCTGATTTATTTGTAAAACATTGTATGAACTTGAAAAAATAAGATAAAGATAACAAAAAAAAGAAAAATTCTAAAATTTTCAGAAATATTTTCAGCAGATTTTTCTGAAATGAAAAACAAAATACAACAAAATATTGAGCTCACATATAAAGACTGTTTTTAGAGAAAATTTCAGGATATATTTTTTTGTTTTCTTTTTAAATATTTTTTTCTTAAAAACAAAAAAGTTTAAAGCTAAAATCTATTTTTATTGAATTTTTAAGAAGAAACTTGATTTCTGTAGAGGGTTTATGAAAGCAATGTCTCTTCAGAGCAGTTCATAGTTTTTGTCAAGCAATTAATGCATACCAGTGATAAGAAATACCAGTATCGCGGTGTTGTATAACAAAAAAAATATCAAAAGAATATATCTTTTCCTGTTTTTATATTTGAAGTTATTTTCTTTGAGCAATGATAGGTATCCCTATATATGTCTTTTTTTTTTCTTATCAATAGTCACCTTATATGTGTGTGTGTGTGTGTGTTGGGGGGTTAATATCAATTTACATTTTGCTAAAAGTATTCTAATTTACAATAATATAATATTACAATAATATAAGACATTCTTCATATTTAAAAGATTAATAGTTGCTCAATTGATTGGATTTTAAGGGAATAATTCTAAAAACTTCTAAAGAAAAGCTTTGAGAATTCATGTGTAAAGATAAAAACATCTTTTCTGTAAATCATTATTTCCAGACTCAAATCCACAAAAAAGATTTTTTTTTTTTTTATAACAAATTTTCCTTGTTTCTTGATTTCCACTATCAGTTCCCGAAGCAGAAGAGGAAAATTTTAGACTAAACAAAAATAATTTTAACATTTATTATCTAAAATTGGTTTGGCCAACCAATTGACTGATAACAAAAATAATCTGATAATTTCATGATGATTCATAGGGAAATGTCCTAAAGATATCAGCTTAGAATATAAATGCCTAAAGAATTCACAATATAAACTGTGCACACAGAAAAATAACACATGCCCTGAAATATACCACAACTTTATATCTAATTAAAAATTCACAGTGGTTCTTAGCATGACATTGGTGAGAAGTAAAAGTAGGAGACACATAAAGACAGTTTATCACCTGATGATGACATTGGACCAGACAGTCTGGATGCTACGTACTAAAGTTGGCAGGTGAGAAATTTGTTTCTGGGAGAGGGGGGGGGGTTGAGAGGGGAAGAGTAGCAAAGGGAAAGACAGAAATAAATGTTTTTCTCTTAACAGGAAGATTTTTGCAATTCCAACAAATTGTGACATTGGTGTACATTTTTTGAGGATTTTGTTTTTAGAAGAATTCACTCTATTGATATTTATTTTGCATAAAACTTCCCAGCGCCATTGAATTGATATTCCATCACAGCACACCATCTTCTTACAGATTTGATGTCCATAAATTGGAATGAACATTGACTACATAAATGTTTTGTCTTTTGGTTTGTGTAAATTTATGCAAGATATCTATTCAGCAAACCAATAAAAGTAGGTATAGCCTTATTAGTAGGTAAAACATTAGTATACAACTGTTTTCCTACTACTAGCAAGGCAACTTGTTCTTGCCTAAGAGAAAAAATGTGTTATCTACTAATAATGGAGATTAGGTCTCTATTTGTCTGTAACCGAAACTACATCACAGCTTACACAACATTACCCAAAATCATCATAACATAAAATCAATACACTCAAAATTTGAGCATGCAACCTTACGGTTCTCAATATTTTTTTAAAACAAGTTTTACTAAATACATGTCCAGTATATATATATATCTATATATAGTTTGTTTTATTTGCCCTACTATTCAACCATAGCTGGTGGAAAGAAGAGATAGATTCATGCATTCCCAAGGGCATTATTATAAAGTAAAATGCAAATGGTTTTATCCAGAATTTATCATCTTAGGAAATTAACTAGACAAACCGAGTCCATTTTCTAAGACACTAACTTATGTCACATGCCTCCTGAAATATACAAGTATATCAGCCATAAATTATCCCTATGTTAAAATGTCTACAGTATATCATCTATTATTTATATAAGCAAACGATTATATTTACTAATTTTAGTATCATCATCATCAGGTTGTGTTAACAGTATCAGTCATTGCTCCTGGCAAGTTCATGGCATCTTGAATCTGCACAGAGCTGATTGATGTAGGTTTTTGCTGGTTGGCATACACTGGTGTGTCCACAGGAGAATGTCACATGAATTTGGCCTTGTGTGTCCAGATGATTTTTTTTCATCTTATTTAGATAGTTTATGTGATAGGAGGTAAGTAGCCATATAGCTGCTTTTGAATAGGGTGCTGTTTCCAGGATTTATTAGTGTAATTCCCATCTAGATTTTTCTGTTTGTTAGAGTCTAAGTGGTGCAGCCATATAGTAGTACTGACACAGCTTTAGCTTGGAAGAATTCTTGCTTTATCTTATCAGAGATCAGATTTGAGAAAATGGAATTTGAAGATTGTGTTGTGCCAATCCTTTAATTGGACAAGCCACATCTATTCATCTTGAGAAAAAAATCAACCTTGGAAATCCAAGTTTTTACTTGGTTATGAACTAAGGGTACTGGGCTCATGGGAAATATGCAATTTCATTCCTCAAATAAACTATTCAAAAACATCAATATCACAAACCACATACATAGAACCACAAACCTGTGTCTATTAATCTGTTTAGAGACTTCAATTTTCGAACAAAAAAAAATATATAAAAAAATGTATCTCTTCCCAAAAGATGGGTATGAAAATAAATCTAATTCCAATATAAAAGTAGAAAGGAAGGAATCAATCAGATAATCAATAAAAATCAGATACAAAAGGAAAAAAAACGTCTATTGGAGGTTATAAAAGGTCAGTGATGAGCAGATGCTTGCTACTTTTGCAACAGAGAGCACACTTTCATCCAGCAAGGATGAATAATGGTGGGTGGGCAAAGATAGAAAAGGGAACAAAAAAATATTTAGAATGATCTAGAATCATATTTGTTCAAAAATAGAACATAAAAACTCAAATTTTCTAAAACTGGATTTGCTGATGTGAACAAAAGCTCTAAATATACTTTTGTAACAAAAATGTCTAGGGTAAATATATTTTATATCTTTACCTGACAAATCCAGCCTCAAATCTGTTTCATAGACCAATCAATTATGATTCACAAAGGCTACTTCATGTTCAATTGGAGTAATATATATATATATATATATATATACAACACACACACACACATACATACATACACACACACACAACCATAGCCATATCAGTACTGCACCACTTGGACCCTAACAAAATACTTAGAGAAAAAGCTAGATAGGAGCAACACAAGCATGAAGCGCAGTCCAGTATGAATCTTGGAAGCAGTATCCCACAAAAAACAGCTATACAGCCTGTTACCTCCTACTACACAGATCATCAGGTCAGGTGAACAAGACTGGACACTGCTGGAGAAATAAGAACAAAGTCATGAGTGACATTCTCCTGTAGACACCTACTCATGTGCACACCAGTGTGAGCTGACCAACAATAACTTTATATATATATATATATATATATATATATATATACACACACATACACACACAGATAGATAGATAGATAGTAATCCATATTTTTGTGGCTGACAACCTACTATTAATCTAAAAAGATTAATGCGATTACTGCTGGGAATGGACTCCAAATCTTGCCAAGCCCTTAAATTTTTGATAATCTATGCACATATTGAATGTAGTTGTTGGTTCAAATATGTACAAATAAAATATTTTAAAGTGATCATTTCAACAGAGAAACCAGGTTTGTTTTTTTGTTTTTTTTTTTGTTTTTGTTTTTTTTTTGGGGGGTAGTGTATCCTTTTTAAAAATGTTTCTAGATTTAAACCTGACAATGTCTATGAAGGAGTATTGTATGTTATGGCCATCACTTCTACTCAAAGATAAGATATCAAACATGGTTAACAGCTCAATTTGTAAACTATCTGGGGGATTAGGGATTCAAATTATCTTTGTCAGTTATAGCACAAAATCAAAAAGGTTTGATCAATCAAGAAGACACTGAAACAAAGAGAAAGATTTTAAAGATCAGTGTATTGCTCAGTTTTGTATACAAATAATATACATAAAATTTTGTCAAACTCAGCATGGCATCACTTGCTCTTAAATATGACCCTTTATTTTCTCTTAGAAAAATAAAGAGCCGTGTACGTACACACATACACACACACAGCCATGTAAGTATACAAACACAGAGGCATGTATGCAGACACATACAGAGCCGTGTGTGTGCGTATATATATATATATATATATATATATATATATACATACACACACAAATTCTTTGATCCATTAAACTGAACATTTGCAACTGTTTACATTGCATTTTTAAAAATCTTTTTAACTGACATTTTTACAGAATTCATTTGTTGAGTATTCAATAAAAAATTATTTCATACCATTAATTTTTGTTGCAATTTTTAGAAAAATATGCAAGTCCCTCAATTTGTAATTGTATAAATTTTAAGTGGAACATGATGTAGCTAAAACTATAAGGATTTCAAATTCTGTCTTTGATGACAATATTGCTGATGAACTGACATTAAGATATTTGTTTCAAAATTTTACAACTGAGAATTTCAATTTGAAAAAGAGCAGAGGCCAAACCATTCAGAAATTGTTTGAAGGTTGTGATGACTCAAAATCCTCATTCATACAACTCACTAATAACATTGTATTAATTGGAACGATTTCAAATTTAAGCAAGATTAAGTGTGTGTGTGTGGGGGGGGGAAAAAAAAAAAAAAAAAAAAAAAAAAAGACAAATTCCATTTGAATTGAATGAAGAACAAAAGTACCAAACATAAGATTTGCATTAATACTGTTTTATAGCGATTCATCTTGTTTGCATTGTATCATTTTAATGAAAAAATGTATTTTGTATAAAATGAGAATTTCTTTATAAGAAATGGTTGCAAATGAAAAACAAAACTGTATCACTATAAATCCTAAAAAAAAGATAGTGAGCTGAAAGGAGCAGGTTCACGTATGCATTCTTTAAAACGAGCCAAACAATGCTTATAGACTTGTTGAACATCTACAAGATACATTCAAAACTTAAACGGCACTGAATTTTAGTAAATTGAAAAGGTGTTATTTTGTTGTATAATAACACCTGCCTAAATATTCCACCATTAATGTTACATCTTGTTGAATGATTTGAAAATGGACACTTTATTTCACCCTGAATATTCCCAATTTCTTCTTTTGATTTATTTCTTCAAGCATCTATATTACTTTCTCAAATACAATTTCTCTAATTAGGATCAAATTGAAACTTTTAAGGAATTTACTGCTACTGGGAATAAAGATATGTTCAGGAAAAGAATTTTCTGTCAGGGATGATTTAAAGAAAATAAAACCGAAAAGGTTTTAATATTTTCAACTTTTTTTTTTACTATCACCCTACCCCCACCCCAAAGTATCTGACCATTCAATCCAACTCCACCTACAAATTCCTGATGTTAAAGAAGTTTGGGAAATTCTTCAATAGAATTACATTCATCCAATTTGGAAGACAGCTGTACTGCCAAAGGGCCAATGTCCTTTTCCAAAAGCAATTTCAAATAAATTCCACATTGTCAAAAATGATAAATTCTTGAGGCAGAATAATCAATTATAAACAAATACTTGAAAAATGGTAGAGATCTTCACAAGAAAACATAAGATTATTCATATTGATTAGAAAAAATAGATTTAAGTCACTTGGACTCTTTCTCGCTCAATTTGCTCTGGTAAAAGTTTTACTGGATTTTTTTTTTTTTTTAATTATAGAATATTTTGAAAGCTCACAGAATTCAAATTCCTTTATAACATTGAAGTTATTTAAGAAATAATTTTAAATGACTACAAATGTTGAATATTGAATAGGAATCAAACTTCCAGCAATGGACTACTAAAACTATCTCGTTAACTATCACTACTTAGTAATGTTTCTATATAATAGTTATTTACTCTCAGGCAGGCACAATAATGAACCACTCAGAGAAGATTGAATTCAATTCACTAGCCAATTGGCCTGTAAGTCTAGCTTACTAGTGTTATAATAGGCCTTTTAAAGATTGCTGTTAGAATCTAATTTGTCCTTTCTTTTTAGAGAGGGTGCAGGGCTATAAGCTCTTCCATCTATAGATGCACATATGTATGTACAATAATTCATATGCATGTAGGTATGAGCATATGAGTTATGCATAGATGTAGGCATAGTGTATACGTATTCATCCGCATGGATGTGCGTATAGTATTAAGTTGTATGCATGAGATATTAAGTAGTAGCAGGGGGTCAGAATACTTTTAAGATAAATAAAATAGAAAAAAAGTTTTCCTGGTATTAACAATAAAAGGAACGGATTTTTATTTGTTTTTTTTTTTTAATCATAGACTGAAACCATTGTCAGCAATAAGGACATAAGTTAAAAGACAAGATTCTTATACTTAAAAAAAATGTTTGGTTAAAATGGAAAAAATACCTCCTTTTCCTAGAATTTTGGATATTCACTTTGAAACCCAGCAGGGTTTTGTAGCTTGATCAGTTAATCACAGAGTAGGAATCACAGAGTCAGTGAGCTGGGTTAGTATGAGAATTGGAGTCCATTCATATTACTATAGTTAAGTCTGCTTGACTGGTAACCAAATTTTAAAGCTAAGTGCTGATCTGCTTTTACCTACATGAACATTCATTTTTTATTCATCCAGTGCATATAAGAGTAACTTGTGCAGAGGACCTGGTTCTCTATTTTTACCTCCTCTTAGACAGATATCAATGTGTGTATATTCTGTAAATAAATATTTTCTCTGAAGGGCATCTCTTGTTTTCTTCCTGCTATGACAATATAAAATTACAACTTTACAATAGTGTCACACATAGCTGCCTCAACATTTGATCTGAAAGAAGCTGTAACAGAAATTATCAATAAAGATACCCATATTCTCAACTTCATTTTTTTTTTTCTTTTTTTGACCTGACCTGTGGCTTCTGCAATTTCAACATCAGCAGCCATTTTCCTTTTAAAAGTCTCATCACAATGTGGTGTGTGGGGGGGGGGGGTCAGCCAGTGAGACTACAAAGACTATGGAAAAGATATCTCACACAAGTAATCAAATATGTTAAAGCTTTTTAAAAATTTTTTGGTTGAAATCACTTTATAAAAAATATATATTTAAAAACATTTTTTGGAAAAAGAAATATAGAAGAATTTCTCTCAGATGGCCATCAAATATAATAACCAATTGTGCAAATAAAATGTGGAATTTAAACGAGAAAAAAATTTTTTTAACTTAATATCAAACCTTACTTTTTTTTTCTGCATGCATGCATCCATACATACCATTACATTACATACAGCTTTATAACAACAATTTGAGAAAAATATTTGTTTGGTTGTGGAGCAGAACAAAATATGGTATGCCTTTCAGGACGGCACCAATCATGTTTTTTTTTAACCATTTATTTTATCAGTGAACTATGAATTTTTATAACTGTTCTTGGGGAGATAGTGGCTCGTTTCCCATTCCATACTATTTGCAAAATAACAAAAAGAAAAGACACTTTCTCTGATCCATTCAGCATTCCCAAAACTTTCAACAAATTTTGATAAATTTTTAAAAACTCATGACAAAATTTATTTTTTGATATTTTACTCACATTTTAGCAACAGTTTTATATGCAATGCCTCTAAATTCTCTGCCAATATTCAAACAGCCTGACATGGGAAAAGACCCAAAAGTGCATAGAATTTCTGATAAAAGTGTCAACTTTCCTGTTAGGCTCAGTTGATGTATAAGTTCAAGGGAAAATGGGAGTGAGGAGGAAGAGAAAAGAAAAAATGCAGTCAAGGAAAGTATTGAAATTCCCTGTCTAATAATTATTCTTCCTTCTTTTTATAGTTTTTATTTTTTATTCTTACATCAAATGCATTTCAATTATTTATGTACAAGGATTGGCTAAAAAGTTCATAGACTGACAAAGATACTGACGTGGAATGTAACCTAAACAAGGTTTACTTTTCAGCATAGTCTCCCTTACAATTCACACACCTCTTTCAGTGATGTTACAGTGCTTGGAACCCATTGGTCAAAAAAGCCATGAACATCCTATGAACTTTTCAGCCCATCCTCATACATGGATAAAGTTGGTTTCTAATAACAAGATTTTAAAGAACACTAGAGAATATTTTTGATATTTTGCATTATTTTTCTTTCAGACAAAATGCACACAATCTTTGCATTTTTTTTTCTTTTCTTCTTTTCATTTCCTAAATCTTGAAACATTTTCTTGTTCTAGATTCATTTACATAATTTAATATTTGTATGAAATAGTCTTGGTATCAATCAGTTGCAAAAAGAGCATTGAGTAAATTTAAGATTTTGTAATGTTTTGACACCAAAATGGGCTCATCTACTTGACTATATATGCTGGTAGACCAACTGGCTAGGATGCCTTTTTCACTTACAGATTGAGTAGTGTTGGACTTGATCCCCACCCACTAGAAGATTCTAATTTTTATACTAGCTATGAGGATGACAATACACAATTTGTACAGGGCACTAGAAGCATTCATACATGGAAAGGATACTACTCAGACCTTGGAATATATTTTTTTTTTAAATGTGAAATGAGCAAGGCTAGTGTTTACAACAGCAGAGATCACTAGTGAAGAAAAGAGAAAAAAAAGTCTAATACAGATATGGGGAGGAGAAGATTTAATGACTTTATTTGGACAAAGCAGATAACACATTTGATGATACAATAAAAAAAAAACATCAAAGACAAACTGAAAGGAACAATGAATTAAGTATTTCCCATCTACAAACTGTTGCATGACCTGCCACAGGGTGATATGAAGTTTTCAGACTGACACTCTACAAACAAGCATTTAGATGTCCACTGGAAGACAACACTCCAGAGTGTACAGCAAGGAATGCCATCACTATGCAAATCTTCAGCCACTGTTTAAGGAAAAAAAGCATTGGCTGAAGGTCCAAACTATGCAACATACTTTAAACTAGGATGTACCTTTGAAATTACAAACACACAAGCCCAGAGGAAATCCATACATTGGATAAAGATCTCGTAAAATTTTGCAGAGGCCCTTCACTAGCAACAAATGTGGCTATGAAAAAGGATATGCACATCGCAAAGGGTTGTATCCGGCTGAGGGTAAAAGGTGTGCAGTTTGCAATGGTATTGGACATTTTTTTCAAAAGCTAAAGTCTTTCAGGTATGATGGCAGCTACAATAAGTTTCATACAGACATTTGTAGATAGGTGCAATGAAGGTGGGAAATCCAACAATATAGAATATGATGACAACAGTGTGTCAGACACAGCTATTAAATGACTGTTCATAGGCTTGGTTTCCTCTTCTAAAGTAAAGGACAAAGAAATTATGAAGATTTCCTCAATGGGAAAGAAACTCTGAAATGGATCAATTCAGATTTCCAAAAGACTAATTGGATTAAGCCTTAAAAAAGAAGAGAAAATCTGGGAAAATTTGCATTGAACATATAGAATATTAATACAATATCTATATACAGATAAAATTCTGTAAAGTAATTCATCCGATAAATTATTTTTCTTATTATTTTTGAAATCATCCAATTTAATCTTAAATTTGTTTATACACTTGCTGTTTTTTTTTTTTCATCTGATTAGGCAATTTGTTTAAAAAATATATTACTTTATTAGCAAAAAAATTATTGATGGGAAAGAATTTTTTTTTTTTTTTTACATTGCCAAATTTATTAAAAAAGATATCCTGTTATAAAGAATTTTGCTATATAAAGCTAATCTCATATTTTTCGCTAATCTTTGTTCTTGATAACAATCTTCTTTGTTCTAGATTTTGACAATAAAATTTTATTTTCCATGTGTGTTTTTGTTTCTTAGGGGTCTGACTTTTTCTAACATAAGATTTTTACAAAATAAATTGATTTAAATGAAACCTTAAAAATCTATTGCATAAAAGTTTGAAATAAATATTCAATAAAAGAAAAAAGTAAATTATTATGGTGTCAAATTTATGAAAATCTAGCCGAAGAGTATTATCTGGAACAAAATAACAAATTCAATAAATCTGTAAGATTAAAAAAGACACAAGTACTAAAACAGTGTTGAGTGATAGTGCATCATAGCTCAAAATTCTTTTTAGGGTAACAGTTTTATTAGGATAGTTTTATTAGGATACTTTCATTAGATCCTTCAAATGATTCTAAAAGGGAGACAAGAACTGATTAGAAATGGTTTTGAAATTCTTACATTTGTGGGAATATCAGAAAACTAAAACTAAAATTTTGCTTAAAATGATATATTTTTATTGAGACTTTAGAGAGATTCACTTAAGTAGCATTGAGAGTTATAGAAATTCCTCCTTGTTCTACTACTTGAAAAATAAGATCTCAAAGTTACACAAATAAAAGGCTATTGTAGATATTAGAAGCACAAAATGATGGACAAAAGGCTTCTGTAAACTACAAGCCCAATATTTCAGGCTGAGTGCTATTTTAGCTTGTAAGCGCAATATCAGCTTAAAGGCAATCATATCATAGCTTAGTATATCAACCATTCACATTGTTTCTTTTAATGAAATATTGGAGTAGCTTTAATCAAATAAAGCAAAATTTGAATGTGTTCTACCTTAATTTAGGTTGTGTTGTTTTGTTTTTTGTTTTTTAAACCTCAGATACAAGGTATCTGAGCTAAAGACAAAAGTTTAAACAATTTAACTTTTCTTTATAGAAAAGCTTATTCAAACTTGAGGCCATTTAACCTAAAAGCTCTAAATGCAAATTTCAAGAAATATACATGTCAACCCTTTGGGATTTGTTCTTTGAAAAGAAATAGAATTATTGAAAGCCATCTTGCTGTTGGCAGGAGTTTATGATTTTTGATCAAAAACTATCAATGAAAATAAAATTAGAATAAATAGTTTTATAAAAATAATCCATGTCAATATAATGAATTGATATAAATCAAAAAGCTTCAGTAAAGTCAAAATTTTAAAACACAACTTGTTTGCTTTGCTCTTTTTGTTATAGATGATTTTAAGGAATTTATTTGTTCATTAAAGTTGAATGAACAAAAAAGAAAGAAAAAAAGGGAGATAAACAAGTTACTAATCAGGAATTTGACAGTTCAATTAGCCTAGTCTATTTTCTAGTCTTTTATCCAACATTTGATCTTTATCAAATTAAAATTCATGAAATTAGCTTATAATAAAAATCCTTTATGATTTTATTTTTTTGAAAAGCAAGCTGTCATCAAGAAACAAGATGCATGTCACAAAATTAAAAAGGTGAAAATAAAGACAAATTTGGAAATTTTAATGAGCACTAAAAACAAAAAAAATATTAAGAAAACCAATAATGTCTTTCATTCTATTGGAAATATAAGATGTTATCATTTTTTTTTCAAATTGAAGACATTTGAAGTGGAAATAAAGCAATCTGATTAAGTTTTTAAAGATTTTAATTACATATGGAAACAAAAGCAACTTGGAGTTTGCTATACTAATAGTCAAAATTATGTTGAGAAAATACTCATCTTTTTTTTCTCAATTTTTATTTTCATTTATTCAAGCTAATAGACCAGCTTATTTTCTTTTTTTTTTCTTAAAAAAATAAAACCTAAAATAAAAACATTTCTCTTCCTATGAGGTTGGATGAGAGAGATAAATGGTGATAAAGGAAAATTTGATCTAAGGCTTGAACTCCAACAAACCAGACCAAAGAATCAACACACTACCAGATGAGCAATACCCTCAATTTTCTTTTAAAATAATCATTTGATAATGATGAAATTGATAATTTAAAAATAATTATTTGATAATAAATTGTTTTGTTTTTTGTTTCTTTTTAAATAAAAAACATGCATGATATGCATGGCAAATAATGTCACTAAGATTACTTCTTCCCTATCCAATGACTCTTCTGCCATAGATGGAAGCAAGTTTGTTATTATATACAATTTGTCAAGTAAACTACACTAACATTGAAGAAATCCCAGTTACACCATATTTAGCTAACAATAGCAATGGTGAGAAATATATAAGCAAGAAGCAAGAAATAAGTTTTTATTTAAAAGTTCTTTTTTTTAATTTGCTTACTTAACTCTAGCCAATCTCACCTATATTAATTCAAATGTCCTTTTTCTAGCTAATTTTTCTTAATATCAGATATCCCGAGATTATTGAAAAAACAAATGTTATATCTGATTAAAAAGGAGCTTTTTTCTTTGACAAGATAGAATATTCCAAAGTCTTTTTATTCAAAAGATCAAAATTACCTTCTACAACCTTCCTGCCCAAGAAAATAGCTGAAGAGAAAAACTACCAAAACCCAAGATAGAAACGAAGAAAATTTTCCATTTCTCTCAACAGGTTTTTTTTTTTTGTGTGTGTAATTTTGAGTTTGTATTAAACAATTTTTTTTTTATTTAGTGAACTTCCCTTAAGTCACAGCTCTTTGAAGAGAGATATTTTCTATGTCACTATTTCTTCCATTTAATATTTTTTCTTTCTTAAAAGGCCTTAACAGTGGAAGTTGAAAAATGCTGTGACAGGCAAATATAAAGATACAATGTGTGAAGAAATCATCTGGGTTGAGGCAGGGATTCACTTTGAAATTATTTAATGAAATCTAATAATACAAATACATTTTCAGGATAAAAACATTGGAAAACTCAGAATTTGAAAGCAAATAGATACTTTTCTCCAGATTTTACAAGTACATAACACATCAAGTGGAATAGTATTTGCCTGGGATTAAAATTACTTTTTCTAAGAAAGTTTTTATTAAAAAAATAAATAAAATCAGTGAAGAGCAACAATCAAAGAATCAATTGTAAATATTTTCATATGAATACAAAAAATATAAATATTAAGAGACCAGAAATCTTTTGGAAACAAGACTGTTCTTTTGTGTTTCTTTTAACCATTACAGATATTTTAACTAAAGTAATGACTAGAGAGAAAACACAATTCTAAAATAATCCACTTACAAGTGTTGAACAAAAATCAAAGGGCATCTTTATGATTAAGTAGGACGGGGGGGGGGGGATCAGATCAAAAGAAGAAGAAAAAAAAGCAAAAATCACAGTAGGATTAAAAAATCTTTCATCAAATCGGTTTTAAAAAAGAAAAAAAAATTAATGAATAAAAAAAGAAATATTTAAACTTGGTTACACTGGCAGCAGGTGAGAAAAAAAGGTTTATTTTTATTGGGTCTTTTTTTTTTTTTTGTTCTCATTGATAGTAACCTTGTAAATATTTCACAAAAAAAAAAATGTAAATGTTTTTTTTTTTTTCTTTTTCTTTTGTACAGAGAGGAGAGAGAGAGAGGGGGGGGAGAATGGTAACGGGAGAGAGAGGGGGAGAATGGTAACGGGAGAGAGAGGGGGGAGAATGGTAACGGGAGAGAGAGAGAGGGGAGAATGGTAACGGGAGAGAGAGAGAGGGGGAGAATGGTAACGGGAGAGAGAGAGAGGGGGGAGAATGGTAACGAGAGAGAGAGGGGAGAATGGTAAGGGGGAGAGAGAGGGGGGAGGGTAACGGGAGAGAGGGGGGAGAATGGTAACGGGAGAGAGGGAGGGAGAATGGTAACGTAACGAGGAGGGGGGGGAGAATGGTAACGAGAGAGGGGGGGAGAATGGTAACGAGAGATAGGGGGGAATGGTAACGAGAGAGAGGGGGGAATGGTAACAAGAGAGGGGGGTGGTAACGAGAGAGAGGGGGGGAATGGTAACGAGAGAGGGGGGAAGAGAGAGGGGGGAATGGGAGAGAGAGGGGGGAATGGAATGGTAACGGGAGAAAGAGTTGGACAGAGAATGGAGAAAAAGAGAGAAATAGCATTGGAGAGAGAAGTGATTTTCTTTGGCTTCAAGTAAATTTGGTCATCAAAGTTGCTATCAAAAAGAAAAAATGTCAATTTTAGTAGGAGATATATTTTCCTTATCAGCTAATTATTTCAGAAACATCAAGAGACTCATAAATCTTAAGAAATTCAGACTAAGTCTATGTAGATGCATAAATTTGATTATTTGGATTATTCGGACTATTGTCCTCATCTTTATTGTTATCTACACATTTCAATGTGCCCTCCGGCCTTCTTCAGGTGTTTCTTATCAAACTCAGTAATCTTCTTGTTGAACTCTGGAGCTTCATGAAACTTCAAATTGAACCATTTATTCAATCCACGGGGGTAGACTATTCTCATTCTGTTAACCATGACTGGGTACAAGTGTTAAGCTGTGTTAAATATTCTATGTTATTATTGCCCTTGATCAGGACTGAACCTGCAACTTAGAGATGATTGTCACTTAGAACTGTATTAACCTTATATCTGTTGTGCCATGTGTTCAACTGGACAATTCTGAGTGAATTTTTGGAACTTGGTAAATATTCTAGGTAAATAGAACATTAGGTTTATAAGTTCCAAAAATTTACCCTGAATTGTCCATGGTGCAACAGATATAAAGGTTGAGTTAATATAGTTCTGTTGAGAAAATTCAGAGAAATAGATCCATAAACAATTATTTTTAAATCTTTTTTTTTTTTTTTTTTTTGGGGGGGGGATTACTAAAAACAGCATTTGCAAAGGAAATCAACATTCCCAAAGCATTCAGGACAAAAAACAAAATAGAATGAACTGAATATGAAGAAAGAAAGGAGAAAAAAAACTTTTTAAAGCACCTACTGCAAGGTTTCTCTTTCTTTTTTTTTGTTTTTTTTTTTGTATAAATATTTCAAGCTCTAAAGGCTTACAAAATTGACTAATTCTATAAGTTTCCCAATATTAGTACTGAACTTAATCTTAGAAGATATCCCAAAGCAACATTAATTTCTTGACAGTGCACTAGTATCAGCCAGTAAAGTCTTATATGATTATCACTTGTATCAATCAGAGAACATATCTTATTCTTCATTTGTAAGATTAGAATTGACAATGATCTTAAAACTAAAAAGTTTAATCCACAACTGAATACAATTCACTTTTGAACCCTACTTGTTAGTGAAATTATTACCTAAAGTATCTTATTCCAGTAAATTACTATTTTAAGAATCAAAGAGCAAGACAAATGAATTGAGGTGGGGAAAATATCCAACTCTTAACACAATTCCAAAACCTAAATTCCAGACTAGAAAGAAGCAATCAAATTGGCAGACTTTCTATTAAATTCAATATTTGTTTATCACAGACACTACTACTAGTGTATATAAAAAAAAAATCAAATATGGCAGCACTGAACATTCAGAGAAAATAAGAAATAAGACTATATGGTTAAATTTCATGTCCTGCATTAGCCCTCATAATTCAATTTGCAAGATTAGCTTATTGATGAAAAACAGATGAGAGTTCAAAGTTCACTAAAAGACTATTCTTTATTTCCAATCCTATACTGTTTATTAACATCTGTAGAATAGACAGTCTGAGTAGTTAGAATGAAAAGCAACTGAAATTAAGATGGAACACCCCCCCCCCTAAAAAAACACTAATCCAAAATCAATAATTGATAACAATGCATATTTCATCTAATAAAAATCAAGAGACCCAAGTCAGAATTAGTCAGGTTGTCTCTTCTTGGTATTATTTTTATAGGGTAATCCTACTTTATTGAACACCAGTTAAAATTAGTGACAAAGATTCTTTTCCAATATATCAGATGTAATCAATCAATATTGGTTTCAAAATCGAAGTGATCAGTTCAGGCACCTCCTCTTATTTTATTGATTATAGCTTAATCAATCCAAGCCAATTATTTAAACTGGTTAGTCTGTTAGTGGTCATTTTGAATATTCTAAACTTGCTTTCTTTAACTTCAGCTCTAAAGAAAGTTACAGTAACTTCTTTTATGATAGGAAATTTCCCAGAGATATCAGCTAATTAAATTTGACAGCATTTTTTGACAATTCTTAAAAATAAAAAAAAATGAACCATATTACCTTTAGGCACCCTTTTTGATCTCGATTAAGAAAGAACATGTTTTTCATTTACACCATCAATATCCGGTTGTTTGTTAGGGTTAGGGATTAGTTTTATAAATTTTTTTTTAAATCTAAAAATCGTCTGTTAAAACAACCGGATACTGACAGTGTAAATGAAAAACATGTTCTTTCTTAATTGAGATCAAAAAGGGGTGCCTAAAGGTCATATGGTCCAAAAAACTTACTAGCTCACTGTTTGGTCTTTCTTGACCCATTTCTTTTTCAGGTGATGTTATCACAACTTCATCTTTCTACCATTTAGCCTGGTGTCAAATATCTATTATTATCATCAAAATAATTCATGGCTGAATCAGACTGTTACACCTTACTAAACAATTCTGTCTGAAATTCAATGAAAAGTTATTAAAATTAATAGAAAAATGTTTTAAAATACAGGATAGCTTTTCAGTTCATTAATCTCTTCTCTACAAGCTTTTCTGTCCCTAGATGCACATATTTAGGTGCAGTAATGTATGCATGTGTAAGCATGTCTGTATAAGTGTGTATACATGTCGGCATAACATATGTACACAGATATATGCATGTATAATAGTATTAAAGAGGTAGCTGACCAAGTTGAGAAGTCAGATATTTTTAGAAGTTAGAATGTAAAATAGAAAGAAAAGGATTTTTAAACGATGAAATAGAAATGAAAGGATTATTCTTTATAATGTCTGCAATAGACTGAAGTCTTTGGGTCTAATATAGTCAGGTCTGCAGAAAAGAATTTTTTTTTTATTTTTTTTTTTTTAAATGTCTTTAATGTTTGTGCAGTTGAAGTGGGAAAATCACAGATTTTTGCCTGGAAGTCAAATCCCTTGTATTCAGCAGAAAGGGTGAGGGGTGTGGCTGTAGAAGAAATTGATTGTTGAACACAGAGAAAAAGGGTCTGCCAGGCTAAAGTGGGATTCTTCTCTTGCTCACCATCTGCTATGGATGGGGTTAGCAGCAATTTAAATCCATTTGCATGTAGGGTTAGGAGTAAGTGACAGCTAGACACAGAATGAGCTAGAGAGTTGACCAGTACCCAATTGTGTCCACTGTTTATATCACTACAGTTTGATTTTGGCTGAGAACCTGTGTCAAAAAGGATTGGTTAGAGATTTTTGTTTGTTTGTTTTGTGGCATATCAACCTTGGTGGGTCATTTAATACCGGCAAAGTTTTGAGAAAATTTTTTGAACTCATTTTTTTTTTAATAAACAAATTTTCTATTTAACCCATAGATGGGACCCTAACAAGTACTACCACTCTGGGTCAGAATGACCTGGAAGCAATGGTGATGAAGTGGTGCTCCACATTCCTCAGACCTCCAGAACTGGAACCTCACCATTAGATAGAGTTTTTCTCATTCCCAGGACATGAAGACCCTCAGACACCACATTCTAGCACATATATGATAAAAAGGGTTAGGGGTTGCCATAAGGGCAATAGGGTTGGGACAATCATAAAGGTGCTAGGGCTTGACATGACTAGCTAATTGATCGAAGGGGGCCTCTTCCTCCACTCGTCAAGCCTAAGTAAAGACCAAAGTGGAGAGTTGCATGTCATGAACTGCTCAGTCACAAAGATTCAGTCCTTAAGCATCACAGGTCACCGCCTACAGCCAACAGGTGGCCCCATTGGGTTGATCTACTCCTCTGCAGAGGTGCAGTCAGTGTATTCTAAAGCCCCAGTCGATAGGTTAGAGGGAATTTGTCATGGATAAAGATGGACCCATTATTTTGTTCTTAAGTTCATTTTGTTTATTTTTATCTTGTAAACCAGACGGTTTTGACCAAAACTTGCAGCTGACTTAATTTTTTTTTTTTTTTTTTTTTTTTTTTTTAACATACATGAAGTGAGAATTTGGTTAGCCAATGAGACTGGATGTGCAGCAGATCAAACTACCACACATTCTCTTTGTACTCTTAAAAAGAAAACACAATCTTCTAAAATCTTCTGCCATTAATGCAAAGAGTTATATTTCATATCCTGGAATTAGGCAGTCTCCAAGTCAATGAATTCTTTATACAAAAGTAGAATTTTAAGACGGGGGGAAAAAATTAAATTCAAAATCCATAAGAATTGATTCAAAAATGAAAAAAGAAGGAAAAGTGGAAAGATTTGCAAATTTCTGCATTTTGCCGAACAATGAACAGAGAGAAGGAAAATGGCAGGAAATGTCAAAGTAAAAAATAAAAATAAATTTTAAAAATAAAATGATGCACATACATAAAAGAGAGAGAGAGAGAGAGAGAGAGAGAGAGAGAGAGAGAGAGAGAGAGACTTAGAAATTTTGTCTTAAAAGTGGCTGTCACTTAAATTTAGTTGATTTCTTTTTTTCCTTTTCCAGTATCATTAATGTGATCCCCATCCAACACTGTCAATGACATAGATTAGGAGAAGAGAGAGAGAAGAGAGAGAGAGAGAGAGAGAAAAAAAAATTTCTGGGAGAAGGTTTTTAAAGCCATAAAGTGAATTCCGAAGAGTGTGCAAAAGTGGATAGATTTTACTGGTTGAAGAGAGGAGGAAAAATCCCCAACCAATACAACTTTTTAAAGGTCCAAGACTCATTGGCATTTTTGTCACAAATATTGTAGTTCCAAATTGTCTGAGCTGCAAAGAGATAGAATGCTACCTTGAAGTACACCTATCTATCACACTATCCTGAAAATAAATAGCATTACTGACATTGTCAATGCTGGATTTGATAAATCTATTTGTGCATAATTTTTCAGTTGCCTTCTCATCAGCTCATATGGCAATAAAAGAAAGACAGAGAAAGAAGTTGACCAATAAAAATGGCTTCCACTTCTCAAAGTCCAAAACCATTCAGTCTCTTCATCAACAAAACATAAATAAAACAGCAATATACACAAAACAAATTCATGAATACCCATTTCTACCACCACCCACCCTAGCTGTTAAAACAACAACATATTTTACTGGACTGAGCTTGAACACTTAGAAACAAAAACAAACCCCCATCACATTTCAAGAACATTTCCAAGTAATCAAAAATATATTCTATGTGCAAATGTACACTGATGGATCAAAAGAAGAAAACAGTAAGAAATGGTGCCATTCACAGAAACAAAGAATATCAAAATTGACTACTGGATGGATCATCAATATACAATGCCAAGGTCACAGCCATTGACATAAGTTCGGATGTAAAAAAGAAATATAAACTAAACAAATTTTCAAATTCAAAATCCATACAATAGCACTAAAAAACAGAGACCTAACTAATGTATTAATTAATAAGTTAATAAACCAAATCAGTACTCAAAAAAAAAAAAAAAAAAAAAAAAAAGAAAGAAAGAGAGAAAGAAAGAGAGAAAGAGAGAGAGAGAGAGAGAGAGAGAGAGAAAGAATCATCCTGTCATCCATTGGAATCATAAAGCAGGACATCTTCCAAAAACATCACAACAAATAAAAACACCAAAACTAAAATCACACAAAGATTTAAAACTGACCATTCACAAATTTATTAACAATAAGTGGCAGGAGATATTGTAAAAGAAACAAACTTTACAATAGAAAACCAAACATCAATGAATAGCATATAGGATGTAGAAAGATAAGAGGATTCAATAACTGATTGACTTTAATGGCATGCCAACCCATTTATGGTTATTTTATGCCTAGAGGTTCAGGGATTGCATTCATTGTACTTTCATATTTACAGTTTCTTTTTGTGAAGTTGTTTCTTTTTTCTTTTTTTTGTACATGGTCCTATCAAATATGAATAATTTTTAAACAGATTTACTTGATCCATAAATGGGACCATAACAAGTAATACTACTTTGGGTCAGTGGACCTGAGAGTATACATGTATTACAAACAATTCTCCTAAAAAACAATGAACCATTGACACACACTGTATGTCAAAAGTCATACTCTATGGAACATATTAGTAAGCTGCAGTGATTTTTCTTTGATCCGATTAAATCATTATCAGACAAATAACTTAAAATACCTATTCAATAAAACCAACCCAAAAAATAAAACAATGCCTTAAAGAAATAGAACTATACAACAAAAAAATCAAGAACCATCAAAAGAAAAAATTGAATCCTCTACAAACCATTTGTTTTCAAAAGCAACCAAGATGACAAATTACACAAAAAATATTGAAAGGGGGGGGGGGTCTTAAATCTAAAAGTTAAAAAAGAGAGAGCTGGTTCAGTATTAAATGGCTCTCATAAATATTATGCCACTAAATAAAAAAATAACCTGCATTTAGAGTAAAAATATGTACTTTTAAAAATACATCAGAATTTATTTATAAAACAGGTTCCATCAAGGAATCAAAAATACAACTAACAACAATACACTACAATATTACTCCAAACAATTGCACTTTGGATCATACAACCTCGAAAAGTAACAATTGCAAATTCCAAAAAGCACATCCACTTAATTTCTAGGAGGAACTCTATAAAATTAAGGAAAACTATCCCAATCATACGCCCAATATACAGATGGCTCCAAACATGAAAACACAAAAGTAAGTGTGGCAATATGTCACAAGTAAATAAGAAAGAAACATCTCCCAAGTAAAACCTCCATCTTCAATGCTGAAACATGTGCCATAGATCTAGCACTCAGCATTATTTAGATAACCACCCTACACGGTCAAATATTTCCTCATTGAATGTGGAGCTTTTGCTCCTATCAGAAAGAAATATTTCAACACAAAAAATAAGAGGCATCTGTTTGAGAATAAACCATCAACAACATTTTATCCTTCTTGAAAGAAAAATTATGAATCAGATATAAAATACATCCACAAAATACATCTACAAAAATACACCTGTAAAGGAAACTTGAGTACCATCTTTTATCTCACACTAACAATTTTTGGCATTAAATAACCCACAGAGTTTTTATACCATTAAACAAACCAAACCAAATGAAATTAATGAAAATTATTTATACCAATTCGAAGATATTAAGAACTTTAAATATAGAAACTTTTATCAAATGACTTGTTTCGGCATTAAATGACCTGAAAAGGGTTGATATGCTGTAAAAGAAATAAACCAAACCAACAGTTTCCATCATTTCCAATAAACAAAACAATTCACAAGTTTTATAATAGCATTTTGGTTTGGAGGAAAATAATGTTGAGAGAATATGCTTCACCCTTTCATGGGTTTTAAGAACTAGTATATCAAGTTTATTCCATAAACTCCAGAATTGGTGGTAATTAGAGGGAGCAAGATATTTTTTTTCATGTGTGATCTTTGTTCTATAAGATCATGCCTTATTCTGATGGAATATTACATCTTTACATCTAATCAAACTGGGCATTTTTCCTTTAAAGTAGGGCTTAAATGCTCTTTTAACAATAAATGCCTGTTGTAATATTGATAAGTAGCAACAAAAGTGGATCACAGAAACACAAATGAACCAAAGAACTTAAAAACTTTCCTTGGATGAAGTCTATTTTGAATTGCATTATAACATCTTTTGCTTTTACTAAGTCATTGTGTTGCTTTATATTCTTATAAAATATCCTTTTTAAAATTACAAGTCACTAATCCAAAAATGGCACCCTGCTTTCATGAAAGTGCAGAGATCTGTACAGATGCCCAATCTTGGTTTGCGTTTGGCTTCTGTGAAATTATAGGAAACCCATGTTCTACATTCTGGCATCTTTCCAAGTTGATGAAAATGACAGTGAAATAGAGTTTTGAGTTAATTTTTCAACCCTAACTGCATTATTTCTATTGGACTTCAGACACAAAAAAGCAGGTCATTGCTTTCAAAGCAATCTATTCACCTCTTAAGTTGAAGTGAACTTTTCTGAAACTTTCAAACCATTAAGCAATTTGTTTTTTCCATTTAAACAATCTATCCTATAAACACCATGAATATTTTGAGTTGATTCTGCATTATTTCCTTTTCTAAACTCATAACATTACATGTCTTATGTGCTTGTATAATGTAAAAGCATTGCTAATGATTTTACTATAGAAATGCACTGGGAATCAAGAGGAATGATATTATTAGTGGTCAATAATTGATGATTAAGTATTGCTGATGAAACAGGACTATTACATGTATAATGCAGAATAGTTGATTCAAACAACATCAGGGAGTAAGGAGATGTTTGAACTTTTATTATTTATTTAATAGACTGTTAGCCTAATTGATGTGCTCTTGTGAAGTGATATTGTGCTATAGCAGTTTGTTCACTTTGTTCAACAAAATGATCATTGCTCTATAAAAGTTGTTGGTTGAACATTAATCCACAATGTTATTCTGCATGCCATATTATATTGAAAGACTAATTTGAGTACTCAAACTCAGAAACTATTTTATTACATCAAATTCATCATATTATGCAAGTTTTAAAAAAATGAAAATTTCCAATATGAAAAGTATCTTATTAAGTACTAAAACCAGTGTTCCTGATTTATTAAAAACATAAACATAGGTGAGTATCATTAAAAGTGTTTGAGACATTTACTCTTGCATTTTTGGGAGGTGGTGGTTTTCTGTTGTAGAAACCAGCAGTAATCACCCATCATGTTTAGGTTGAAGTGTACTTGATATCTCATTTCCAAAATATCTCTCTTCCTTCTCATTACTTATCTCACCCACATTGAGAGGTGAGGGGTGTCTCAAGATGAGAATGCAATGCCATTTCATTCTTTGTTTACTTGTGTTTATAAAGATCAGTCTTGTTTTTAGCTCTATGATACTCAAGAAAGATCTGTATAATTGATATGAATGAACACTATGCTGCCAGCTAAAGTGCATTCAGTTTACTTCTGAACTTGATATCAATTCTCTGATATTTGTTCCAATGAAAATTATTGTTTCCAATTTTGTATCACTTTTTTATGTGCCAATTTTTTATTTTTAGGTGTTAGAATCTACAACAATCATTTATCATTGCTTTTTAAGTTCTTAATGAAGGTGAATTCAATGTAAAAGGGTTGAAAGAGGTCAGTTTGCATGTCAACCCTTGGGTTAGTTGATACTAAAGACATTTTTGTTTTATTCCTTCTTTGTGGGGTTGTTGCTTGTGCAGTTATTTGTATATTATTTCAGATGATGCTTTTTTGGTAATTGAATATTCAATATAGTTGTATGAGTTAGGTTGTTGCTATCTCGTGAAGTCAGTATTTTTGTTGAGGATTTGAACATTCAACTGTGTGTAGATGAGGTTTTGGTCTATGGATTTACATCTTTGATTGGAGATTGATTTTTTTCAAGAAGTTGATTATGTTATTAGGCTCAATTGTTTCAAATAGTTCTCTCATACTTTTTATATTGCAGAATTTTCTTCAAGTATGGGTAATAGTTCTGCATTCCATCAAAATGTGTTTCACATGAACATTTTGGTGATGGTTCTTGTTTTAGTATGAAAGAGTGAGTTTACTTTGGCCTGTGCATGGCCTAGTCAAGTTGGTCTCTTCTCTTCTTACTAGGATCTGATTTTCTTTCTTTCAGTATGGGTTTTATTTGTTGTGGACGTTTTGGTTCCATAACTTGTCATTTCTTTATGGGGATTTTGTTTGTTTTGGATTTTTTTTAGTATTGTATACAGTGCAGATTTGGCTATTGAGTCAGCTTTATATTTTCCCTGGATTCCTATATAGCTTCTTGGTATCCCGTATAACTTGACCTTTTTGATATAGCTTAAAGAGTCTAGTTTGTTTAAGAATTTAATGATCTGAGGGTTATCCAATTTTCTATTTTTAATGGATAGTAGGACAGAGTATGAATCTGAGTGGATGATTAATCTTTTAGAGTTGCTTGTTGAGACAATGTTGAGTGTTAGATCTATTATGAAAGTTTTGGCAATGAATAAGGAGGTTTCTTTTAGAAGACATTTTCTGACAATTGTGTTGTTGAGGACTGCTCCCTGTTTTGTTGCTGTCTTTGGAGCCATCTGTGTAAATGTGAGAGTAGTCTGGGTATTTTTCTTGTATGTTGATAGGTTATGGGGGAGTATTTTTATATGAATTTGCTTAGGTCAAGGATTACCACTGGTTGTTTTAAGTAACCAGTAAGGGAGAGCTTAATTGTATAGTATGTGTATTACATAATTTAATAGTTTGTGAATGAGATTGCTGCTTCTTTGAGTATAGGTTCCATGTGGAAACCAAATGGTTTTATTGCTGGGGGGGGGCTAAATAGAAGTTGGTGTTTTGGGTTGAAAATACAGTCGTAAGGTGGAATAGTTGGACAAGATTTTAGTTTAATATAAGGCTAATTTTTTACATCTGAATTGTAAAGGTGGTTCATGAGGTGTATAAGCTCTCCATTGGAGATGTTCTGAGGCCCCTAGGATGGGGAGTTTGTTGAGATGATCTTAGCTAATAAATATGCTATCTACTTTATTGGTTGCTTCTGTGTGTTTTTTTTTTAGTAAGGTGTTGGGGGGGGGTCCTAGAGATTTTCCTGATCATTTTCCAGATTGTGTTTTTGATTTATTGACATAGTTTTGCTTACTTTCCTTTGTTTAAAAAAAAATATTTTATGTACTGTTGCTCTGGGTCATTTGAAGGAGTTTAAATTGATGGTGGTGGGTTCATTATCAAATTTTCTTAGGGCAGTTTAGGGTGAGGTTTTGATATAGTTTCTTTTACTATTAAGATTAGGATTTCATTGAAGTTATTTTTTTAGGTCTTTGTTATTTGGCTCTTGTATCTGTTTTTGGTTGCATTGGATTTTGAATTCTTTCCAAACTGCTTTATTTATTTTTCCAAGGGGGAAATTTATTGTCATCAGGTTGAAGACTTTGAAGGATAATGGGAAAGTAGTCACTGCCTCAAATATTGTTATATACCTTCTAAGTATAGTCCATGTAGTTGAAAGAAATGCATATTTGTATGTCTACTCTATAGCGGAGTAGAATGAGTTTGTGATTTATTGTTTAGAATGGATAAGTTGTTGCCATTAATTATATTTTCCTGTTCTTTACCTTTTTTTCCCCAGTGCCTCCATAGAACCTTGTGACTATTAAGGTCACCTAGTAGTATGTGGTGTTTAAGGATTTGTTCTATTAATCATTTTTATTTTGTTTACAGGGTCATGTGGTGGGATGTAAACAGAGCAGATGTTTATTGATTTGTACAGTGTTGATTTGACAGCAATCACTTGGAGTTTGGTATCAATGTTGACAGAGTGTATAACAATTCTAAGCATGGATTCAGAATCAGTTCATTTGATTTAATCTTAAAAAAAAAAAATAAATAATAAAATAAAAAAAAAACATTTTTATCATGGTAGCAAAAACTTTGTTGACTAGTGTTTTTAGAAGCAATAAAAAAAATCCCCAAAACAGATTCTTTAGGTAAGCAAGGTTTAAAAATCTTGTATTGCTTCGTGCAGAAAGAATAGATTTATTCAAATGTCATAACAATTAAATTCTAGTATGAATCTTTAAACCTTAAATCTTGGCTTCAATTCTTAGAGGCTACATCTTTGCACTATCCAGAAAAAAACATTGTCTCTGGCTTTCAGTTACACACTTTAAAGAAACTCATTTCATTCAAGATGTAAAGTCAATGGAGTGGCCTATTGTCAATATAAACTAGACAGTGAGGAAATCTATCCCCTTTTCACTAGTGCTAGACCAGGGAGATTGTTTTTGCATCTGAGGTAGAGTGTCACACCTACCATCAGCTCCCCACTTAATTGCACAGATCCTAGCTGTTCTACTCATATGCTGGGTTGGCAAGAGCCAGTATCAAAGCCGGAACATTGTGGTTCCTAGGCAGATGCTCTACTGACAGAGCTAAACTGTGAGAACACATCCACAAGAGGACACCCAAATGTACTTCTCAATAGTTTTTTAATAACAGGCCCAAAGCTTCAGACATATTAATAAAACACAGTAAAGATTAATTTACAAAAGTAAAATTTTATGAAATAACAAATAAAAAGACAAACAAGTGATTTTCTTTTAAGTTTTAAAAAGCTGGTAGATTATCTATTAAAAAAACTTTGAATTAATCAAGAATTTAAAGTAGACAATAAACCATTTCTAATTAAGATCATTGAAGCAGAATTATGTTTTTAACAAATAAAAAAAATAAAAATGTAGACAAGCCAACATTTTACTCTCACTTCTTCAAGACAATATTTCACAGGTTTTGAAAACAATAAGATTAACAAAGAAAAAAAAATTTTTTTTTTTAAATTCTTTACCTTTTAGTACAAGACAATCTTAATAAAGAGAAAAAAAAGAGAAAAATGTTTTTAATAAGCTAAGAAAGAGCAGAAAAAGAAAAGATTATTGTTAAGTTTTGAAAATTCTTTTTGTTTCATAAATTTTGAAACACCAATTGTGTATTGTCTTTCTAAAACTTATTTGCTGATAAGGTTTTATTTTGGTTTCAAATCAAGATTGAAAAGATATTGTCACCTAGAAAACTATATTGTATAAATGATAATGTGGACACTAAAATGATGACTCCCAATGCAAACTATTGAAAATGTGATGAATAACAACCATTGTTCTGAGAGAAGGTCACTACTATGGAACCAAATCTATTATTTCATTGTTAAGAAATATTTATAATTTCAAAAGAGCTTAATTCAATATTTTTCATAATTTTTTAAGGAAAGTTCTACAAGCTAAATTTCCTAAATAACTGAAGTCTTGTTTAATGAAGTTCAAAACTTTAATCTTTCCATTTACACACAGACATCAATAAAATTTAGTAGATTGTTCATGGATTTTTAAATTTTGTAAATGAACAAGAGAATCCAATTTTTATTTTTGACTTTTACCAAAACTTAAAATAGAAAAAAAAACTTTACAGAAAGCAACTTCTGAAGGCATATGTAAAGCCAAGAAAAGGACTGTAGCCAAAAAACATTCTGTTCATAATATACAATACTTTTTTACAACTTATTGGAATTACAATTCAAACTTAAAAAATATAATAACTCATTTATTCTCTGTCATACAGAGAAACCTTAAATATGGGGTTGAAAAAGTATCATTGGTAGGAAGTTTATTTTTTGTTGAGCCACCCCCCTCACACACACACACTTTTCCACTCTGGGACATGTGAGTGTATATGACCACTACATTATTATTTTCATGCATGGATTCAAACATATAAAAGTGTGTGTGTGTGTGTGTGTGTGAGAGAGAGAGAGAGAGAGACACACACACACACACACACAGAAAGTGTCTTTTTATTGGTAGTCATGTCAGCATTAATTAGCCTAACTTGGTCAGATGCCATCACTGCAACAAAGAGAATACAATTTCCATCTATTCTTAAGACATTCCAGACACACACACAATTCCAACACTTTCTTATAATAAATCTGATCAATGGAGATTGGAAGAGCAACACAGAGCGTACCAATTTCTAAAAACAGGTAACAATTAAGCAATCGAATTACATCAGATCTTTACATGCGGTCAGTAGAATTCATTTTTAGAAAATATAAAAAGTGATTAGATTTATCCATCACTTGATACAACGTTGCTATAGTGATTGGCACAGAAAATAGAATTTGAGTGAATTTAATCTGAAATTATGTTCACGTCATATTAATATCTTTAGGAAAGGCATGAATCAACTTCTCCCTTTAAATTTTACATTTCCAGATATCTTGACAAAATATCTCACCACTGGCATGCTATGATAGTCGATGGAGAGTAAAATAAGTGAATTAACAATCGCCAATAACAACTTTATAACAGTAAAAAGCTGTTACACCCATAGCTGACCATGACAGAGTCCAATCAAACAACCGATTCATATTTTATAAACAGCAGATTCTGATTAGCTTTCTCAAGTTCCAACCAAACCTTCAAGAATATTTCAAATATTGATATTTTCCACTACATTTTAATGGGGTTTTATTTGTTGTTTAAATATTTTTCATTGTTTAAGCCAGAATTGAAAGCCGTCACAAACATAAACATCTTTTCTCTTGGTTTTGATTATCTCTAGACAAACTAAGAAAAGACACTGAAACTTCTTGAAATGTTCACGTATTCTTATCAGTCAATAACATGACATTTTGTCCATCTTATTCTGTGAGTTTTCTTTCTAAAGCACAACAATGAAAGGAGATTAAATTTTGGAAAATTAATCAGTTTTCAGCCACAAACAATATAATTCCTCTCAACAAGTCATTTAGCAAAGTGTTAGTTTAGTGCCATGGACAAGACATCTCTAAAGAAAAATAAATGTAAAATGAGTTATCATTATCTTGTGCAAAACAATGGAAATTTACATATTCATTATGTTGATATGACAATTATTAAATCTTTATACTACTTTATCCGCAATGTGTATATCCATATATTAAAACATTTTCATTATATTTATTAATGTATTATATATATATTAGTTGATTTGTACAAAAATAAAACCATTTTAAATACACAATGAAGACCATATTCAGGTACTGTAATTGGCTTCTTATCAGAGTTGATATAGTAATATATTTCTCAATAATGCTAGCTCAGGTTTTGAATCTATGTCAAAATGAAGATTAGAAATGCTGATTTTTAAAGCAAGGAAAAGTTAATCATTTACGAGATCAGTAACCCCCCCCCCCCGGTCAAGCTTAGTAAATATCAATGGTATTTGAATTTTTATTACATAATATTGTTTGGAACCAATTAAGAATTGTATGACAAGCAGTTGGGATTCTCATTGCCAAAAACTGTTATTAGGATTAAATTTAAAAGAAATAAAAAGAGTTTAAACAATAATTTAAAAAAAAAATTAAATCAATACCTAATGCTGTGAATAACCATTTATTTTATGTCAGGTTGTAGAATTTGAATTCTGATGTATATACTATTTTTCATTCATTCATTATTTCTAAGACAGAATTTTGAAGGAATATAAACCCCTGTCGTACAGAAATTAAGGAGGGGGGGATTAAAACTGTACTTTAACCAATAAACAGAATAAGAAATGTGTTGTTTTATGCTCATAAAATGGATTTAAAACCATGGATACATGAGGGAACTTAATATGTCAAAATATCTGAAAGTTTAGTTAATGAAAAATCTTAAATATTCATTTATGCTTTGAAGTTAGAATTTTACTACTTTTCTTTAAAGAATAAAGCAATATTTATTGCAAATAATTAAAGTGAGATTATTTTATTTGTTAATAAACTTCTTGAATTTGTGTTGCAATCTAAATATAAACAAAATATTTTAAAACAGAAATGAAACATGAGATGGGAGACATTTGATAGCAAAAATGAAGGATTTCAATTGTTTTTCATAATGGAGAAACATTTTGAAAAGCCAAGAGAACTAGTAAATAAACTGGCATACTGATTTTCGCAAATTTAGAGAGGGTGTAAGTTAATGGCATCATAGGTAGCAGTTGAAATAACCATTTATGTTGAGGTCTCCAGGCAAGATATTATTAAATTTTACTCACAACAGACAGGTGCCCAATCCCATTAGACATTCAAGATTCTTCAGCACTTGCCACAGGGAAGAATTATAGCTAATAAATTTTCTGGAGAGGGGATTATTATTTTTATGGTTGCATGTAAAGTACACACATGCAAAGATCTGTGTGTATGTACATTGCATGCATACATATATTCCTGTAAGTAAACACATATATAAACTGACTGTTTAAGCACTCCCCCACAAAAAAAAAAGAAAGAAAAACAACAACAATTCCAACAGTAGGAAATTCAAGTTTTGCAACAACAAACAACTCAACAATCAAATTATTCTTGTTACTTATTAACTAATATTGTTAAGTAACATTGAAGCTATTTTCTTATCTGAAAGAAAAACAATTCCAGTATAAGATGATTCATGAAATAATCAAAATCCAATTTACAAATATCTGTGTTAATATCCCCCCCCCCAATCATTGTTAGCATTCTTCCGTCTATGAGAGACGATGGAGTAGTGTCCAATTTTTTTTTAAACTATGTAGGTTTATATGGAGGATGAGCTGTTGCCCAAGCAGCAAATCCCCCCCCTCTCCACACTGTCGCTGTGATCCAAAGGAAAGGTAAGAAGCCAATGCAATTTGGCAGCGATAGTGTCACCGGAGTTACTGGGCAGCACAAGATCTCACCACCTTAGGGACTCTGGCTCCTAATTTGTTTTCGGGATTTACTTTTTAATTAAAACAAACAAAAAATTATCAAGAATAATTTCCTTTAAACTACTTCAATATAAAAGACCAAGCAAAGCACAAAGCTTCAATGGTTGTGTACACAGTGAGGATCCAAGTCAGAAGGATAAATTATTCATCTCAACTGATTCAGTACTTTATTCACTTTTTTTTTTGCTGCTATTGATAAAAACATCTAAGTTTTCTTTATCAGTGTTTTCTTATAAATGATGACACCAATCATTGGGGATTAAGGTTTGCATATTTAGTGAAACATAAAAAAATATTTTTATAATCAAGTGCCGGTCCATAAGAAAATATATTTACAGCCTCAAAGACTCTAGATAAATTGGGTGGGGGTGGGGGTGAGAGCGAGTATAGCATCATTATGCTAAGAAATAGACATTTGCCAATTAATGAAACATTTTAAAAGATTTATTATCCGTTCAATTCTGTGCAATGGTAGAAGCCATCTGATCCAGTTTGTAGATAAGTTTTGCTTGTATTCCTAATTGGTTGTTTTCTTAAATTCACTCCAACTTCAAATGATTGATAAAAGGAATTGATTAAACTGATTGATCACCCATTTCTTTGCAATTAGCCAATGCTACACCAGTGAACATTTTGTTGATTGTTTGGCTTTCATTCAAGAAAAACTCTTCTTCCACATCTTTCTTCCTTGTCCTGACCCTAAAAGATTCTTGGGTCCCTGCCACCAACAATATACTGAAATGACTTTAAGAAGTCTGAAAGTATTTTCTCCCATTTGTGTGCATGGTTCAAGAATTAAGGCAATGGATTTAAAAGATAATGATTTTTAATATTTTATTTCAAAAGCCACAAATATTTACAGAACTTAACCATTTTTAACATAACATTGGGGATACTCATTACTACAAAAATCATAATAGAGAATGATTTGAAGCCAATTTAAAAATATTGTCCTCATCTTTATTGTTATCTACACAACATTTCACCCGATGCACCCTCCGGCCTTCTTTGGGTATTTCTTGTTGAACTCAAGAAGACCGGAGGGCACATCAGCCAAAATGTTGTGTAGATAAAAAAAAAAATGAGGAAAATAGTCTGAATAATCCAAATAATCCAAATTCTCAAGCCTCATCTCGAAAATTCAGTGAAACAGTTTAAAAATGTTTTACAAATAAATTGTCAAAACTGTTTTTGATTTTTGGGATAAATAATGGTAAATATTCCAAAAATCCAGGGATTCTGATATTACAGATGTCTTTGATGCCTAAATTAGAATAATCTTCAAGAGAGAAAAAAATCTAAATCATGAAAGATGACCAAAAAAAAGAGAGAAAAAAAAGAGTTTGAAACATCCCAATAAAAACAACAAAGATGAGAATATTTGTCTGATGAGAAATAATTGCAAAAGTTAATAAATTGTAGAGTTTCTTGCAGTAGACAATTGTCATCTTTCAGTGTTTTTCACAGATTCTAAAAATGCCAAGTAAAATTAAAACAAATGGAGAAAAAAGTTAAAAAAAAGGAAAATGAATTGGATTGTACAAAATCATTTGTTATCATTTGTGCAACTTGCTTCACATTATGCAATAATGTTTAGCACTTTGTTTGCCAGAGAAAATAATGAAGATGAACAATCAAATTACAAAACATTTTATCATTTGATGGATTGTGGGTAATTGTTATCACATAATAACAACTTAGCTTACATTTAGAGTAAAGGAAATAAGAGACTGATAAATGCAAAGAAAAAATAGGATTAAGATAGGATTTTATTGATTTCATTTTTTTTCCTTCTTTCTTTAAATAACAGAATTTATTTAATTAAAAAGGATAAAATGTTAGACACATCTTATTATTGTTAACTAAAAGAGAAAAGAAAATCTTACACAAAATCAATTTATGATCTTTCTCTTTATTAAATGATCTGATTTAATTGTTCTATTTACCAACAAACCTGAAATAAAGCTTACTTTGTGGATCTGTAATTTCATTGATAATAAAATATTATAAGGGGTTTCTGGGCTGGGGATGTGCATGTAATAATATTATGAATATACATCAAATGATTATATTGAATTAAAGGGAGGAAATTTCTCAGAATAAAGATGTTATAACTAGAGTAGACTGAACAAATTCTGAAAGAAAAACTATAAAATTATTTTTTTCACTTGAAATTTGGCAAAGTAAGAATTTCAAATAATGCACTAGTAGACCTTTTGGTCTATGAATATCAATAATATGTACTTGGATACACTTGCAATGAATTACTATAGAAATTATAAGGTGAATGAACAAAATCTATTAAAACTTCAGTCTTATAAACAAATGTTAGGATGTTGTGTAAAAGTATTCCTTCTCTGAATGATATAGTGGAGAAAACTTAATCAAGGATCAAAAGTTTGAAGACTGACCATATGAAATTTGCATGCACATTTCCAGCTGTATACAAAATATTTCTATAGAAATGAAAATATATTAAGACAAAAATAATGTATGAATATAAGAGGTATCTTAATAACAGCAATCTGAACATTGTCAATACAAAGGTAAGTATTATTTTAATATTTTACACTTGCATTTATAAGAGTTTTGAAGATATCTAAGAGTCAAAATCCATTTATTGAATGAAATAAATTTGTTTGAAATTCTTTTTTGTTTTTTAATAAACTGTAGTTTAATAATTTTTACAAAATTCACTCATATATTTGAAGATTTTAAAATTAACTTGAAATTTTTATTGCTGTGAAAATATACACTGGAAACATTTTTTTAAATCTGGTATATTGTAAGAAAATAAAATACATGATTTTCTTGTCTAAGATCGCATAGTTTCATATCATCTATTTGCCAGAATAGATGATGAATAAGGAATAAGCAGATGATGTTATGATATGAGACATTGATCTAGAGAGAGAGAGAGAGAAACTGCTGAATTTAAATATGGGACTGAAATAAAAAATAAAATAATTCTGAGTGTTAAGATTTGATATTATGAAAAGAGACAAAAACATTGACATTCTTTTTACTCCAACCAAGAATTTTAGATAGAGATAAATTTCAGGATAAGAAAAAAAAATATTGGTAGAAACAAGAAATTCAAAAATTGAATGAAAGTGGGGGAAAAAAATATAAGAACCAGCTTTGATGTTAGGAACTTAATAAAAAATAAAAAAGATTTAGCAACAGTGACAGATCCTTTTTATGTTGCCCAATACTTTTTTTGACCCAGAGAAATAATTTTTCAGCTTACACACCCAACCAGTGAAAATAAGGAAAAACGAATATTTAAAGGTAAACTGGAAACGAGAGAGATAGATAGAGATAGAGATAGAGAGAAATGGTCTTAATAACCAAATATTATTGTAAGCAGCAGATTGTACAAGAATTTCAGTTCTATTGAAATTATTTATATAGTTCCTTTAAAGCTAAAAAATATCTAACACTGACTTCTATAAAGTGATGCTGAAAAAGTTATTGGCTCAAGTAAGAAGGTAATTATAGAGCAATATGATGTACATGCAATTCCATATATTTATTTTGCAGTTCAACAATATTATTTCAAGTTTCTTTAACTCTTAAAATATAAATTTAATTTTTTTTAAATAAAAATTCTTGGTTGGTCCCAGAATTTTTCAGTATCCAGTTGTATATGAAGTTCAATTCTCCACTTGGATTACTTGTCCAATCACTTTTTTTTTCACAAATTCATGAACTTCTACTTTCACTTTGATTGTTTTAATCTGGTTTTATTTTTATTATTCTCAAGCTATCATATGTTCTTTTCATCCTGTTCTTCTTTGGATTTTGCCAATTCCTTTTTTTCTTTTTTTTTTTTTTTGAAATATCATTATTTCTTGGTTAAAAAGTAAAAAGAATCAATCCAATACTACAGACTGATCCTAGATAGAAAAGCATAATAAACATATATGATAACACACAGAATAGTATAGGTTCCACATCTGAAATTTAGTCAACAATTAAAAAGAGAAAAATAAAGAAAAAAATCTTTAAAGCTTACCTGAGCAAACGCAACATATCTACGGAAAAGCCAGATGACCAAGATCATAAAAACACTGAAAGGAAAAAAAAAAAAAAAAATTAATTTGATAAAATGTTTATCACCAGAAAAATAAAGTTTGGAATAACAGGAGACTCATAAAGGAATGTTTGAATTTTTACGAAAAGGAATTTCACTAATATATTCTGATTAGCATTATCATCTTTCTTGTTATAGTCACAAATGGTCAAAACATTTGTGACTATAATAACAAATAAGATGAGGATACTAGTCAGATGAGTAGATCAGTGAATAACAGTTCTATAAAAGTATCCAATACTCTTTGAAGAAATGATTTTATGATACGCTATTTAAAGCAACTAGATATTTTTTAAAATAAATTTATATATGTTTCTTCTCACCTTACAAAACAAAAATGGCAAATCATTGAAATGAAGAATTGTTGTTTTAGTTTCCACAACTCAATATGAGGAAGGACAAAAAAAAGTAGAAAATATTAACCAGTTTTACTTCTTAAACACATGGGCGTGCACCAAAGTAGTATCTACATCTACTGATTGAGTGAACCACCAATGTCCCTTATTTCATTCACTATAGTAGCTAGCCCAAGGCTATACCTAGAATAGACCTTGAGTGCATGCAACTGGAATATTTGATTGGAGTTGGAGAGTGCAGTGATACTTGACTCAGTGAAAATACATTTTAATCCTGGATAATTTTCTCTTTTAGACTTATGTTGGATTGTCTTAAGCTTTTTTATAGAAGACATTAAAGTAAATATATATTCACTTATTTTCTCTTATGGCGCAATGTAAAAGTAAGTTAAATCATCAGGGTGGCTTAAATTCAGTATCAGCCAGACAGCTAGGGAGTCTATCCCCTTTTCACTAGTGCTAGACCAAGGAGATTGTTTTTGGTGTTTAAGGTGGAGCACTACACCTACCATCAACTCTTCACTTTACCACACTGATCCCTGTGCTGAGTTGGCAAGGGACGGCATTGAATCCGGGACATGGTGGTTCCTAGTTAGACACTCTACCGACTGAGATAAACTGGCTTTAATTACATGTCCAGTTGTATAAAAAAAATTGTCATAAGATAAGAAAAAATATGAGATTACTTCTATTTTTCTCTAAAATTTGTTCTTGATATTAAAAAGAATTTTCATGCATGGTTTGTGCTTTATTTTTCAAATTTTTACAAAATAAATTGAATTAATAAAGTTTTCAAAAATCTACAGAAAAGAGTCTAAAGTAAGGTATACAATTTAAGACAAAATTAAGTAAATTTTTATAGTGTCAAATTTATGAAAAATTAACAAGATTCTGTCATTATCTGGAATGACAGAATAAATGAATAAATTCATTATTAAACAAAACAAATCAAGTAACTTAAATTATTATTCTAGGAACACTAAAAGTTGTATCAGTAAACATTTCTCTTCTTTGGGACAATCTTTTCATGTAAAAAATGATTTTTTAAATCACTTTTTAATATCTTAGGATACTAGTTTTAAGGTCTGAATAGTGATCAAATGTTTAGCATATCATTTATCCTTCAAATATCTATATTTTGAGCAATTATATCATGAATCAAATCTATAATCTTTAATATCAACTTTTAATTGAATTTTTTTAATAATTCAGTGAAGTAAAAGGCAAATAATATGTATGAAAGTTAAGACTTTAACTAGGATTTTTTAAAAACTCATGGAATCAAATTCATTAATATTATCAGAACTAAATTACTACTAACCTACAAATATTGATTTTTTTTTTTTTTTTTTTTAAGAAAAGGATTTGTTAGATATTCAGTAATTAATGAATTAGCAATTACAACTATTAATTGGAATTATTTCTTATTTGATCAGAAAGCAGAGAAAATCTATAAATCAATCAGAAAGTGATTTCAACTTTTACTAAAGTACTTATCAATAAAAAGCTTTAGAATAATTTTGAGAGAAAAATTCTATTGAATGAAGAGACATACATTTGAGCCTTAAACAGACTTAGAAACTAATATTCACAAATATATTGAAATATCACTTTTTTCATGTAGCAGGCTATGTTACATGGAAAAATTATCTCAAAGAAGAGGAATTTCATTCATTAAAATCCCAGTGGTGTTGGATTCAACTGATGAAAGTTTTGATACAACTATCCAAAGTTCTGGCAATTAACGGAAGCAGCTACACTATGTTGCATCTCACAATTGCAGGTGAATCAAGTGAATGTGAAGTGGTTAGTGTTTAAATTTGCAATTTCACAGGAAGAAACATTAGAATGTCCCCACTTAGTGTGAAAAAAAAATTATTTATTTTTAAATTTATCTATATATTATAGTAATGTGGAGGAGGTGAGAGAACAACTGAAAAGACTAATTTTTACATTTGATCAATAGAACACAACTTTTTGTTAATTCCCCTAAAAAGATTTAATCCTGAACTTTTCCCTCCAGTTTTTTTCCCACTTTCTTCACTAAATATGATCTTGACTTCATTTACAAATAAAACTACAAGACAAATTTGCATAGAAATATTTGATTTAAGTATTTTTTAAAAAGTAAATAAAAATGTATAAGTAGGCATCTCATCAACTGTTAAACATTTTCAAGATTGTCAAATCGGTCATTTGAAGTATGAAATACCAAAAATTTAAAAAGTCAGAAATGGCGGGGTCCCCCTTCATTTGTGTGTGAGTGTGTGTGTATATATATACACACACCAAAAGAAATTCATATGCTAAAAAGGGTCATTGTGTAAGAAATAACTAAATATGTTTTAAAGTCAATCACCCCTACCACACCTTTGTTTAACAATTCAATAATTTCAGATTTGTATATATATATATATATATATATATATATATATATATATATATATATATATATTGTTGCTGCATATTTCAGTTATTCTCTGTATATATGTGTACATTGTAAATTCACCCTTGTAACTCACATTTAACTTTATAGTTCAGTGGACAATGTATTTCTGCTGGATATACTTTGTAAAGATTATTGGATTGTGTGTTTGTGTGTGTATTGTTTTTTAATCATTAAAACACAAACATTATTTTACCAAGTATCAGAATAGAACACTAATAATAATACATAGTTAAAACAATGTAAACATTCAACTTGAATAAATAAATGTCTATTAAGATATTTATTTTTTTCATTTGATATTAGTTTGTTTCCTACCCTGCCTCATTTCCCCAAAAAACAAAAGTCAATAGTATATTTTAATTAAACAAAGCAATTTAAAACTTTCCATTTGAAAATATTTTAGTTTTATTGCATTTTATATTCATATACAATTCAGAATATATTATCTATGTCTGGTGAGGTTTTAAAGAAAATTTCAACTGACTTTAATTCTCCATGGATTTATCTTTGTTTTCAGTAGTAAATACAATTATACTTAACATAGTAAATACTTTAGGAAATTCCTTAAAATTAAATGTACTTTTACTAAAGAGGTTGACTTTAAGACACTTTAAAATATTATTTTCAAAAATATAATCATTCATAATTAAACTTTCATACCTGAAACCTGATTTTTGGCAGATTTTAAAGTTGTGTCCAAATTTTTCTGTGCCCCACTCACTTTAACACACAATTTTTGTTTTACAGTGTAAACAACTTTTCATATATAAAAATATCAAGTTTATTTATTTATTTTTTTTTTTTTTAATTAAAATTTGATACAATTTTTATATTGCCCTCACCACCCCAATCAGTCTTCTTATGAATAACACAAAGTTTAATACAGTAAAATCAATGTTACAAGTTTGGAACATTTTCATAGAGACATGTTGCCTGTTACTGAAAGTCTGTAAATTAGCCTGGGCAAAACACAATGTGTGTAGGTGGGTGTTCTCTTTTGACTTCCAGAGAGAAAAAGAATGGACTTTACTCGTCCCATGCAGAATCCCCCATCCTCATTAACCATTGTTTCATAAATGTTTATTACTTTTAGTAAATTCATTACTGCAAAGACCAATCACATGACAACCAAACTTCTTATACCTCATTTTTGTCATTTCCTGTAATTTCAAGACAAGAACTGATTATAAATTAGATTTATCCCAATTTCCCTTTAATAGCTAAACAAACTTAAACAAAAGTTAAAATACAATTTATTTTCTTTTAACAATCAACGGCTTTGAAAAAGCACATTTAGAGAACATTTGTTTTATCCTACAGATGTCATCTAAATAACCAAGTATTTCCTGAATGAGCGGCAAAATTCTTCATCCATAAATTGAAAAATTTTCTCAAGGATTTCCAAATAAATACATCTTTCAAGAAAGACAGAAAGAGAAAATAAGATTTGGTTAGAATTGTATTTAGCACTTTTGTTCTCAGGATCACAAGTAATTATTTGGGAAATTTGTTTTTATCTTGTGAATTTAATTTAATCATTCTAAGGATTTCAATAACACTTAACATTTTTCATTGCATTATTTTTTAAACTCTCAAAAAGCATTATATGAGAGAGTTTTAAAAAATTATACATAAAAAATTCTATTTAAAGAGTTTAAACCTTTTTTTGTGCTTTGACCAAGATTCCATTGATTAAGACTTTGAGATAATATCAAATATTTAAGCATACTTACAATGTAAGATTAGCTAAACAAATATTTCTATTCAACAAATTCTTTAAGGCCAAAGCAATTCAAGGATGAAAATATTCCAGAGAGGATGGGAAAACTTGTTTAATGAAACAATCATTTAATCTTTTTTTTTAAATGGCTCAAAACCAAAAACCAAACATTGGATATAATCAATATTTTGTTCAGACATTATTATAATTACTTTTTAATTCTTGAATTGGGTGATATCTAAATAAATCCATAATCAATCAGTTAGATAATAAAAAGAATTCAAGTAAAAGTTAATTCATATTTTGGTCTTAAAAGTTTATGCATATCCAATAAGATAAGAAAATTTCAAATGTGACAATATTAACAAGCAAGATGAAAACATTGGTCCAGGCATATCAATGTATAATGGTAATTCCTCATCTGAGAAATTCAGACAAAAATTATCAGATCGATACGGACCTGTCAAATGTCAAAACATCTTATGATCTGAAGTTAATTCCACTTGGCTTAAGTAATCAAAACATTAGTTGATTCCAGAAGATCATGAATGGTGTGAGTATAAAAAAAATAGATGAGGAGGACATTGCTTGGAGCACATCAGTGGATAATTTGTCATCTCAAAGTAGATCTTTTGGTTCTTAAATTGATTGATATCTAAATCAATTTATAATCAAGTGACAATAAAAAAAAAAATTCAAAAATTTTCATTCTTCATCCTAAAAGTTTATGCCTATCCAATAAGCAAATTCATTTAAACTTTTTCAGATAAAACATCCTCACTTGGATTTTTCTTTCGTATTTTAATCTTAGTTGCTTCCCCCCCCTCTTCACAACTTGATTAGGCCATTATTCCTATGATCATGAGAAATAGTCCACATTAAAAACATGACAAACCCACATCCACTTTTGCAATCTAGTTATCCATATGCCTTATCATTAGACTATGAAAACCAGTTGTAGAAACCTAAAATCATATCTACTACTCCCTTCATACTTTTCATTTCTCAATATCCCACAAAAACCAACTATTGATCTAAAGGCTGCATTTAAAACCTTTATGGAACCATCTTCACATTAAATTCTAATAGACCAGTCTACCAATATATTAAAGGCAAATGACAGATTATCAATCAACCTGCTGATAAAATAAAAACAAGCCAACTTGGACCCATACACATTTTTGCATGAAGTAAGAACAAACTCATAAATTAAATTCTCCTGTGGACTCCTATACACTTAGTTGACCAGCCATAGCTCTAAAGGACCTCATCCGTGCTGTTTGATGAACTTCATATCTGACGTATGTCATGATAGCACATTTTACATATGAACATTGACAATCATTATCATTTTGGTCATCTATTCCCAGTTAACAAATAGTCAAAAAAATTTAATACTATTAAATATGAATAATTCAACTGTTGGGATGCTAATTAGTATATCAGTGAACAATGAAACTATTTTCTCCAATGTACATTTTATCCTATTTCATAAAAAAAAATGCATTTGCAGAAAACTTTGATAAGTATTTTAACCCAACAAATGCTAAAATACAAAAAGGTACAAAAACAATTTTTTCCTCTTATCACACTGAATAAAAACATTAACCAAATTATCTAACTATAAATCATTGGTTTTCAAAGTTGTGTACAAAAGTGGCCAAGTTTTTTTTTTATAAAGTTTATTTACGTGTTCATCTAATTGAGTGTTGTCCAATTTAGAGATCACTGATAAATTAAGAATCTACTAGTTGACTTGATTGACTTTCTTGCTTGATAAAATCCAAATAAAAATGTTCTTATTTTTTTTATCAGATTTACCAACAAGTATTTTATTCTAAAGTCAATCAAACCTTCTTATCATAAACCATTTCTATCAAAAAACTTTTAAAGAGATCAAATTCATTTTAGAAGTATACTTACAATGTAATCAATATCTGTCAGCAAAATTCAATATTATATTTTTTTTTAATAAAAATTGATATTACCTTTTTTAAAGTTCATTTCTTGGACAGTTTTACCACATTTGATGCACATTAGGAAAATGATTTATAAAAAAAAATGATTACTCAGCTGGTCATAATTGTGGCCCATTAGTGAAGTATTTTTCACCCCATGATAATGTCAAAGAAGAAGCCATTTTGAATTATGCACTGTCAACTGGTTGACTGAATGGATACAGCTAGACATTCCCTCAACTATCGGGGGAGGGGAAGTTGCAGCAGATAATATTTATTAAAATGTATGGGTTATACACAGAAATACTATCTATAAAAAAAAAGGTTTTTTAAAAAAGGTAGATACACACAAAATCAATGCAACAAATAGTCATAAGGGGGTCAGTTTAGCTCGGTTGATAGAGCATCCTCCTAGGAACTATAAGGTTCTGGGTTTGATACTGGCTCTTGCCAACTCAGGGCATGAGTAGCACAGCTTGGATCTGTTCAGTAAAATCGGGAGCTAACAGTAGGTATGGCATTCCAACACAGATGCAAAAACAATCTTTGTTCTTGTGAAAAGGGGATAGACTCCCTCACTGATACTGACAATAAACCATACCATTGACTACTTTTACTTATAAACAACAAGACATTATGACCAAGGAACAATTTTCCCCCTGCTAGTTCAGCAATAAGAACCAACAAAAATTCTGTTGTCAAATGCAAATTATATAGCAGAGTTGTATATAAATCAAAACATGAAAGAATAAATCTATTTTTGATAAACAGTCAAGTCAGTTAGCAAATTTATTGGATGGCTCCATTGAATAATAAGATCTAATCTGTTGTTTCATTAACCAATCTCTAAAATAGATCATTGCCATTTTCAATTATGAAAATTCTAACAATAAACCTTAATAACCATGTAAATCTTATTGGGATAAAGTGTCAAAATTGACTCTTAATATCTTCATTGATTATGCATCATTGTTCCCAATTTTCAGTTTCATTAGAACACCCCTTCCTCTCTCTCTTTACATGCACATCATATGTAATGTATATACATAGACCCTTGATTTATGGTCACCAAATCATCAATTTATTCAATTATTTTTTGAAGCCAATAATTGCTCCTCATCCTTTCTTTTTGAATTTCAACCTTACAAAATTATTATTAGGTTGAGGTCAATTTTACCCAAATAATTGCATCTTCAAATTCAACCTAAACACAAATATAAGTAAGTCATTAGGGTGGCCTAAAGTCAGTATCAGCCAATAGCGCTAGACCAAGAAGATTATTTTAGTGCCTGAGGTGGAGCGGCACACCTACCATCAGATCCCTACTTTACCGCACTGATCCCTGTGGTTTTCATATGCTGAGTTGGCGAGGGCCAGTATCGAACTAGGAACTTTGTGGTTTCTAACCGAACACTCTACCGACTGAGAATATAGAAGTCTCAAAAGAACAGAATTTCTACTTTTTCAAAGATTTAAAGGAGGGGGGGTGAGCAAAGTTAAAATTATATAAAATCAACTTTTAAAGTAACTCACATCTATTTTAAAAAAATCAGCTTGAATAAAACAATTTTCATATTTTTTCCTATTGCAAAATAAGGGGAAAAAAGAAAAGCTATACATTTGATTCTTTTTATACCCTATGAATAGAAGTAACTTTAGTATTTCTATATTTAAAACATGACCAACAACTCAAAAGAAATTTTTTTTTAAATTCAGAAACAAAACTTGTTAATATTCTGCCATATTCAGAAGTCAAAATTTTTCCCCTTTTTCCTTGAGCTTGACTAAAAAAAGTGCAAGTGTACAATCAATTTTTTATCTTCCCAGTGATGAAAAACAAACAACTCTTGTCTTTCAAGGTTCTTAAACTTTTCTTATAAGTTCAATACTAACATGATGAATCGTATATGTTGACAAAGTGTGTTGTTATGGAAACATCAAGTTTACTCAAACTGTTTTCAGATTAATATACAGGTCATCTGTATTTGATTTTATTTTCTTTAAAGTAACACAATACTCTTGCACATTTGTGATTGGTTAAAAGCTTTTGTTCAAATAGATTATTTTATACCAATTAGCAGTCCTTTTTTCTCATTAATCATTCTATATCTATTATTCATCTATATTTATCTATATATATATTATGATTAGAAAACTCTTTAATGGAAACAATCCTATAGAGAACCCCATTTATAGTCTTAGCAAGACAAAGTTATCCAAAAGGTCTTCATTTTGATCCTTAAGATTATACAAAATTCATGAATCTAAAAGAAAAAGTTTTCAAGAATTACATCCTGTTGAGTACAAAATCCCCGTGTAAAAAAGACCTTGTGTTAATCCACCTGGTGAGAGGTCAGAAAATATATTTAAAATTTCAAATTCAATCTATATAGACACTGTCTTTCCTTTAAGAAATTATTTTACCTTTCAGAAAATGCTGAAAAAAAAAAATACAAAACTAGGTACTACACTTTTGAGTTCTTACCCAATTAAAAATTGACTTAAAAAAAAAAATTACTTCAAATTAGACATTTTTGTGATTTTTCTTCCAAGATTTAAAAGCATTAAAATATCATATAGATTTAAAAAAAAAAAAAAATTAAAATTACTGTCTGCAGCCAATATTTTTTTCAAAAATGAATTTCAACATCATGTATGCATAGTAGTTAATACAACAAAAACAACCTAGACTCTTTGCAAAAAAAACCATCAAACAAATGTAGACAATTTGTTTGCAATTTATTAAAGTTCAACAGAAAAAAAATTTCAATTACTGAGACAGAAGAATGAAATTCAAAGCATCTAAAACAATAAATTTTCTAAGCAATACTAACACTAATGTAAATCATAAACTAAAATACTTGCTAAACGTAATCATCCTTGTTTTATCTCACTTCTATTTGAACTATCAATCAAAAATTTGAATTATACTTTTGGTATTTACTAATCTTAGTCTGACACAAGGCCAATATTGACAGGAATCCAAAGAATCTTATACTACTCAATCTTTGGCAACTTAGCTTGGATTATAACTTCTTCTAATTTGGAAATGAAAAGTCCAGTTTTCTTTTGATGAGGATTCATATTAGGGAATAATAACTAATCCCAATCCCCCATCCCCACCACAAAAAAAAACAAAAAAGAAAAAAAGAAGAGTTGTTCAAATGAGAAAGACAAGTTGAAATCAGCAGAGAAGACAAGTGTACTTATTGATAACAACCAATCAAGCATATTGACAGAACAATGGTTGACTGAACTTAAATTAATATATCTATCTTATTTTCTGGGATGATGCCACATGAGTAAGTTGTATAGTGGAGCAGAATGACTCAGAAATTTCTACAACTTTCACACAGTTCTTAAGAAGGAAAAAAGTTTGCAAGGCATGAAAACAATAAAAGTATTTCACATAAGCAAATGCACAATGAATGTCCAGAACATATTCAGCTATTTACTTTTTAAGATTTCAAGAACCAATTTGTGGTATTAATTTAACTTGGCAACTAATCAGAAGGGACCTTAGTTTATATACACAAACAGACATTCATTCATACAACATTCACTCAATAATGGTAAATCACTGAGGAACTTGTGTAGGGTGTCACCATGATATATATAAACTAATCTTTTTTTTTTTTTTTTTTTTTGGGGGGGGGTAAAGGTAGGGAGCAACCCTCATATAATCAGGTCTGTCAGCTTTTACTCTATCAAAAATTTGCTCCCTATGACTTCTGAGGTTTTTTTTTAGGCTAAAAAAAATCACTTGAAAATGCTGAGGATGAGATTAATAAAAATGTAAAGAATTTTCAGGTTGTTTGAAAAATGGAAGGAATGTTGGAGGAATAAAGTTTTATTGCGTTTGTTTGTTGACTGGATATTTTCTCAAGAAAACCTCATAAAGTTTGCATACAAATTTTATATAGTTGATGCAGTAATTGATGAGGATTCTTGGCAGCAACATTACAGGCTTTGATTTATTTTCCTCTACTAAATTCTGATGGACTATTTTTATATACAAGTTTCACCATTTTGAAAATCTTTAATCACTACACATTCATTCACTTGAATAGCATTAAAGTTACATTAAATCATAAATTCATACATTTCTTATTGATTAGAGAGGTCTTCTCTTTGCCTTCCTAAATTCAATAATTTATGATAAGTCATGAAATTATTGACAATCTATTTCTCTTCTGCCATATTACCTTTTTTTTTCTCTCTCCAAGAACTTGCTTACTTGATTTAAAGTAGTATTTACAGAACTTGATATGACAAAGTGTTGCAAGTATGTGGCATCAAGCAAGGATTGAACTCCACTATTCAGTAATAATGAATCTATGAGACTAGCTCGCTAATCATTACAGCACAATGGGATGCCCTACTTGATTTAGAATAATGATAAACATTTTCAGATTGCAGTTCTCCCTCACATTCCCACTTTAAGCAGCAGTTCAACAAGATACAAGATACCCAACAATTTTCAGACATGCCAAATTAAGCTTATTCTAGTTAAAGTAATAAATCGTCTATTATCGTATATTAGCTAGATTCAAAACTCTAAACACTGAGTTTTAGAGTTCTAAAACAAGTTTCACAAAGGCTGCTTTTAAATGAGTACTTACTACAAATCATTCAGATTTTTTAGCTAGACTCATTGATCTATTGGTGTTTGGCTTCCTATCCATAATACCAGTGCATTGGATTGAACAAAAGTAAGAGAGAAACATGTTAGAAGCAGGTAGATGGGGTAATTGACCTATAAGCAGATAAAAAGCTATAGAGATATCCCTACTTTGCTGCTGTCTACATACCGTTTCACTTTAGAAACATTACATGTGGAAGTTTCCTCCTCAGATTTTAATATATTATATTATATAATAAAAATATATATAGGATTTTAATGTTTTCATGCTCACTGGTACACAATACAAGACTAACTTATAGCACAAACAATTCTGTTAATAGTCTATTATATATAAAGCAATTCTTTTAAAAAAATCCAAGAAAGATTTGATTGAGCATGGTGAAATAAAAGTAAGTGGCACAATTTAGCAATAGAAATTTCAGCAGTCAGGGAGTATAAGGGTGTTGGGGGTGGGGGGTAGAATAGCATACCTCCCCTCCTCTTCCTCCTCCTCTCCCAACAACAACAGTCATAACCAACACTAGCACATTCCAATTATAACAATTACAAACAGATTTCATTCACATTTTCCACACACCCCACCCCCCATTCACAAAAGAAGAAGAGTCTCTAAACTCTAATTTACTTAAGTGGTTAGTAGCTGATCTTTATACAAGTGACTTTGAAGTATTGCAACCAGTTTTTTTTTATTTAAATCAGAGCACAGTTTAATCGCAGCACTAAAGTGCAAAAACACTTTATAAAAGTGTATCCATTCTAATTCATCAAATCAAAAGTCCATCCAAAAGAACAATTTATTTTATGAATGATGTCCCACAGAAAAAATCGGTGTTTGCATATGTATCAATACACATTGACTTTTTGAAAACAATAATATAAATAGATGTATTCATTGTAGAAAGAAAACAGAAAATAAAGAAAAAAAAATAACCCAAAGATTTAAGCATAGAACTACTTCATTTCTAATAAATAAAATTTACAGATTTGTTAACACAAAGCATGACCAACTTAGAGAAAATAAACAATGTTAAACTAAACTAGACATGTGTAAAAGAAATATAAATGGAATTTCTAAATATTAATTCTGTTTTACTATCAAATACTTTTAAGTGGTGTGGAAAAGAAAATTTAGTTCTAGTACCTCACCATACTGTCTCTGATCTCCACACAGATAATCAATATTAGTTATCTTTTTTGAGAAAGGTATTCATTACCAAGGTTTATGACAAAGAACCTGCTTTGCAAACCTGGTAAACAAATCTATAGCCAGAACGAATTATGATCAAAATTTGGAAATAAATAGACACAAGAGAATTATTCAAAACAATCAAAAGAGTATTTACTCACCCTTACAAACAGTGAGATATGGTACAATGTCTTTTAAATTTAGTATACTGCCATGCACCTATGAAATCAAAGATAAAATTGCATTGGAGGAGGGTGTCTCTCTTTTGGGATGCCCCTATACCTATGGAGCAATGAACAGGTGCTACTCTGGTAACCTAAACCCCCCACACACACACACTATGAATATCACTATATGAAGCACGTGGTGTAATGGTTACTGTTGTAGAAAATGGACACGACAGACAAGTTCAAATCCTGAACCAGGCGTTTGCATTTCATATGGTGCTAATACTTTGGAAAGGTATGAATCTAATTATTCTCCCTCCATATATGGATAAATAGTAGGGCAGACTGGGCTCTTTACCTTATTTTAAGCAACCAGTCTAGGAGAAGAAAAATCTGAATTCAAACCTGTTAAAACTCCACTTAAAAATTGACCGTGTGTCACATCCTACTCATGCAGAAGGGTTGGTAAATATATATATATAGGAATTGAAAGGACAAAACTTGCTCCAATCTAATCCCAAAAAGTTCACATATTTGGGATAGACATCATCATCATCAAGTCATGCTGATAGCATGGAATAGTCTTGACTCTCACATCATTCATAGTCATCACTCTTGGTAAAGCCTCTAGATGACATCCAGATTGAAAAAACTGTCAAATGAATAGAAAACTAAAATTTGAGAGAAATAATTAGAATGAAGCTAAATGAATTGAGAATTTTGAGTCACTGAATTGACCTTTTGACTATTTATTTGTTTAACTTTGCCATAATTTTTGTCTGAATTGAACATTTTCAAAAACCCAATCAAGAAATGTCTGAACATTTCTGAAAGTTGAGCTTTTTTAAAATGATTAGTCAATTGACAAAACCTCAGTAAATGCAATAGCTACTTTAAAAGTAATGTACTTTATTCTATGATGTATTACAAGATGTTGGTAGTATGGCAGTAGATTTGAACCTTCTAAGGAGAAGTTGATTGTAAGCTGTTTCATTGATGGACATTAGTTGATAATTGTATTTTTAAGCTTTTTGTTATTAGGTGTGTGTGTGTGTGTGTGTGTGTGTGTGTGTACACTCCATTCAGGTGACAGGCCTTCCTTAATCTCTGTTACACTGATCCATGATGTGTTGGGGGGGGGGGATTCAGAATTGTCCTCATATACACCACATCCACACACATAAAACATAATCCATACTGTAGAGATTCCTTGTTCCCATGGAAACTACATCATAATGATCAGAAGTTGTAATAAGCAGCTGCGTTCATTCACTTAGCATAACATTCAACCACCTGCCAACTCAGCTGGATAATTTGCATGATTAACCATACAGACAATGATAACAACCAAAATAAATAACAGGTAAACAAACCAATCAACTTTTAAAAAACACCTGTCTGATTATTTACGACTCAAACAAGTTTAATCTATCCAACTCCTTAAGGAGTTTACAAAAATAAAAAATGATTAAGCTGTTGAAAACTCTTGGTTTTAGGGAAGGAGGGTAACAACAACATTAATGAATACAAAACATTAATTTCCCCACCATTGGCTAAGCATATTTGCCAAAAAATGAACAAGACCCTACATGCTGTGAGGCAGTCCCTTTTTCACTGCAGTGCTAATGATAGTGCCATTGTAATAAGAATATTGTCCATATTGCTCATCTTTCATCAGCCAAATTCACACAGATGAGCTGATTAAGGCACTCTTCATTTCATGAAGCTGGCAGCCACTATCTTAAATGCGAACTTGCCACATGGCTACCACCCTACTGAAATGTATTATCCACTGCCTACGGCTGGGGCTTTAGAATACACCGACTGCACCTCTGCAGAGGAGTAAAACTCCCCTCAAATGTTTGCCATAGTTGGTAACCCATGATGCTTAAGGATGGAATCCTGTTGGATGAGCAGTCCATGACATGCAACACTTAGATCCTTAATTAGGCTAGATGGGTAGTCGGACACCCCCTCTGATCAATCGGCTGGTCACGTCATGCCCTAGCACCTATATGATTGCCCCCAACCCTATTGCTCTTATGGCCAGCCCCAACCCTTTTTATCATATGTACTAGATGGCGGTAACTGAGGTTCTTCATGTCCTGTGAATGACATTAAACTATCTAATGTTGACATTACATTTCTGGAGATCTGGAGAATGTGGAGCACCCTTTTATCACCATTGCTCCATGGTCTATTCTGACCCAGAGTGGTAGTACCTGTCAGGGTCTCATCTATTGATTAAATGGGAAAATGTGTTTATAAAAATTGAGTATCCATTAAGAATGAATTTATTTCAAAACTTAGTTGTCATTAAATGTCATTAAATGACCCACCGAGGTTGATTTGCTATAAAACAAACCAAATTAACCTTGGTTATATTCACTATTGGAGGCACTCGTAGTGTAATGGATATCATTGTAGAAAATGGACATTGCAAGATGAATTCAAATCCTAACTGAACTCTTTAGTCAACCAGTCTAGGAGAAGGAAAACTCTGAATTTAAACCTGTTAAACTCCACTCAAGAAATTGACTATGTGTCACATCCTACTCATGTAGATAGGTTGGTAAATATGTATATTCACTAGTTGTGCATCATAAACAGTAAGTAAGAATGTAAGTGGGTTCAATTATTTCTGAATAGAACAATTCAATGATACCTGCTTTCATGATATGTCATTTTGCCATACTACTGCTCAGCTGTTATCTGTAATCAGACTAAAAAATGTTGGATTATTAGTAGAAAGGTTTAACATCTACTGCCATACTACCAACATCTTGCAGGACATCATAAAATAGAGTCCATTACTTTCAAAGTAGTTATTGCATTTACTGAGGTTTTATCAATTGAATTATCATTTCACATTAAGATTTTTTAGACTTTTAGTTTTAACAGATATTAAAAAGTCAGAGATATTAAAGAATATTTAAAAAAATTAAAAATTTAATAGTTTTTCACTAATTTAGGAATTCAAAACCTTTGATCTATAAGAATGACAATTATATAGATAAATTTTTCTCAATTCATTTAGAATCTATTAATTTTATGGCAGGATTGAAAAAAAAAAAAAATATCGAAGCACATACAATGACAAATTATCAAAATGATTTTGGATTTTAATGAGTAACTATCAGAATTTGTCTTATAAAATAAAATTCAAAAAAATTCTAACATTGAAAAAATATTTTTGCAATCTAAAATTCTTTGAGAACAACTAAGTTGGAATATCAACTACAATAGTAAAATTTTCATTGTCTTAGCATTAATCATAGATAATATCTTTTGTGAAGCATATTTCCATTTCTTTTATCTGAGAAATGTTAACGATTGTTATTCAAGTGATGTACAAAGATTGTATCTGTTGATACTTTATTGCAAAGAACTAAATACTTATAGACTGATTTACCTTTAAGTCATAATTTCTTGAGCAATAACACAGGTGACAATAACAATTTCCCTATTCCAAATGCACCTCTTAATTTTTTTTTCTTTATTTAAATTCCTAAATATAAAGCAATTCTAAAGTAGAACACCTGAGAACCTGCTGCATGAAATAAATTATCTTTGATTGTACCATTTCAATGCCAAAACTTGATTCATTTTTATTATGAATCCCAAATTGATCAATACTGACCCTGGCAACTGAGGGGGTCAGGCTCAAATCATTGCAGTTAGGCAGACTTCAGAGGCCAAACGATTGACTAACAAAGTTGGCTTTGAGGTTGGAGAGAAAGGGATTGGCAAAGTGATTCAATTAAGCCTTTGTGCATCATTCGCCATGGCCCCATGGCTGATGACAACAAACAAGCGAGGGTCAGTCAATAAGAAGAATTGCAACAAAGTCAACAAGGCCACACCAAGTAGAAAGAGCATCAACAGCTAAAAGCCAACTAAATGGCCACAAATACAAATTAATAGACACACACAAACAGTTGAATAGAGCAAAGGGTTGGTTGAAATACACACTTTGAAGTAGAAAAATAAACGTAACAAGAGTTCATGTTAATGTGCGTACATGTATATATTCATGAATGTGTGCATGTGAATATCTTAGAAAAAGATGTGCAAATAAAGCTTTACAAATCCTTTTCAAAAGCCAACAGGAAATACTAAAAAAAATTATCAAAATATTTCAAGTGTGTGTTTACATTGTTCACCATGAATATCAGTTGATTTATTACTGAAATAGGATTCCAAAAATAGTGAGAAAAATAAATAATATGAATTTTAGATGTTGGAAGTTAACTATATTCCCAAAATTATCAACTTGTTGATATCTCAGTTTCACAAAACTTTTCAAAATATGAACATGACATCCATCTCTGATATCTTAAAACAATTATGTGATTTTTATTCATCCTCCAATGTTTTATATATGAAAGATGAAACAAAAATCTAATTATTACACTATGTCAGGGTAAATGTAATCAATTTTAAAGTCCGAAGTATAAATGATTTGTAAAACTAGTTAATTGTGACTCACAAGACTACAACAGTTAAATAATGTAAATAATATTTTAGTTTTTAGTCAGTCTCTCTGTCTGGTGTCTAAATTTACTTATCTCATTCTTAAACATAAAAAGATACTCCTCTAAATCAACCACCCAGTTCACACATGCTACATCTTAACAAATGGACTTTCTTTTTCTGTAATCAAATAAACATTAATCAAACTTAGTAACCAGATGTTTCTCTCTGACTGAGGATTGTACTTCAAATTTAATTTACTGCTGTTAATTCCATCTTCACAGCTGCCACTCCGTACTAACTGCATTAGTTGTCATCATTGCACAACTTTTAGATTTATATCAATATAAAAGATTAATAACTAACAACATTCTTTGGATGACAAGCATAGGTACCATGAGAAACAAGAACTTTACACAATTCTTGAATCTTCTATCAAACAACTAAAAAGAATATTAGGAGACTCATTCATTTAAAGATACAATGCATCTATAGTCTTACCATAGGTATAAACCTTAATAGTTGATTCCCTGAGTAGTATAGCACCACTATGTAAAAAAAAAAAGATTATTTACTAAGCATAGCTTTGTTGCTAATTTTGAAGAGAGTCATTAACATCCAAATATTTTTCTTTAAAAACCTCAATCTATTTTTATCTATAATATAATCATAGTGTTTCAACTATGTTCTGCAGTCTTCTTCAGATATACTGTTTGAAAGAGAAGATTCATGAGCATTACTGCTTAAAGTATTTAAAACTTTTCTTTTTATACAAATAGTAACTCTGAAAAAGACCATAGAATTAAATGGTCAAAACATGATTACAATATCAAAGACACAAAATATTTGGAAGGATAACAGTCTGGCATAAAAAACCATAAGTATAGAGCACCTGTGAGGACTAGTACCTGGTGAATAGTTTTAACATTTTAAAGTTTTGTAACCAAGGTTTAAAATTGATCAGATTTTTATTATTGATCTATGAATCATAGAAATTTCACAGTGGAACCACAAATATAGACTCAGATTAATTCTAATGGCCAGAATATTTTTCTTTCATTCCAACATGCTAGCTATCAGCTCCAATATGTACTTGGAGAGAAATGTCTTCTGAGTTAACTCTGGGCAAATTAGAAGTTAAATCTTTCACTGCCATTTACAACCGTAGGTAAATTCTTAGCACTGTGTCATATCCAAATATTGTCAAATTTCATACTTTGTTACCTTAGCTGATATGCATTTTCCATTTGCTGGGACATTTTTCCGAAAACTTTCTCAACCTCCCCCCCCACACACACACACACACACACATTTAGATTGTTGTCATAGAAACTCATGAAGGTGAATGATATTCTATTCTAAGGTAGCATTTTTTGTTTTTGTTCTGAGCTACTGAAAATTGGAAAATGCAGTAGTGAAAGTGTTCAGTAAACTATAGATAGATAGATAGAATTTATATCACAAAAAAAATAGCTGTTAATTACTATCATTAACAATAATGACAGAATCACATGATTTAATTCATAAATTTTATGCTAAGAACTGACATTTCCAATTTTTTAAATCTTATTTTTTATAACAAAGATGAGGATACAAGTCTGAATGAAAAACATCCCATCAATGTGCAATGGTTAGGAGGCTAGTCTTGCAGATCCATTACTACTGAAAAGTGAGTTTAATCCTAGTTGAATGTCCCATACTTGCAACCCTGTGTTACATCCTACCCATGTAAATGGGTTGGGTAAATACCCACTAGTCTGAATGAAATGTGAAATAATAGCAATGACTGATCTCAGGTTTTCAGACAATACAAAAGAAAAGCTGAAATATACAATGATCAAAATGTAGTGATAAAAACAATAAGGATTAGTCAAGCTAACTCCTCAAATAAATAACACTTTTGGAATTTCAAACAACACTAAACCAATGTATTTGATGATATACAAGACTGGTTTAAGAAAACTTCCCCAATTCTTATATGCAAATTTGAGAGATCTGATAGATTCATATTTAGGCATATGTTATACACTACCAGTACTTGTACTTAGACAAATTCCACAATAATGCTCAAATATTAAATAGAAATAGCATTGTAATATTGTCTGCCATCAAATATGGTATTTAATAAAATACAAATGCTTCCTCAGTGAACTTTGTAAATTGCCAACAAAATGTCACTAAGATTTAATCTAAAAAATTTAAATGCAAAATGGAAGTGATAATCTCAAGCAATATTTACTATGTTAACCATAGTAAATAAGTACAAATGAAAAATCAATCACAAGAGAATAGAAAACCAATAAAAGTTACTTTCAAAGTGTTTCAATAAAATTAAAGTAGTGTGAATCTACACTATTAATCTTTTTTAAAGTTCTTGTAATTAGTCAGTTCCTCAACTTAACACAAAAAATTGGAATAAATTCATTGAGAATATTTCCCATTCAAATAAGAAACACCAAAGAATTTCCTGAAATTAGACCAGAAGAATTACACATCAAAGATAATTAAAAGATCTGAAAATGGATATTTACTAATAGAACTCTAGTATACATAAAACAAAGAAAGCATTTGACACAAGACAACCAGACATGGGAGGGGGGGGGCTGATGAAAAATGATAAATAAACTCCTTCATTACTATGAACTTGCTTTATATTATGAAATTGCAAAGAATTACAAGTTTTCTTTGCTTTAAGTAAGAATTCTAAATATAAGATGAAATGAAGATTAATTTTGAGAATATATTCCTGAAGTATAATGCTTGGTTTCAGGATTGTTCAATTGGATTGAGAGAAACAGTCAATAAACTAATTTCCTTCAAATGGATTTTCTCTGTCATCAACACACAAAATGACAAAAACACACACACACATATATATATATATATATATATATAGGTTATTGATACAAAATTGAATTGGAAATCCAGGCCATCAAAATCCAATCAATAATCCAAGTAACTGTCCAGTGTTCAGAATCAATCAATTTTAGCAAAAAGATTTGCTTTATTTTGCATGAAGTGATCAGCAATTTAAACAACTTTCAATTGAGATAAAAACAACTAATTTCATTCTGTCTGCTACTAAATAAGATTTTAAAGATAAGATTTTTTTCTTCTCTTTTCATTCAATAAGAGTCAAAATTAGTGAGTTTTTTTTTTAAAGCTTTTCCCTGTTGCAAAATTGAGGGTGGTGAGAAGGAAAGCAGTAGACAATAAAACAAATGATTTCCTCACTAACATCCTTATCTCATCTGCTTTTATCAAAACCTATTAAATAAAATATGAGAAAATGCAAATAGTCTTCACAATAAAGAATCCTGTATGGAAATGATTAATTTCTCCCAATCAAAAAGAGATCAATGCAAAACAGGTGAATAAATAAGAGAGAAAGATAGATATAGTAGTTTTAATAAGAAATAGAAGCCAATATTAGTTCTGTGATACAAAATATGTATGAGTGTGCAAGTTCTTTTTGGTAATGAATCAGTTCATTAGAACTAAAGTATGAAAGAATTATTTGGAGGAACCAAAAAAAGTCAATAAAGCCAGACATTAGTCAGCAAATTTTTGACTTGAAAGTTCATTTTGATAATAGACAATCAAGACTGAAAAAAAAAATGAAATGAAATGAATGCTCAACACTTTAGTTAAATAACAAGGAAAAATGTCTCAATAACAAACAAGACTGTCCTTGAATTCCCCTTGCAAAGAAGAGAAACTAAATTAGGTTTCTTTCTCCACAAAGTATTAAATAGAAAATACACACACACACAAATAAATTACAAGTCTGCCAAATAGAATTTACTGATTTTAAATGATTCATCTCTAGGGATTCTTTAGCTGAGCTACAAGATGAGCTCCCTTAAGGCAACCAATTTTCCAATATCTGAATGAATGTGCTTTCTTCCCAAGATTCCTATCAGAAGAGAAGTTGATTTGATACTTGGATTCATATAAAAATTCCTCATGATGAGCAAATCAAAATTGCAGTTTGTAACTGAGAGCAGGTTGCACAGACATGCATGCTCACACAAACAAGTAAGCTGTGAAGAACAATGATTATCATAAAAATACAAATAAAGACTAAATAGTTGCCTTTTATTATCTATATATTAATACTTTTGTTCCTTAAATTTCTGATTGTTATCTTGCAACACCCTCTTGTTAAAAATGAGACCGTCCAAGATGAAATACAAAAATGTAAATCCTGACTATCTTGTGTTGCTTATCCGCAGAATTCTTATGAGTGTCGACACGTGAGCTAAATAATGAACCATTCCATTTTTTTATAAAGAAAGAAAAGGAAGAAAAAGGAATGCTACACAGAAAAAAATATATAATAAAAAGAGTAGGAGAAATATATATAGAGGGGGGATAAGCGGGGAAGTGATAACGCTAATCTGTTTCAATCAAACATGATGAAAAAGAAAAAAAGAGTGAGAGTGAGTTAAATCAAGATTATTATACTTTTTATATATTGAACTATTTGGCAACAACTCTTAAGTAAATATATCAAACATTGTAATAAATGAATTATCATACTGTGGTATATCTACAGGTCCTGCTAGTTTATTATAATTACTTAAAATATTGAGTTTATAGTAGAGTAAAATAATATTGGGCTTATGTATTCAAAGGGTTAGTGTCTACATTTTATAATTATCACAAAACTATTTCAAGCCAAGTTTTTTGGACTTGATCCAAAACAATTCTTGTTAATTAAATCCATATCTTTCAATAGCAAAAAAAAATTAATTCATCATAAGATAATTCTCCTAGAAAGAAAGACTCAGATTTCATCATCTAAAATTTAAGAAAGGAGAAAAAAAAAGAGGAGGTAAGGTAATTTATATAAGTTTTAGTTCTTCCAGCCTACTTTTCCAAATTTGTTCTCTCAGGTTTATAATTTTTTAGATTTTTCCAAGATGAGTGAAAGAGTTAAAAAGACACTGATGTATTTTGCTTCAAAAGCAAATTCTATGCCCAAAGCATTAATAAATTGCCTGCTGAATGTGATTATGCCATCCAAATTAAAGAAAACTATTACTTTGATTGAATTTGTAACTTATCATTAAATATAATTCAATTATGTTATAAACAAGTGACAGGAGTTTCTTTCCAATATATGCAAAATAAGATTCATTGCATATTTCTTATACACCTATTATGAAGTAAATATCACAGACTAAGGGTAATGAAATGAACATGAGAGATGAATGATAATATAATGGTTACATAGAATATTATGATGAAAAATAAGAATTGTAGCAAAACATGAAGACTGACAAGTAATATTCCTCAACACATTCAAATAAATAGGATTATTCTTCTAAATAGAACTGTCCTTTTAATGCCTTTTATAAACAAGACAGGATTATTTTGATTAGTATTAATTACATTAATTAAAATGTAACTAAGAGGATAAACTGAAGAAAATTATAACAGCCTAACAAAAGAAGAAATAGTGAAGAACTAAAATTATTCCATAAAGATACCAAAAATTCCATTGTCAAAAATCTGCAGAGTGAATATATATATATATATATATATATATATATATATATATATATATATATAATATATATACACACACACACACACACACACTAATCTAAACAAAAAATCAAGTGTAAAGTCAAGCAGAACAGCTTAAGTAGAAAATGTAAATTCTTATCCAAAAAGTATGAGATCACTGCCAATAAGTATAAGCGTATGAAGAAAATGCATTTTATTTGGAAAGAGAGATTAACTTATTTAACCGATAAGCAGGAAATAGTGCAGCAGCAAAGGTTGTTTTGTTTTTTGTTTTGCTATTGTTGTTTAAGATTCACAAAGGATTTGTCTGGGCCAGTTTCATGGAAATGTTTGGAAACATAACTGGATTGGCATCCAACTAAAATTCACTAAGATAAGAACAAAAGTTGTGACATGGTTAACCATATAAAAATACATTTTAAGCAGATTAAGTAACAAAGAAAGGTGACCTCGGAATCACCAAGAACTACAGTGGTATAACCCTTAATGCTATAGCTGCTAAGATTTATAATGCCTTGCTTCTCAGTCGTATCTGATATGAAATTGAGAAAGTTTTTAGGAAAATCAGAATGGCTTTCGGAGAAATCAATCAACAACTTCTTAGATTCTGACTATTCATTAAATCATTGAAGGAAAACCTGCAAAAAAACATTGACAACATTCTTGTTTTATTCTAGATTTCTCCAAGACATTTGATTCCATACACATAAGATGGAGCAAATACTTTTAACATATGGTCTTACCAAAGAAACTATTACCATTATAATGAGGCTCTACAAAAACACAAAGGCCATGGTTCAATCACTCAATGGTAACACTGATTTTTTTTACATTGTCACTAGAGTCTTGCAAAGGAGACACATTGGCACTATTTCTATTCATAACCAGCCTAGATTATAGACTACAAATGTCAATAGATCTAATGAAAGAAATGGTTTCACACTATTAAAAAAAACAGACAATACACCCCCCCCAAAAAAAAAATCTATTATAGACCATGCAGGTGATCTAGAACTTCTTGCAAATACACCTGCTCAAAACCGAATGTACTGCGTAGCCTGAAGCAATGAAATGCTTGGAGAAAAGCTAGATGGAGACATACACAAGGATGCTGCATTCTTTGAACAAACCCTGGAAGTAGCACCAAACAAAAACAAGTTATACAAGCACTTAACTCATCTCACAAACCATCCAAGTAATACAAGCAAGTCATTTCTCGGTACTGCTGGTTAGTAGGGATGAACTCATAAGCTACATTCTATGGACTCCTACCAGTATTGGTTGACTAGCAAAAACTGAGAAAGCAATCAAGAAAATCCATTCAATAAATTATCCTATAATACTAGCAAATCTTCTCACAGACTGAAGTAAATTCAATCGTCACTGACTGATTTACACTTGTGGCTTTCTACTAAAGTTTTGTTTACTTTGTTAAACATCATTAAGCCAATACAATTTCAATTTTTTAACCTAGGTTTGTTGCTTTGAAAATGAGACAGTTATTCTGTTTCTTAAAGATCAGAAACTGAAAAAAAGTAGGATTTAAAAAACACTCCCTTAAAAAGTCAATGGCATTGTTTTGTATCAATTTACCCCCTTAACATGTTGCCCAAAATTTTACAACTCAGGCCAATATGGCATTTGAACAGATTAATCACAGTTAATAAAATATCAATATTTTAACAAGAACATAAAGCAATACAGATAATGGCTTAGTGGACTTCAATTCAAACAAAGTTTTTAGCACTTGGTGAGATTGCTCAAGTGTAGTTTTCCTAATTGTGCTACAGTCAATGTTACAGTTACTGGAGATATCTCACCAAGTGCTTAAACTTTGTTTGAATTGAAGTCCAAAAGCCATTATCTGTATTGCTTTTGTTCTTGTAAATATTGATATTTTATTAACTGTGATTAATCTGTTCAAATGCCATATTGGCCTGAGTTGTAAAATTTTGGGGCAACATGTTAAGGGGTAAATTGATACAAAAACAATGCCATTGACTTTTAAGGGAGTGTTTTTAAATCCTACTTTTTTCAGTTTTCTGATCTTTAAGAAACAGAATAACTGTCTCATTTTCAAAGCAACAAACCTAGGTTAAAAAATTGAAATTGTATTGGCTTAATGATGTTTAACAAAGTAAACAAAACTTTAGTAGAAAGCCACAAGTGTAAATCAGTCAGTGACGATTGAATTTACTTCAGTCTGTGAGAAGATTTGCTAGTATTATAGGATAATTTATTGAATGGATTTTTCTTGATTGCTTTCTCAGTTTTTGCTAGTCAACCAATACTGGTAGGAGTCCATAGAATGTAGCTTATGAGTTCATCCCTATAATCCAGCAGTACCGAGAATGACTTGCTTGTATTACTTGGATGGTTTGTGAGATGAGTTAAGTGCTTGTATAACTGTTGTTTTGTTTGGTGCTTACTTCCGGGTTTGTTCAAGAATGCAGCATCCTTGTGTATAGTCTCCATCTAGCTTTTTCTCCAAGCATTTCATTGCTTCAGGCTATGCAGTACATTCGGTTTTGAGCAGGTGTATTTGCAAGAAGTTCTAGATCACCTGCATGGTCTATAATAGATTTTTTTTGGGGGGGGTGTATTGTCTGTTTTTTTTAATAGTGTGAAACCATTTTCTTTCATTAGATCTATTGACATTTGTAGTCTATAATCTAGGCTGGTTATGAATAGAAATAGTGCCAATGTGTCTCCTTGCAAGACTCTAGTGACAATGTAAAAAAAATCAGTGTTACCATTGAGTGATTGAACCATGGCCTTTGTGTTTTTGTAGAGCCTCATTATAAATGGTAATAGTTTCTTTGGTAAGACCATATGTTAAAAGTATTTGCTCCATCTTTTGTGTATGGAATCAAAAATGTCTTGGAGAAATCTAGAATAAAACAAGAATGTTGTCAATGTTTTTTGCAGGTTTTTCCTTCAATGATTTAATGAATAGTCAGAATCTAAGAAGTTGTTGATTGATTTCTCCGAAAGCCATTCTGATTTTTCCTAAAAACTTTCTCAATTTCATATCAGATACGACTGAGAAGCAAGGCATTATAAATCTTAGCAGCTATAGCATTAAGGGTTATACCACTGTAGTTCTTGGTGATTCCGAGGTCACCTTTCTTTCGTTACTTAATCTGCTTAAAATGTATTTTTATATGGTTAACCATGTCACAACTTTTGTTCTTATCTTAGTGAATTTTAGTTGGATGCCAATCCAGTTATGTTTCCAAACATTTCCATGAAACTGGCCCAGACAAATCCTTTGTGAATCTTTAAACAACAATAGCAAAACAAAAAACAAAACAACCTTTGCTGCTGCACTATTTCCTGCTTATCGGTTAAATAAGTTAATCTCTCTTTCCAAATAAAATGCATTTTCTTCATACGCTTATACTTATTGGCAGTGATCTCATACTTTTTGGATAAGAATTTACATTTTCTACTTAAGCTGTTCTGCTTGACCTTTACACTTGATTTTTTGTTTAGATTAGTGTGTGTGTGTGTGTGTGTGTATATATTATATATATATATATATATATATATATATTATATATATATATATATATATTCACTCTGCAGATTTTGACAATGGAATTTTTGGTATCTTTATGGAATAATTTTAGTTCTTCACTATTTCTTCTTTTGTTAGGCTGTTATAATTTTCTTCAGTTTATCCTCTTAGTTACATTTTAATTAATGTAATTAATACTAATCAAAATAATCCTGTCTTGTTTATAAAAGGCATTAAAAGGACAGTTCTATTTAGAAGAATAATCCTATTTATTTGAATGTGTTGAGGAATATTACTTGTCAGTCTTCATGTTTTGCTACAATTCTTATTTTTCATCATAATATTCTATGTAACCATTATATTATCATTCATCTCCATGTTCATTTCATTACCCTTAGTCTGTGATATTTACTTCATAATAGGTGTATAAGAAATATGCAATGAATCTTATTTTGCATATATTGGAAAGAAACTCCTGTCACTTGTTTATAACATAATTGAATTATATTTAATGATAAGTTACAAATTCAATCAAAGTAATAGTTTTTTCTTTATTTGGATGGCATAATCACATTCAGCAGGCAATTTATTAATGCTTTGGGCATAGAATTTGCTTTTGAAGCAAAATACATCAGTGTCTTTTTAACTCTTTCACTCATCTTGGAAAAATCTAAAAAATTATAAACCTGAGAGAACAAATTTGGAAAAGTAGGCTGGAAGAACTAAAACTTATATAAAATTACCTTACCTCCTCTTTTTTTTTCTCCTTTCTTAAATTTTAGATGATGAAATCTGAGTCTTTCTTTCTAGGAGAATTATCTTATGATGAATTAAATTTTTTTGCTATTGAAAGATATGGATTTAATTAACAAGAATTGTTTTGGATCAAGTCCAAAAAACTTGGCTTGAAATAGTTTTGTGATAATTATAAAATGTAGACATTAACCCTTTGAATACATAAGCCCAATATTATTTTACTCTACTATAAACTCAATATTTTAAGTAATTATAATAAACTAGCAGGACCTGTAGATATACCACAGTATGATAATTCATTTATTACAATGTTTGATATATTTACTTAAGAGTTGTTGCCAAATAGTTCAATATATAAAAAGTATAATAATCTTGATTTAACTCACTCTCACTCTTTTTTTCTTTTTCATCATGTTTGATTGAAACAGATTAGTGTTATCACTTCCCCGCTTATCCCCCTCTATATATATTTCTCCTACTCTTTTATTATTATATTTTTTTTCTGTGTAGCATTCCTTTTTCTTCCTTTTCTTTCTTTATAAAAAAAATGGAATGGTTCATTATTTAGCTCACGTGTCGACACTCATAAGAATTCTGCGGATAAGCAACACAAGATAGTCAGGATTTACATTTTTGTATTTCATCTTGGACGGTCTCATTTTTAACAGAGGGTGTTGCAAGATAACAATCAGAAATTTAAGGAACAAAAGTATTAATATATAGATAATAAAAGGCAACTATTTAGTCTTTATTTGTATTTTTATGATAATCATTGTTCTTCACAGCTTACTTGTTGTGTGAGCATGCATGTCTGTGCAACCTGCTCTCAGTTACAAACTGCAATTTTGATTTGCTCATCATGAGGAATTTTTATATGAATCCAAGTATCAAATCAACTTCTCTTCTGATAGGAATCTTGGGAAGAAAGCACATTCATTCAGATATTGGAAAATTGGTTGCCTTAAGGAGCTCATCTTGTAGCTCAGCTAAAGAATCCCTAGAGATGAATCATTTAAAATCAGTAAATTCTATTTGGCAGACTTGTAATTTTATTTGTGTGTGTGTGTATTTTCTATTTAATACTTTGTGGAGAAAGAAACCTAATTTAGTTTCTCTTCTTTGCAAGGGGAATTCAAGGACAGTCTTGTTTGTTATTGAGACATTTTTCCTTGTTATTTAACTAAAGTGTTGAGCATTCATTTCATTTCATTTTTTTTTTTCAGTCTTGATTGTCTATTATCAAAATGAACTTTCAAGTCAAAAATTTGCTGACTAATGTCTGGCTTTATTGACTTTTTTTGGTTCCTCCAAATAATTCTTTCATACTTTAGTTCTAATGAACTGATTCATTACCAAAAAGAACTTGCACACTCATACATATTTTGTATCACAGAACTAATATTGGCTTCTATTTCTTATTAAAACTACTATATCTATCTTTCTCTCTTATTTATTCACCTGTTTTGCATTGATCTCTTTTTGATTGGGAGAAACTAATCATTTCCATACAGGATTCTTTATTGTGAAGACTATTTGCATTTTCTCATATTTTATTTAATAGGTTTTGATAAAAGCAGATGAGATAAGGATGTTAGTGAGGAAATCATTTGTTTTATTGTCTACTGCTTTCCTTCTCACCACCCTCAATTTTGCAACAGGGAAAAGCTTTAAAAAAAAACACTAATTTTGACTCTTATTGAATGAAAAGAGAAGAAAAAATCTTATCTTTAAAATCTTATTTAGTAGCAGACAGAATGAAATTAGTTGTTTTTATCTCAATTGAAAGTTGTTTAAATTGCTGATCACTTCATGCAAAATAAAGCAAATCTTTTTGCTAAAATTGATTGATTCTGAACACTGGACAGTTACTTGGATTATTGATTGGATTTTGATGGCCTGGATTTCCAATTCAATTTTGTATCAATAACCTATATATATATATGTGTGTGTGTGTGTGTGTGTGTGTTTTTGTCATTTTGTGTGTTGATGACAGAGAAAATCCATTTGAAGGAAATTAGTTTATTGACTGTTTCTCCTCAATCCAATTGAACAATCCTGAAACCAAGCATTATACTTCAGGATTATCTTCTCAAAATTAATCTTCATTTCATCTTATATTTAGAATTCTTACTTAAAGCAAAGAAAACTTGTAATTCTTTGCAATTTCATAATATAAAGCAAGTTCATAGTAATGAAGGAGTTTATTTATCATTTTATTCATCAGCCCCCCCCCCTCCCATGTCTCGTTGTCTTGTGTCAAATGCTTTCTTTGTTTTATGTATACTAGAGTTCTATTAATAAATATCCATTTTCAGATCTTTTAATTATCTTTGATGCATAATTCTTCTGGTCTAATTTCAGGAAATTCTTTGGTGTTTCTTATTTGAATGGGAAATATTCTCAATGAATTTATTCCAATTTTTTGTGTTAAGTTGAGGAACTGACTAATTACAAGAACTTTAAAAAAGATTAATAGTGTAGATTCACACTACTTTAATTTTATTGAAACACTTTGAAAGTAACTTTTATTGGTTTTCTATTCTCTTGTGATTGATTTTTCATTTGTACTTATTTACTATGGTTAACATAGTAAATATTGCTTGAGATTATCACTTCCATTTTGCATTTAAATTTTTTAGATTAAATCTTAGTGACATTTTGTTGGCAATTTACAAAGTTCACTGAGGAAGCATTTGTATTTTATTAAATACCATATTTGATGGCAGACAATATTACAATGCTATTTCTATTTAATATTTGAGCATTATTGTGGAATTTGTCTAAGTACAAGTACTGGTAGTGTATAACATATGCCTAAATATGAATCTATCAGATATCTCAAATTTGCATATAAGAATTGGGGAAGTTTTCTTAAACCAGTCTTGTATATCATCAAATACATTGGTTTAGTGTTGTTTGAAATTCCCAAAAGTGTTATTTATTTGAGCTTGACTAATCCTTATTGTTTTTATCACTACATTTTGATCATTGTATATTTCAGCTTTTCTTTTGTATTGTCTGAAAACCTGAGATCAGTCATTGCTATTATTTCACATTTCATTCAGACTAGTGGGTATTTACCCAACCCATTTACATGGGTAGGATGTGACACAGGGTTGCAAGTATGGGACATTCAACTAGGATTAAACTCACTTTTCAGTAGTAATGGATCTGCAAGACTAGCCTCCTAATCATTGCACATTGATGGGATGTTTTTCATTCAGACTTGTATCCTCATCTTTGTTATAAAAAATAAGATTTAAAAAATTGGAAATGTCAGTTCTTAGCATAAAATTTATGAATTAAATCATGTGATTCTGTCATTATTGTTAATGATAGTAATTAACAGCTATTTTTTTTTGTGATATAAATTCTATCTATTTATCTATAGTTTACTGAACACTTTCACTACTGCATTTTCCAATTTTCAGTAGCTCAGAACAAAAACAAAAAATGCTACCTTAGAATAGAATATCATTCACCTTCATGAGTTTCTATGACAACAATCTAAATGTGTGTGTGTGTGTGTGTGGGTGTGTGTGTGTGGGGGGAGGTTGAGAAAGTTTTCGGAAAAATGTCCCAGCAAATGGAAAATGCATATCAGCTAAGGTAACAAAGTATGAAATTTGACAATATTTGGATATGACACAGTGCTAAGAATTTACCTACGGTTGTAAATGGCAGTGAAAGATTTAACTTCTAATTTGCCCAGAGTTAACTCGGAAGACATTTCTCTCCAAGTACATATTGGAGCTGATAGCTAGCATGTTGGAATGAAAGAAAAATATTCTGGCCATTAGAATTAATCTGAGTCTATATTTGTGGTTCCACTGTGAAATTTCTATGATTCATAGATCAATAATAAAAATCTGATCAATTTTAAACCTTGGTTACAAAACTTAAAATGTTAAAACTATTCACCAGGTACTAGTCCTCACAGGTGCTCTATACTTATGGTTTTTTATGCCAGACTGTTATCCTTCCAAATATTTTGTGTCTTTGATATTGTAATCATGTTTTGACCATTTAATTCTATGGTCTTTTTCAGAGTTACTATTTGTATAAAAAGAAAAGTTTTAAATACTTTAAGCAGTAATGCTCATGAATCTTCTCTTTTCAAACAGTATATCTGAAGAAGACTGCAGAACATAGTTGAAACACTATGATTATATTATAGATAAAAATAAGATTGAGGTTTTTAAAGAAAAATATTTGGATGTTAATGACTCTCTTCAAAATTAGCAACAAAGCTATGCTTAGTAAATAATCTTTTTTTTTTTACATAGTGGTGCTATACTACTCAGGGAATCAACTATTAAGGTTTATACCTATGGTAAGGCTATAGATGCATTGTATCTTTTGAATGAGTCTCCTAATATTCTTTTTAGTTGTTTGATAGAAGATTCAAGAATTGTGTAAAGTTCTTGTTTCTCATGGTACCCATGTTTGTCATCCAAAGAATGTTGTTAGTTATTAATCTTTTATATTGATATAAATCTAAAAGTTGTGCAATGATGACAACTAATGCAGTTAGTACGGAGTGGCAGCTGTGAAGATGGAATTAACAGCAGTAAATTAAATTTGAAGTACAATCCTCAGTCAGAGAGAAACATCTGGTTACTAAGTTTGATTAATGTTTATTTGATTACAGAAAAAGAAAGTCCATTTGTTAAGATGTAGCATATGTGTGAACTGGGTGGTTGATTTAGAGGAGTATCTTTTTATGTTTAAGAATGAGATAAGTAAATTTAGACACCAGACAGAGAGACTGACTAAAAACTAAAATATTATTTACATTATTTAACTGTTGTAGTCTTGTGAGTCACAATTAACTAGTTTTACAAATCATTTATACTTCGGACTTTAAAATTGATTACATTTACCCTGACATAGTGTAATAATTAGATTTTTGTTTCATCTTTCATATATAAAACATGGATGGAGGATGAATAAAAATCACATAATTGTTTTAAGATATCAGAGATGGATGTCATGTTCATATTTTGAAAAGTTTTGTGAAACTGAGATATCAACAAGTTGATAATTTTGGGAATATAGTTAACTTCCAACAGTCTAAAATTTATATTATTTATTTTTCTCACTATTTTTGGAATCCTATTTCAGTAATAAATCAACTGATATTCATGGTGAACAATGTAAACACACACTTGAAATATTTTGATAATTTTTTTTAGTATTTCCTGTTGGCTTTTGAAAAGGATTTGTAAAGCTTTGTTTGCACATCTTTTTCTAAGATATTCACATGCACACATTCATGAATATATACATGTACGCACATTAACATGAATTCTTGTTACGTTTATTTTTCTACTTCAAAGTGTGTATTTCAACCAACCCTTTGCTCTATTCAACTGTTTGTGTGTGTCTATTAATTTGTATTTGTGGCCATTTAGTTGGCTTTTAGCTGTTGATGCTCTTTCTACTTGGTGTGGCCTTGTTGACTTTGTTGCAATTCTTCTTATTGACTGACCCTCGCTTGTTTGTTGTCATCAGCCATGGGGCCATGGCGAATGATGCACAAAGGCTTAATTGAATCACTTTGCCAATCCCTTTCTCTCCAACCTCAAAGCCAACTTTGTTAGTCAATCGTTTGGCCTCTGAAGTCTGCCTAACTGCAATGATTTGAGCCTGACCCCCTCAGTTGCCAGGGTCAGTATTGATCAATTTGGGATTCATAATAAAAATGAATCAAGTTTTGGCATTGAAATGGTACAATCAAAGATAATTTATTTCATGCAGCAGGTTCTCAGGTGTTCTACTCTTAGAATTGCTTTATATTTAGGAATTTAAATAAAGAAAAAAAAATAGAGGTGCATTTTGAATAGGGAAATTGTTATTGTCACCTGTGTTATTGCTCAAGAAATTATGACTTAAAGGTAAATCAGTCTATAAGTATTTAGTTCTTTGCAATAAAGTAGCAACAGATAGAATCTTTGTACGTCACTTGAATAACAATCGTTAACATTTCTCAGATAAAAGAAATGGAAATATGCTTCACAAAAGATATTATCTATGATTAATGCTAAGACAATGAAAATTTTACTATTGTAGTTGATATTCCAACTTAGTTGTTCTCAAAGAATTTTGGATTGCAAAAATATTTTTTCAATGTTAGAATTTTTTTGAATTTTATTTTATAAGACAAATTTTGATAGTTACTCATTAAAATCCAAAATCATTTTGATAATTTGTCATTGTATGTGCTTCCATATTATTATTATTTTTTTTTTTTTCAATCCTGCCATAAAATTAATAGATTCTAAATGAATTGATAAAAATTTATCAATATAATTGTCATTCTTATAGATCAAAGGTTTTGAATGCCTAAATTAGTGAAAAACTATTAAATTTTTAATTTTTTAAAATATTCTTTAATATCTCTGACTTTTTAATATCTGTTAAAACTAAAAGCCTAAAAAATCTTAATGTGAAATGATAATTCAATTGATAAAACCTCAGTAAATGCAATAACTACTTTGAAAGTAATGGACTCTATTTTATGATGTCCTGCAAGATGTTGGTAGTATGGCAGTAGATGTTAAACCTTTCTACTAATAATCCAACATTTTTTAGTCTGATTACAGATAACAGCTGAGCAGTAGTATGGCAAAATGACATATCATGAAAGCAGGTATCATTGAATTGTTCTATTCAGAAATAATTGAACCCACTTACATTCTTGCTTACTGTTTATGATGCACACTAGTGAATTTACCAACCTATCTACATGAGTAGGATGTGACACATAGTCAATTTCTTGAGTGGAGTTTAACAGGTTTGAATTCAGAGTTTTTCTTCTCCTAGACTAGTTGACTAAAGAGTTCAGTCAGGATTTGAATTCATCTTGCAATGTCCATTTTCTACAACGATATCCATTACACTACGAGTGCCTCCAATAGTGAATATAACCAAGGTTAATTTGGTTTGTTTTATGGCAAATCAACCTCGGTGGGTCATTTAATGACGACTAAGTTTTGAAATAAATTCATTCTTAATGGATAATCAATTTTTATAAGCACATTTTTCCATTTAATCAATAGATGAGACCCTGACAGGTACTACCACTCTGGGTCAGAATAGACCATGGAGCAATGGTGATAAAAGGGTGCTCCACATTCTCCAGATCTCCAGAAATGTAATGTCAACATTAGATAGTTTAATGTCATTCTCAGGACATGAAGAACCTCAGTTACCGCCATCTAGTACATATGATAAAAAGGGTTGGGGCTGGCCATAAGAGCAATAGGGTTGGGGGCAATCATATAGGTGCTAGGGCATGACGTGACCAGCCGATTGATCAGAGGGGGTGTCCGACTACCCATCTAGCCTAATTAAGGATCTAAGTGTTGCATGTCATGGACTGCTCATCCAACAGGATTCCATCCTTAAGCATCATGGGTTACCAACTATGGCAAACATTTGAGGGGAGTTTTACTCCTCTGCAGAGATGCAGTCGTGTATTCTAAAGCCCCAGCCGTAGGGGGTGGATAATACATTTCAGTAGGGTGGTAGCCATGTGGCAAGTTCGCATTTAAGATAGTGGCTGCCAGCTTCATGAAATGAAGAGTGCCTTAATCAGCTCATCTGTGTGAATTTGGCTGATGAAAGATGAGCAATATGGACAATATTCTTATTACAATGGCACTATCATTAGCACTGCAGTGAAAAAGGGACTGCCTCACAGCATGTAGGGTCTTGTTCATTTTTGGCAAATATGCTTAGCCAATGGTGGGGAAATTAATGTTTTGTATTCATTAATGTTGTTGTTACCCTCCTTCCCTAAAACCAAGAGTTTTCACAGCTTAATCATTTTTATTTTTGTAAACTCCTTAAGGAGTTGGATAGATTAAACTTGTTTGAGTCGTAAATAATCAGACAGGTGTTTTTAAAAGTTGATTGGTTTGTTTACCTGTTATTTATTTTGGTTGTTATCATTGTCTGTATGGTTAATCATGCAAATTATCCAGCTGAGTTGGCAGGTGGTTGAATGTTATGCTAAGTGAATGAACGCAGCTGCTTATTTACAACTTCTGATCATTATGATGTAGTTTCCATGGGAACAAGGAATCTCTACAGTATGGATTATGTTTTATGTGTGTGTGGATGTGGTGTATATGAGGACAATTCTGAATCCCCCCCAACACATCATGGATCAGTGTAACAGAGATTAAGGAAGGCCTGTCACCTGAATGGAGTGTACACACACACACACACACACACACACACACACACACACACACACACACACCTAATAACAAAAAGCTTAAAAATACAATTATTATCAACTAATGTCCATCAATGAAACAGCTTACAATCAACTTCTCCTTAGAAGGTTCAACATCTACTGCCATACTACCAACATCTTGTAATACATCATAGAATAAAGTACATTACTTTTAAAGTAGCTATTGCATTTACTGAGGTTTTGTCAATTGACTAATCATTTTTAAAAAGCTCAACTTTCAGAAATGTTCAGACATTTCTTGATTGGGTCTTTTGAAAATGTTCAATTCAGACAAAATTATGGCAAAGTTAAACAAATCAAATAGTCAAAGGTCAATTCAGTGACTCAAAATTCTCAATTCATTTAGCTTCATTCTAATTATTTCTCTCAAATTTTAGTTTTCTATTCATTTGACAGTTTTTTCAATCTGGATGTCATCTAGAGGCTTTACCAAGAGTGATGACTATGAATGATGTGAGAGTCAAGACTATTCCATGCTATCAGCATGACTTGATGATGATGATGTCTATCCCAAATATGTGAACTTTTTGGGATTAGATTGGAGCAAGTTTTGTCCTTTCAATTCCTATATATATATTTACCAACCCTTCTGCACGAGTAGGATGTGACACACGGTCAATTTCTTAAGTGGAGTTTTAACAGGTTTGAATTCAGAGTTTTCTTCTCCTAGACCGGTTGCTTAAATAAGGTTAAAGAGCCCAGTCTGCCCTACTATTTATCCATATATGGAGGGAGAATAATTAGATTCATACCTTTCCCAAAGTATTAGCACCATATGAAATGCAAACCGCCTGGTTCAGGATTTGAACTTGTCTTGTCGTGTCCATTTTCTACAACAGTAACCATTACACCACGTGCTTCATATAGTGATATTCATAGTGTGTGTGTGTGTGGGGGGTTTAGGTTACCAGAGTAGCACCTGTTCATTGCATCCATAGGTATAGGGGCATCCCAAAAGAGAGACACCCTCCTCCAATGCAATTTTTATCTTTGATTTCATAGGTACATGGCAGTATACTAAATTTAAAAGACATTGTACCATATCTCACTGTTTGTAAGGGTGAGTAAATACTCTTTTTGATTGTTTTTGAATAATTCTCTTGTGTCTATTTATTTCCAAATTTTGATCATAATTCGTTCTGGCTATAGATTTGTTTACCAGGTTTGCAAGCAGGTTCTTTGTCATAAACCTGATAATGTTTTTTTTTTTGTTTGTTTTTTTTGTGTGTGTGTCTAATGGAATACCTTTCTCAAAAAAGATAACTAATATTGATTATCTGTGTGGAGATCAGAGACAGTATGGTGAGGTACTGAACTCCCTTTTCTTTTCCACACCACTTAAAAGTATTTGATAGTAAAACAAGAATTAATATTTTAGAAATTCCATTTATATTTCTTTATACAATGTTCTAGTTTAGTTTAACATTGTTTATTTTCTCTAAGTTGGTCATGCTTTGTGTTAACAAATCTGTAAATTTTATTTATCAGAAATGAAGTACGTTCTATGCTTAAATCTTTGGGTTATTTTTTTTTCTTTATTTTCTGTTTTCTTTCTACAATGAATACATCTATTTATATTATTGTTTTCAAAAAGTCAATGTGTATTGATACATATGCAAACACCGATTTTTCTGTGGGACATCATTTCATAAAACTGATAATTGTTCTTTGGATGACTTTTTGATTTGATGAATTAGAATGGATACACTTTTATAAAGTGTTTTGCACTTTAAGTGCTGCGATTAAACTGTGCTCTGATTTTAAATAAAAAAAACTGGTTGCCAATACTCTCAAGTCACTTGTATAAAGATCAGCTACTAACCACTTAAGTAAATTAGGTGTTGAGACTCTTTTCTTCTTTTGTGAATGGGGGGTGGGGGTGTGTGGAAAATGTGAATGAAATCTGTTTTGTATTGTTATAATTGGAATGAATGCTAGTGTTGGTTCATGACTGTTGTTGTTGGGAGAGGAGGAGGAAGAGGAGGAGGAGGGTATGCTATTCTACCCCCCACCCCCAACACCCTTATATCCCTGACTGCTGAAATTCTATTGCTACAATTGTGCACTTAACTTTTATTTCATCATGCCTCACCTCAAATCTTTCTTGGATTTTTTTTAAAGAATTGTTTACCAAATACATAACATTAGACTATTAACAGAATTGTTTGTGCTATAAGTTAGTCTTGTATTGTGTACAGTGAGCATGAAAAACATTAAAATCCTATACATATTTTTTTTATTTTATAGTAAGTAATTTAACTCTGAAATCTGTGGGAGGGAAACTTCCACAGGTGAATGTTCTAAAGTGAACAGGTATGTAGACAGCAGCAAAGTAGGGATATCTCTATAGCTTTTATCTGCTTATAGGTCAATTACCCCATCTACCTGCTTCTAACATGTTTTCTCTCTAATTTTATGTTCAATCCAATGCACTGGTATTATGGATAGGAAGCCAAACACCAATAGATCAATGAGTCTAGCTAAAAAATCCTGAATGATTTGTAGTAAGTACTCATTTAAAAGCAGCCTTTGTGAAACTTGTTTTAGAACTCTAAAACTCAGTGTTGCTAGAGTTTTGAATCTAGCTAACATTGATATAGACGATTTATTACTTTAACTAGAATAAGCTTAATTTGGCATGTCTGAAAATTGTTGGGTATCTTGTATCTTGTTGAACTGCTGCTTAAAGTGGGATGGGAGGGAGAACTGCAATCTGAAAATGTTTATCATTATTCTAAATCAAGTAGGGCATCCCATTGTGCTGTAATGATTAGCGAGCTAGTCTCATAGATTCATTATTACTGAATAGTGAGTTCAATCCTTGCTTGATGCCACATACTTGCAACTTTGTCATATCAAGTTCTGTAAATACCTACTTTAAATCAAGTAAGAAGTTCTTGGAGAAAGAAAAAAAAAGGTAATATGGCAGAAGAGAAATCCAGATTGTCAATAATTTCATGACTTTATCATAAATTATTGAATTTTAGGAGGCAAAGAGAAGACCTCTCTAATCAATAAGAAAATGTATGAATTTATGATTATAATGTAACTTTAATGCTATTCAAGTGAATGAATGTGTAGTGATTAAAGATTTTCAAAATGGTGAAACTTGTATAACTAAAAACTAGTCCATCAGAATTTAGTGTAGAGGAAAATAAATCAAAGCCTGTAAATGTTTGCTGCCAAGAATCCTCATCAATTACTGCATCAACTATATAAAATTTGTATGCAAACTTTATGAGGTTTCTTGAGAAAATATCCAGTCAACCAAACAAACGCAATAAAACTTTATTCCTCCAACATTCCTTCCATTTTTCAAAACAACCTGAAAATTTCTTTTACATTTTTATTAATCTCATCCTCAGCATTTTCAAAGTGATTTTTTTTAGCCTAAAAAAAACTCAGAAGTCATAGGGAGCAAATTTTTGATAGAGTAAAGCTGACAGACCTGATTGATATGAGGGTTTGCTCCCTACCTTTACCCCCCCCCCAAAAAAAAAAAATCCCCCTCTACATGCTTAGTCTTTATGATTATCATGGTGACACCCTACACAAGTTCCCTCAGTGATTTACCATTATTGAGTGAATGTTGTATGAATGAATGTCTGTTTTGTATATAAACTAAGGTCCCTTCTGATTAGTTGCCAAGTTGAATTAATACCATAAATTGGTTCTTGAAATATTAAAAAGTAAATAGCTGAATATGTTCTGGACATTCATTGTGCATTTGCTTATGTTAAATACTTTTATTGTTTTCATGCCTTGCAAACTTTTTTCCTTCTTAAGAACTGTGTGAAAGTTGTAGAAATTTCTGAGTCATTCTGCTCCACTATTACAACTTACTCAATGTGGCATCATCCCCAGAAAACATTTGAAGATTTGTTATTAATTTAAACTGTTCAGTCAACTATCAAGATTGTTCTGTCAAATATGCTTGATTGGTTGTTATCAATAAAGTACTTGTCTTCTCTGCTGATTTCAACTTGTCTTCTCATTTGAACAACTCTTCTTTTTTTTTCTTTTCTTGTTTTTTTTTGTGGGTGGGGATGGGGGATTGGGATTAGTTATTATTCCCTAATATGAATCCTCATCAAAAGAAAACTGGACTTTTCATTTCCAAATTAGAAGAATAGTTATAATCCAAGCTAAGTTGCCAACCATTGATGTAGTAAGTTAGATTCTTATTGGATTCCTGTCACATATTTGGCCTTGTGTCAGACTAAGATTAGTAAATACCAAAAGCATAATTCAAATTTTGATTGATAGTTCAAATAGAAGTGAGATAAAACAAGGATGATTACGTTGTAGCAAGTATTTTAGTTTATGATTTACATTAGTGTTAGTATTGCTTAGAAAATTTATTGTTTTAGATGCTTTGAATTTCATTCTTCTGTCTCAGTAATTGAAATTTTTTTTCTGTTGAACTTTATAAACATTGCAACAAATTGTCTACATTTGTTTGATGGTTTATTTTTGCAAAGAGTCTAGGTTGTTTTTGTTGTATTAACTACTATGCATCACTGCAGATGTTGAAATTCATTTTGAAATAAAATATTGGCTGCAGACAGTAATTTTAATTTTTTTTTAAAATCTATATGAAATATTTTAATGGCTTTTAAATCTTGGAAGAAAAATCACAAAAATGTCTAATTTGAAGTAATTTTTTTTTTTAAGTCAATTTTTAATTGGGTAAGAACTTCAAAAGTGTAGTACCTTTTAGTTTTGTATTTTTTTTTTTTCAGCATTTTCTGAAAGGTAAAATAATTTCTTGTAAAGGAAGACAGTGTCTATAGTGCCTTGAATTTCGAAATTTTAAATATATTTTCCTGACCTTTCACCAGGGTGGATTAACACAAGGTCTTTTTTACACGGGGATTTTGTACTCAACAGGATGTAATTCTTGAAAACTTTTTCTTTTAGATTCATGAATTTTTGTATAATCTTAAGGATCAAAATGAAGACCCTTTTGATAACTTTGTCATTGCTAAGACTATAAATGGGGTTCTCTATAGGATTGTTCTCCATTAAAAACAAAGCCAGTTTTCTCACATGCGCACACATAATATATAAAAAGATAAAATCATAGATGAATGGAAAATGATTTTAGAATTGAATTAATGAACGAAAACAAGGACTGCTATTGGTGATATTTTCTATTTGAACAAAAGCTTTTAACCAATCACAATGTGGCAAGAGTATTGTGTTACTTTAGAGAAAATAAAAGAAAACAAAGCCAATCAAATTACAGATGACCTGTATAATTAATCTGAAAACAGTTTGAGTAAACTTGAGGTTTCCATAACAACACACGTTTGTCAACATATACGATTCATCATGTTAGTATTGAACTTATAAGAAAAGTTTAAGAACCTTGAAAGACAAGAGTTGTTTGTTTTTCATCACTGGGAAAGATAAAAAATTGATTGTACACTTGCACTTTTCACTTTAGTCAGTCAAGGTCAAGGGGGAAAAAAAAATTTTGACTTCTGAATATGGCAGAATATTAACAAGTTTTGTTTCTGAATTTAAAAAAAAAATTTCTTTTTGAGTTGTTGGTCATGTTTTAAATATAGAAATACTAAAGTTACTTCTATTCATAGGGTAATAAAAAGAATCAAATGTATAGCTTTTCTTTTTTTCCCCTTATTTTGCAATAGGAAAAAATATGAAAATTGTTTATTCAAGCTGATTTTTTTAAATAGATGTGAGTTACTTTAAAAGTTGATTTTATATAATTTTAACTTTGCTCACCCCCCCCTCCTTTAAATATCTTGAAAAAGTAGAAATTCTGTTCTTTTGAGACTTCTATATTCTCAGTCGGTAGAGTGTTCGGTTAGAAACCACAAAGTTCCTAGTTCGATACTGGCCCTCGCCAACTCAGCATATGAATAACACAGGGATCAGTGCGGTAAAGTAGGGATCTGATGGTAGGTGTGCCGCTCCACCTCAGGCACTAAAATAATCTTCTTGGTCTAGCGCTATTGGCTGATACTGACTTTAGGCCACCCTAATGACTTACTTATATTTGTGTTTAGGTTGAATTTTGAAGATGCAATTATTTGGGTAAAATTGACCTCAACCTAAGTAATAATTTTGTAAGGTTGAAATTCAAAAAGAAAGGATGAGGAGCAATTATTGGCTTCAAAAAATAATTGAATAAATTGATGATTTGGTGACCATAAATCAAGGGTCTATGTATATACATTACATATGATGTGCATGTAAAGAGAGAGAGGAAGGGGTGTTCTAATGAAACTGAAAATTGGGAACAATGATGCATAATCAATGAAGATATTAAGAGTCAATTTTGACACTTTCCATCCCAATAAGATTTACATGGTTATTAAGGTTTATTGTTAGAATTTTCATAATTGAAAATGGCAATGATCTATTTTAGAGATTGGTTAATGAAACAACAGATTAGATCTTATTATTCAATGGAGCCATCCAATAAATTTGCTAACTGACTTGACTGTTTATCAAAAATAGATTTATTCTTTCATGTTTTGATTTATATACAATTCTGCTATATAATTTGCATTTGACAACAGAAAGTTTTTGTTGGTTTCTTATTGCTGAACTAGCAGGGGAAAATTGTTCCTTGGTCATAATGTCTTGTTTGTTTATAAGTAAAAGTAGTCAATGGTATGGTTTATTGTCAGTATCAGTGAGGGAGTCTATCCCCTTTTCACAAGAACAAAGATTGTTTTTGCATCTGTGTTGGAATGCCATACCTACTGTTAGCTCCCGATTTTACTGAACAGATCCAAGCTGTGCTACTCATGCCCTGAGTTGGCAAGAGCCAGTATCAAACCCAGAACCTTATAGTTCCTAGGAGGATGCTCTATCAACCGAGCTAAACTGACCCCCTTATGACTATTTGTTGCATTGATTTTGTGTGTATCTACCTTTTTTAAAAAACCTTTTTTTTTATATAGATAGTATTTCTGTGTATAACCCATACATTTAATAAAAGATATTATCTGCTGCAACTTCCCCCTCCCCCCGATAGTTGAGGGAATGTCTAGCTGTATCCATTCAGTCAACCAGTTGACAGTGCATAATTCAAAATGGCTTCTTCTTTGACATTATCATGGGGTGAAAAATACTTCACTAATGGGCCACAATTATGACCAGCTGAGTAATCATTTTTTTTTATAAATCATTTTCCTAATGTGCATCAAATGTGGTAAAACTGTCCAAGAAATGAACTTTAAAAAAGGTAATATCAATTTTTATTAAAAAAAAATATAATATTGAATTTTGCTGACAGATATTGATTACATTGTAAGTATACTTCTAAAATGAATTTGATCTCTTTAAAAGTTTTTTGATAGAAATGGTTTATGATAAGAAGGTTTGATTGACTTTAGAATAAAATACTTGTTGGTAAATCTGATAAAAAAAATAAGAACATTTTTATTTGGATTTTATCAAGCAAGAAAGTCAATCAAGTCAACTAGTAGATTCTTAATTTATCAGTGATCTCTAAATTGGACAACACTCAATTAGATGAACACGTAAATAAACTTTATAAAAAAACAAACTTGGCCACTTTTTGTACACAACTTTGAAAACCAATGATTTAGTTAGATAATTTGGTTAATGTTTTTATTCAGTGTGATAAGAGGAAAAAATTGTTTTTGTACCTTTTTGTATTTTAGCATTTGTTGGGTTAAAATACTTATCAAAGTTTATTCTGCAAATGCATTTTTTTTTTACTGAAATAGGATAAAATGTACATTGGGGTTTTTATGAGAAAATAGTTTCATTGTTCACTGATATACTAATTAGCATCCCCATCTTTGTTGTTTTAGTTACAGTTGAATTATTCATATCTTAATAGATATTAAATTTTTTTGACTATTTTGTTAACTGTTGTTTTAATCTCAATTGAAATAAAATTAAAAGATGACAAAATATTTGTCAAAATTGATAATGATTGTCAATGTTTCATATAATAAAAATTAAGTAAAATGTGCTATTAAAAACATGACACTAATACGTCAGATATGAAGTAGGGAGTCATCAAGTTGTGCTTGTGCTGACAGCACGGATTCTCTTTTTCCATCCATCTCTATCAATCATCGCTCCTAGCATGTCCTCAACACAGTATCCAGTGTCTGTGCAGAGCTGTTGTATGTTTTTGCTGGTCAACTAAGTACCCATGTTAGGAGTCCACAGGCAGAATTTAATTAATGAAGTTTGTTCTACTTCTTCT